>WBMY01007431.1:166646-343353 GCA_013397315.1 Donacobius atricapilla
TCGGCCCCTCGGACGGGGGCTGGGTTGGGGGTCGCGGGGCCTCCTAGAGCCGGGGGGGTGTGAGGTGGGAGTTGTTGAGGGGTTCCCGGCTCTTTTTTGTGTGTCTGTTTGTGTATGGGGCCCCTTGCGAAGGGGGGCTGCACCTGCTGGGATGGCGCGGGGAAAGGGAGGCCATCCACGTCCCCAGTGAGCTGGTTTGGATGTTCAGCCCTTTCCAGGGGGTCCCTTTTCCCCCTCCCCCAAAGCAGCGGTGACCCCAAGGGTAAACTTTTAATTATAAATCGTTCTTCAGTTTTGCTTCTGGTCCTGCCCAGGTAAGTGCTTTGCTTTTGTTGTTTTTCCAGGCGAATTTAAACCCAGTTTTTTTATTTACAGCTAGGGACGATTTTCATGTGATTTATTTTATTTTATTTCATTTTTCCTCCTTGGCTGGTGGGAATAAATCTGAGGTGGAACGTTTCACTGAACAGCTTTCCCTGCCAGGTCACGCGTGATGGGGAGGAGGAGGCTCCCACTCCCCAAAATCCCCCCACCAAAGCGGCTGCTGCTACAAAGAGAGGCCGGCGGGGCTGCGAGTGTTTTTTAAAGGTCTTCGGTTCCGTGCTGCGAGTAGGCCCCGAGTCAGGAGGGAAATACTGCAGGGATCAGCACGAAAGTGCCTGCCGGCCTGAGGTTTTGTTTGCAGCGTCCGACAGCATCCCGTGGCAAACTGGCTGTACTCTTCCCCCACTCCCTGGAGTTTTGGGGGGAGTATGAAGTGAAAAACACACTTTGTGAAATATCTCCGTGCTGTGTTATCCGGGAAAGGTGCAGAGACGGTCGGGAGTGTGTTTTCCTATTAATGTTTGGCGGTGTGTTGGATATTAAGGTGGAAGTGCAGGGTGGTTTTTGTGCCGAGGGCCGTGCTCTCAGAAGTGTGTTCCCTGTGTATGAGCTCTCACTTTCGTTTTGGAGGTGGGGAAACCCAGCCCTTTTATAATCAGTTTAGGTCCATTGTTTTCCTGAGTTTCCGGCAAGAATCACCCCTGCCATGACAACAAATTCATTGCTTAAATCGTGAGACTGTTGACGTTACAGATTTGTTTGGGTCAAGTGAAAACCCCTGGACGTTCTCTTGGCTGGCTGATTTTTTGCCTGATTTGTGGTATTCTGTAGTTCCAACCAGTGCTTTAGGAATAAAAAAAGTGGGAAGGTGCTGTCAGTAGAGTCAGTGGGGTGGTGGTAAGTAAAACTGTTGCTCAGGGAAAATTTTCTTCAGTTTTGAGGGATGTGCCAAGAGTTGGAGGGGGACTGCTGGCCAGTGTGCGCAGGCTGTGCCCAGCTGATCTTCCTAGCAAGGTGCTGGTTTGTCTGGGAAGGGGCTTTTTTATCGGGGAACGTGGCACTTGGATGCCTTGACAGTTGAAGGCTGAAGTTTGCCTGGCACTGGGGCTGTGCTAGGCTTTCCAAAGCACTTTATTCCCTGGGGTACTTCTCCTTGTGTCACTGAGGGGTGCTTGGTGGGTCGGGTGAGGGGCTGTTGTGGCTGTTGCTTTTGGTGAGTGTTACATGAAGCACACAAGGGATGCAGTTTGGGTTTACTCTGAGCACAGCCTAAAAACAAAAGGGCTTGGAAAGGCTGGAGAGGCTCCTAGAGGAGCTGGGGCTGCTGTGTGTCCTGTCCTGGGCACCCAACTGGACACTGTGAGCAGGAGGGACAGGGGGAGGGATAATGTCAGGTAGATATGACAAGTAGGTGTTATAAAAGTGGGGAGGTTAAAATGACACAGTTTAATTTTTATTTCTAGATATGCCTGTTTTGAAAGCATTGTGTTTGACCGATATCTCTCCTTAACTCCTAAACTACTGATCTGTGCTTGGAATATATACAAACACTTTCTTTTTGGTGCTTATTCAGGTGTCCTGGTGAAGCTTATTCAAGTGCCCTGGGTGGTTTTATCCCCCACCAAAACCTGTGGTTGGTTATAAACAAAAGCTGTTACCTCTCAGTGCTGCTCTGAGTGCGGCTCGGGGAGCAGAGTTCATCCCTGATTTACTGGAGTGCAGGGGGTCATCTGAGTTCAGCCTTATTTTTAGCCCTCTTTGGTTTCTTTTTTTTCTCTTGTGTTTTGATACAACTGTTGAGCCGCTGTTACCTCACAGCAGATAAAAGAGTTGCAGGTTTCTCTGACTTGGGCTTTTTAAACCAAAGCAATTTCTTACTGGTGAACTTTTTAACTTTGGAAATACCTGTGGTTTTAGATTTAATGTATCATGAAATTAAACAATATCTGTGTAATTGCAAAAAAAATAAGAATTGTGTGAGAGAGAAGTGTTCAGCATGTGCATGTTAAGCAAGGCACGAGGGAGGGAAAATTAAAATACAGGGGAAAGAAGGAATTTTTTCAGAAAATAATATTTCCTGAGAGAAAGAGAAGCTGGAAAGTGATGGACATGAAGAGCAGAAATGTAGGGATGTGAGATTCATTTTTGGGTGGAAAGGACAAGCGAGGGTGAAATGACACATGGAAGGGACATCATAAAAAGTAAATCCTAATCTGCCCTCCTTGGCTTTGACTCCCAGACTGCCTCTGCAGGAGAAGTTCCAGTGAAGTCTGGAGTGAGACTTCTTCCATAAAAAGGTACAGTAGCAAAGGTGTTGCAGGGGCACTGTGGGCCTTTGTGCTTTTACCTCAGTCCTACTTCTGACACGTGTCACACTTCACCCTGTTCTTTATTCTCCCACTTAGGAATGAAGTATTTTTTTGTGTGTGCGTTACATTAAGCTGTTCTTTCAAAAGTCCCTGTGCTGTGAATAAATTTTGTGGATCAATATAATCAGGTCACCAGTTTCTTCCCAGCCTAGATGTGGGCAAACATTGTCCTCTAAGGGACAGCCAAGTTGATGGATGGCACCTGGGGTGAAGTCCCCTGGCTGTTGGTTAATGTGACACTGTTCAGTCAGAGCCAAATCAGAGCCGTCTGCAGCTCAGGGCTGGTGTCAGTAGGGTTTTGTTTTCTTTTCCCAACTTCCTCACATTTGGAGGGAGTTCCTGGTTGTTGATGTGCAGGCACCAGTAAGCTTGACTTTAATCTATCCCTGTGGCTGCTTCTGTGTGGGATTGGGCATCTCAGAAAAACTGGGCATTCTTCAGGCTATTGGAGGTTGTGGCAGGCTCAGGGTAGGTGTCAACAGACTGTTGCTATTTTTTTTTCTCTCCTTCCTCCTTGTTAATTCCTTTTCTGAGAAGCACAGAGGAAGAATCAGTGTTTGGGGGACTGATCTGTTGTTGTAAGACATGAAAAAAGATAAGACTCTAAATATTTCAGAAGGTAAAGCGCATAGAGAAAGCTTTATTGTCTAAATCTTACTACCTTTTACAAGGTGGTCTGATACAGACTTAACATGATAGGTGAATAGGAGCACTGATCTCTCTGTGAATTCCATCATTGCTATGCAAGGAAACGTGTGCTTTGCTAACATTGTCTTAGTAATTTAGTTTTAGTTTTTCCTGCATGGTTCAGCTAACTGTGCTGTAGTCCCTTTCCGGAAGTGCTGTCCTGGTTCCTGCTGTGTTGGGTGGCATCTTCTGGGTGCAAGCAGCTTCCCCAAAGCCCAGGAGGACAGCAAGAAATACAGGATGGCATTCAGGAATGTCTGAGGCTGTGTGAGAAGTCGGGGTGAGTTCCTGGCAGTGCTTGCCCAGTGTCGGGATGCAGACCAGGCCAGACTAGGCCTGCCTTGGAGATCTGGTTAAATCAAGATTCTTGAGGAGGATTGGGTGTTAGGGGTTCTCTGTTGTCTCTCTGTGAACAAAGAGTTGAGCTGGAGGAGAAAGTGCCCAATAATTTTTCCCAGGAGAGAATCTGCAGCACTGAAGGGTCGGGGCCTCTGGGTTGCCATGATGCCCTCTGGAAGTTTGGAGCCAGTGCCATCTTCCCTCCTGTACTTCCCTTTTGAGTGCTGTTTTCCCAGACTTAGGTGAGGGAGCAGCTCTGTGCTCTCTGGGGTTTGTCTGTTGATGACTTTGAAGTTGAGGACAAGGTATTTGGAAGCTGCTTGGGCACAAAAGTCAGCTTCAAGAGCGTGGTTGTGTGAAGCACTCCCTGTGCGGCTTTGACATCCACCTGAGTGCAGTTGGAGACCCTCTTCCAGATGCCGGTGGCAGCCGCGTGTGAGGAAGGTGTTGGGAGCATTATGGTCCTGAAAGGGAGGGAGTGATGAGAGGTGGAAAGGAGGGATCAGAGGTGTCCCTTGCTCTCTGTGTTTCTGAGTTGAAGAGGGAATGTTCTGAGATCTTGGCTGGATGAAGGGAAGGCGGCAGAGGTGTTGCCTGGGAAGTGTTTCTGTTTAGAAGTGTTGAAGCTGTGGAGATCAAACATCTTGGGAGGGTTGGAGCAGGAGAAGAGATTTGAAGAGACTTTCCCTGCTGCTCTGTGGTGGTGACTCCTCTGCAAGGAAAGAATGGGCACGGACTGGGGAGCATGTTGCCAAAAAATTAAGTGCCTTAAGCCCCTCTCTGCCATCTCCCCTGTTGATGTTCCCCAACCTGAGCGTATCTTAGTGTTCTTTCAAGCAGCAATAGCTTTTATTTATTTAATGACAAAAGCTAATCATGTTAGAGTGCAGATATGTCACTTTACCAGCTTTGTAAGATTTTTGTGGTGAAATCTCTTGGAGAAAACCATTCTAAAAATGTGATTTCAAGTGCCTTATTTTCTTCTCACATCCAAGGACATGATTGTCTATGTTCTCTGGCAAAGGTCTGTGGGAGAAGGTTACTTTATCCATTTAAATATATGTGTATTTAATGAGCAGCACTGATTTGGGAGCAGAGTTTGTGTAAGAAGTTGTTGAGAGAGTAACAGGAGACTCAGGACAAATAACTTCCCTTTTAGATGTTGGGACGTAGAAGTATTTTTATCTGTGTGTGAATGGATTTTGTCCATCATTTTCAGACTGAAAGACTTTTCTGTGTCATTAGCAGACATTGGGATGTGTTGAGCTGGTGCATTTGCTCCACTTCTGTTTAGTAGTAGGAGTTAGCAGTGAAGATCTCCCTTTAGAAGGCAGAGGTAACCTATATTTTCTTTTTCTCCTAATCCAACAATTTCAGGGCTAGTCAGCTGTCAAGTTTAGTTGTGTGTGAATCTGCTAATATGATTAGAGTTGCTGGAATTTTTACTCTGGGGAATTAGAGATGGGTAGTATCACTGTTTTACAGGCATTGCTTTGGTAGGAAACTTTATCTGTGACTTGAATGTGGTTGCTGGCAATTGCAAAAGCTTTTCTGGAATGAATGGGGAAGAGAAAACGGGTGTTTGTTCCAAGGCATGAACATGTTGGGGGAGGAGTTGTGTGCCCCGTGGTCTGGAGGAGCCAGGGGAACTAATTTTTCTTCTTGTTTCTTAAGGGAATACAGTTGATGAGACTCTCACGGTGCTGTGTTTTACACTTGCTGCAATTTCAAGCACTTTTCTGTACAGCTTTCCTTCCCAAACCCTGGACTCCGTTTTGCTTCCCAAATAGGAGCTGATGCTGTAGAACAGCTGGAAGAAGAAAATAGAATGTATTCTTAAAAAAGGAAAGGATCAAAGGGAGGAGAGCAAAATCAGCTTTTAGGCTAGTGAAATTTTCTGGTGCACGTTATTCTTTACCTTTGGAAGGTATCCCAGGGCACGCTCCCTCTTTTTGGAATAGGTGATGGCATGCTGTTGCTGATGGGACTTGAGTCAAATTGCTGCTGGGCATGTAACTAGGTTAATGGGACAGCATGGTTAGTTTTTTTCTTTCCTGAAAGGGAAATTACACACTCTGTGTTTCGATTGTATCCGAGGAATTGTTTTTACCTTTGTTTACCTAGTTATGGAGGAGAGAAAAGAACAAGTTTCCCCAAACTGAGATTGTATCAGGTTTAAATCAATTCTGCCGCCAAAAATAAGATGTTTCAGTTGTTCGTTGTAACAACTTTGTGTTTCCTTTATCTACATGAGAGTTAAAATATTTCTAGAGCTTTAGATAGGCTTGAAACAAAAGCCAAGTGGCTTCCAGAATGTGTCTCTTGTAAATAAAACTTACTCCGTCCTCCACCGATCCCGGTGGTGCTCTCCAGGTCTGTTGGTGGAGTGCTGAAATGGGTTAGGACTTGACAAGGTGCAGCGAGCAGCTGCTCCTTTCCAAGTGCTTGAGCTCAGCAGGAATGAGGCTCCCATGCTCTGGAGAATCTGCGCAAGAATAGCTGTAGAAGTTGGAAGCACAAAGACCCTCTCTGCTTTTAGCAGCAGAGGGGACTGAATATGATGGGAACAGCCTTGGAGTTTGCTCTTGTTGCTGTGAAAATGACAAGCAAGGAGCAATTAATGCACTTCAAGGGCTTAAATAACACAGATTTTCTTAAGTTTGGAAAGCTTTTGGAAGGTGGAAACTAATAAACGTTGCAGGGCTGCTCTGGTTGGGGTTGCCAGCTGATGATTGTGTGTTTGGTTTGATTTTGACACATGAGGGTGACTGTGAGTTACTAAGTTACTGAGAGAAGTTAGAGTAGTCTGATTGCATTGTCTGCGTCACTGGTGATGGGTGAAAATCCATTTGAGCTGGTGCCGTGGATTTACTAATGGTGATCTGAAAACTGATTTCCCTCTTTTATGTGTCTTTAGTAAGTCATGGAAGTTACTGTGCCTTGAAACTGGCTTTTTCTGGGCTCATTTTGTTCTCTTGCCAAAAGGCAAAAATGAGAGAAGTCTTTGGGCTTTCAGACCAAGCAGGAGGCTCTTCCTATGTGCATCAAAGGGAAAGACTTTTTAAATTATGCTACTTTCAGCTTTGGTTTTTTAGTTAACGATGTTCTTGGGAAGGCTTCTAAACATCCTGAGAAGAAAAGACCTTTTAAAAAAACCAAAACAGTGCATTTCTACTGAGTGGTGAGACCTAGCCCTTCTGTTCTGGTCTGCCACAACATCTTCCACAGAGCTGTCAGGTCTGATGTGAAATTCAGGCTGAAATCTAGCCTGAACACTTTCTGGAAGTCTTGAATTCCTGTTTAGGGTGATGTACAGGCTCCACACTGGATGCTTGGTTTTGCAATGTGCAGCTGAATCATTGGGCTGACACAGTATATTATATTGGAAGGGGAACTCTAAAGGGTTTCTGTAGCTGAGGGTGAGTAACCTATACCAGTTATTTGGGGGGGAATTCATGAACTGAAACCAAGAAAACATTTAAAGCCAGTTTATTGTGACTTTTAATGTGAAATTCATGGTGCACCTTGAACTCTGGAGTGTGCTGGGAAGGGGATTTCAGCAGCTTTAGTTGTCTGGAAGGTGCTTTTGGATGTAGTATTTCTAGAGCTGGTGAGACATCTTAAATTCCACTTGCTGTATAGTATAAAACAAACTTCAATTTGTGTCACCCTTTCTCACTAGTGCTCACACAGTTATAAATACTTGTTACTGGACAGTCTTTCTGCAAATACTCAGTTTTTCTAGGCTCTGTGTTTCGTATTTTAGAGTTGTGAATGCAAACAATTCAGCTGTCAACCTGTCTGAACTGAGTTTTATGTTTTCCTTCAGTGTTGTGTTTTAAAGTCGATTTCAAAGTGCCTTTATGTCTGTCTCTTCAAAAAGAAAAAAAGACCTAATTTTTGCTGTTATGCAAATATCACAGAGCCTAAGTTTTGATGAGTTAAAGCTGTTCACCTTAATTGCATTGATTACATTTCCAAACCACTTTTTTAACTTTGAAAAAGTTCATCTGCACAAATAAACTCCTTTCTATTTCGATATTTGATTGTGAGGTTGTGCACCACGTTTAATTTGAAATGACTCCCATTTTGCCCCAGACTACCCCATCCCATGGCAGTGGCCGTGGCAGCAGTACCTGGTGTCACCGGCATTCACCGAAACAATTGGCCCTTGGCACAGCCCCCTCCCTGCCTTGCTGCAGCCAAAGCACACTTCATCCACTCAGGCTGGTGTTAGGATCATTAAATAAATGAATGAATTGTACTGTCACCAAATTCTCATCCTGACAGCCGAAGAACATGCGAGTTTTATAGCCGAGACCTCTGTCCAGAATGTCTTATTGAGTGCCTGGGATGTCAGGAGTGGGAACAGTCAGCAAAAGGCTTTCTGGTGAAATGTGTGATCCTTACAGGGAGTTATGGTGTGGAGCGCTGTAAAAGCCTGAATTACCAGACATCTGATTGTCCAGGATGAGTATTAATCAACCTGGGAAGGGCGTGGAGAAAGGAGCTGGAGCACAGCAATAAAACAAGGGACATGGAGAGTGGGGAGAGCAGCTTCTCTATTGTCAGGTCAGCTCTGTCTTGTTGTTTGAAAGCAGTTTTTGGTGGAAGAATGCAGCCAGACATGGAAGTGTTGAAAGCAGGGATAACTCTTGATCTCCATCAGGGAATTTGAGGTCTTGCTGGTTGAGCTAAAACTCCAAAAGGTCACTGATGCTTTGGAAGCTCTTGGAGGAGTCTGCTGAACTTCCACCACGGGGAGGAGAGGGTTGCAAATATTCCCTCAAAGGCGAATTCACTCCTCAGGCTTGGATTGCTTTTCTTGTGGTCTAGCTACATCCTTGCTTTTATGTTGTGCATAAGATGGTGTTTCTGCTATGGAATGGGAGACAAAAGATCTGTATCATCCACACTGACTGGAAGTGGGTCCAAAATGTCTCTGGATTGCAAGGGAAAAGGTAGAAGATGAAATGTGTTTCAACCAGTTTGGTGAACCAAATTGCACTGCAGCCCCTGATAATGTCAGAGGTGCTAGGGATAACCAGAAATGTTTGATTTGGTCCATTCCCGTTCTGCAGTGTTCCAAAACTTCAGCGTTTAAGGGAAGAATACTTCTCTCATTCTTCCCTTCCTCCCATCCACAGTGTTGGTCTAAACTATGATTAATTTGAAAAAAAGGCTGCTAAAATAACACTGGTCACCAACACAGTCCTCAGAGCTTCCCTGTCCATGCTTAAGGTGGTGATGGCACTCATGGCCATGGTGGTGGTGAAATCCAGGTGTCTGGGCAGTGTTTGTAGGTGGAAAGTTCAATCTTAAAGCCTTGGTGTGACTGTGGAGATACTGCAGTCTGAAATCAGCACAGCTGGGTTTATCCTCATCAGAAAAAGAACTGTGGTGCCTGTGGTGGTGCCTGTGGTGGTGCCTGTGGTGGTGCCTGTGGTGGTGCCTGGGTTGTCCTGTTGGTGCAGATAGGCCTCAGCAACCAGGCAGGGACAGGCCTTTTCTTTCCCACCTGGGATAGTGCTTCAGGTACATCCTCACTGACTTCTACCTGTGTGTTGGTTCAGCTGTGTGGCATCACTTCAGAGAACGCTGCAGAGCTGCAGCCTTCCCTCTGTATTTTATTCCTGTTTGTGGCCTGAATCTGTAGAATCCTGGAATGGTTTGGGTTGGGAGGGACCCTAAAATTCATCCTGTTCCACCCCCTGCTATGGGTAGAGACACCTTCCACTCGATCAGGTTGCTCCAAGCCCCATCTGACCCAGCCGTGGATCCAACAGGCAGAGCCAATGGAAGTAAACCAAGATTTCTTTTAATGGGAAATACCCAGAGGCTAATTTACTGCTCATCTTCTGACCCTGGTGGGGTGAATATATCGTTGCTGTTGCACTTTCTTGATTCTCCTGCACAGTGTGTGTGAAGTGTGCACCTGAGATTCCTTATGAGGGGAAATTAGAGGTACAGAGGATTGAACTGAGGAGACTTGGGGCTCCTGTCCTACCTACGGCCCTCTGTGAACTTTGGTTTTTGTGCAGCAGTGTAAGATGTGTTGCACTGCTCTCCCTGGATGCCAGCTTCCCCAGGATTTAATTTTGTATGACATGGAATTTTAACTCAGTGGAAGTGATAAGCTCTGCATGTGGCAAGAAGGTACTTGGGATTTCATTTCATTTTGATAAACTGCTGAAATAAAGATTGTGGGCCGAGAGCCACAAGGAGTTACAGAATTGGGAATAGAAATGAGCATCAACGCTCCAGAGAATCATCCTTCTAGAATTCATTGTTCAGCTGATGGGAGGACCATCACTCTGGGTGACAACGCTGACACTCAACAGTGACCAGCAGAGCATTGCATTTCCCCATGAGGTCACAGCATGAAGTACTGGAGACACCACAGGAAACGCAGCTGAGTGAATGAGACAGTAAAATACCAGGCTGTTTGATATTCCTGCTTATCATACAGATGGAGAGCCTGCCTCAGAAATAGATGGATGCTGCTGCAGGGTCCCCAACCACCAGGACACAAGCAGAGGCTGTCCCTGTGGAGCAGACACATGTGGGGGGTAAAGCCTGGCAAGCTGGGTTGGTTTATTTGTGATTTTAGGGCATAGAGTTTGAGGTGAGTGGGCAGGGGCAGTTCTGTGTTAATAGCATGCACAGGAAGGGAAAGTCAGCTGGTTTTTGATACTTTACAGAAATTAGGACTCCTGGATGAAAATTGTCATGAATGAGCACTGCAGTGCTCGTGTCTGGATGGGAACTTTCTTCTCTGGTGGCATAACAACGTAGTTGTTTGGTGCCAGCAGTACTGCTGGCACCAAAGGGAAGACAGAGACGGGAGGTTTTACTTTGTGAATTCAGCATGAGGGAAGTTAGGCTCTCAGACCCACACAGAAGTTTATTCCAGGCTGTAAGCTGAATAAGGGCTGGATAAAAGCTTGGGAATCTTTTGCTGTGATGAGATCCTTTTCCTCCTGCTTTGCCTTCCTCTGTTTGTGCCTTTTTAGTTATGTCACCTGGCCCTGTCTGCTTTGGCTCTTGTGGTTTTAATGCTCTTACCTGGTTATGTGTGTGCAGGGCAAACTTGGTATAGAAATAACTCTGTGTGTGTGTGTGTTAAGTAACTGCTTTGAAGGAAACGAGCCCCAAACAATCCCAATTTTCTCTTCCTCCTGGGGCTGTTTGGACTGGAGTGTGTTTTCAGGTCGGTGTCCTCTGCTGCAGTGGCAGTGGCTCTGCACTTCCCAACCCAGACCCAGAGTGTGTTTATCAGGTTGCCTTGTGGATGGGGGCTGAGCTGGTCAGAGTCTCTCCCTGAGCTGGTATCAGGCCAGAAACTGCTGTTTCAGCAGCTAGTCTGGGGACAGCTACACTGAATTTGGGGACCTTTGTTTTTGTTGGGTTGTGATTCAGTTTGTGTGAGATAGTGCCTGGCTTGGCTGTTTGGTGTAAATTGTTTTAAGCTCAATGATTGAAATTCAGCAGTATTGTAAAATAACTGCAGCTGTCAGTATGTAACAGTATGTGCAGCTGCGTTTCGGAATGGGAAAGGTGGAAGATGGTGTGGCTTCAGCTATGTTGCCTGCTCTGTGGCATTTTATTAAAAAACTTTTTTATGTCAGACTGAATGTGCACAAGCATCTGATATAGCCAGAAGTGCAGAGAACAGCTGAAGAACCATTCCTGTTCCTTTTGGAATAGACCAAAAGCCAAAGTTACTCCAGAAAGGAGTAGGGTGATGTATGTGTCTGGCCCGACAGGAGATCAAAGCTTTGTTCTCCCTGACTTGTCTCCTCCCAGTCACTCCTTGTTACCTCCATCAAGCCAGCTTGCTCACAGCCTTACTTTTGATACATTTACAGCATTTACCAGGAGGTTTGCTCAATCTTATCCTTGTTTAGCTACTGTTCAGTGTGAGACTAGTACTGTTACTTTTTTTTTCTGCTTGAAGATTCAATAAACGCAAGGATCCTCGCAAGTTCTGGCTCTGACATTGCGTCATGTCAGATTTGCTTATGTCCCCACTAGGTCTTCCTTGGACACTGCCGGGGAATTTCGTGTGTGTGATATTTTTCTTTGAATGCATGTCTCCTATTAGAGATTTCTGCTTTTGCCTCATTTCTTGAACAATGTAGTTTCTTCACTCTGAAGACTCCTTCTCATTCTCTAGGAGTGATGGTTCTGACCACTATCTGGGATGAGCATCTTCATTTATCCCAGGGATGATTGAAATTAGTTTGGTTGGTGGCTTTGCTTGAAAAGGTGACCCAGGAATTTTTCCTAGGACGTCTCTTTTTCTCTCAACTCTTCTGCCATGTCCAGAGAAGCTGATCCAGGCTGCCTCTAGATCCCTGGAAGTGTCCAAGGCTAGGTTGGATGGGGCTTGCAGCAACCTGGGATAATGGAAGGTGTCCCAATCCATGGCAGGGGTTGGAATGAGCTTTAGGGTTGCTTCCCACCCAAACCATTCTGGGATTCCATGATTCTGTTTACTTCCATGTTTAACTGTTTCAAGCAAGGATCATTTTACTCTGGCAGGTCAGGGAGAATTTTTGAGCTGCCAGGCCAGGGGTGGGTGTGGTTGGCTTTGTTGGGGCTGTTATCAGCTGGGGCAGAAATGCCTTCCTGAGCAGCTGGAGGGTTTTTGGCAGCCTCTGTGCATGCCATGGTCTCTAGAGGCAGGTTAGCAGTGTGCAGAGGTGCCTCCATGCATGCTTAGGGGTCTGGGAGCTTGCATGCCATTTCCCTGCTGAACTGTTCCATACATAGATAAGGTTTTTAACACTTACCAATGCTTGGAAGCCAAAGGCTGCTCTAGGAGAACTTCATCAAGGAAAGCAGTGTAAAGGTATCTCTCTGTTAGGTACTGGATTTATTTTCCTTCTGTCATGGATAATCGCAAAAATAAATGCAATTAAAAGTGTCCAAAGGACTTTTTTCTTTGCTGCACCATGCTGTGAAATGCCTTGTTCAAAATGCTTTCTTTCCTCTGAGTTTGGATCCTTTTTAAATGCTGAAGGTATTTTTGAGACTTTAACTTCATTTTACAACATGTTTATATGAAACAGACAAAAGAACCCCTAGTGCTTTGCCAATTATTTTTGGAAAGAACAAACTTTGTGGATAATCATTTTCATGTTCTACCTGCTCCTTGGTGTGTTCAGACCGTGAAAGAATCTTCTTTCCCCTGAAAAAGGCTTTGAGAGATTAACCTTAAGGTAGTCACTTGAGGCAAGTTGATTAAGAAATATACTGAACGTTAGATTTAATCAAGATTGAGTAATGGAGTTAGAATTGACTGTTGCTCCTGGAATGCAGTTATTTCTAGGTGGGGATTGGGATGTGCTGCTCCCCAGGTTGCCCATACCGTGGCTCTGAAGGCAGACTGATCTAAATGCCGTTGGACAGAGCAGATCTGCTCCAGTTTGGTACTGGCAGCTTCATCCTGTTAACACATCCCATAGTAAATATGCTGTGACAAAGCTTGGCAAATCAGAGCAAGGGGATTCCACTGCAGCACTGAGGGCTGTCACCCAAAATACAGCTCAGATACATCAGTAAAAACACTGAGCTGGTATTGATGGCGGGACTTCATCTCCTTTTGTATTCAGCTTCCTCCCAAGGGGCAGTGGAGGCACAGCTCCAGTATCCTCTCCATGAGCAGGGACAGGACTGAGCGGGCAGCTAGAGCTGTGTCAGGGGTGGGTTCAGGTTGGAGATCAGGAAAGGTTCATCCCCCCAGAGGGTGCTGGCACTGCCCAGGCTCCCCAGGGAATAGGCACGGCCCTGAGGCTGCCAGAGCTCCAGGAGTGTTTGGACAGCGCTGCCAGGGGTACACAGGGTGGGACTGTTGGGGTGTCTGTGCAGAGACAAGAGTTCACTGGGTGGCCCTTGTGGGTCCATTCCAGCTCAGGATGTTCCATGATTTTCAGAAACATTTGGTGAGACACTAAACCTCACCTTTTGATCACTTAGTTTAGGCTCTGTCCTCATTGCCACTGGTGTCATAGTGTGAGGTCCTGAACTTTTTGCCTGTGTTGGTTTTTTCAGTGGGTGCCTCAAGGGAAGCGGGTCTTGTCCAGCTGGAGGCCTTGGCCCTCTGTGGTGCACTGCAGAGCCAGCCTCTGTCATCTTTGCAGGGTGGTGTAACTGAGGTTTGACTGGGTATTTTATTTTCTCTTGCTTAAAGGTGAGAACAAAGATGTTTCTTCGCTGTAACTTTCTATCTACAGCTCAGGAAATCAGGAAGTTTATCTGGATTAAAGCCTGAGAGACAGTGATAGGCCAGGAGGGATGGAAACATAGCCCTGGGGAATAACATCCCTACCCCTGGCAGAGGGTTGGGACTGGATGGTCTTTAATGACCCTCCCAACCCAAACCAGTCTGTGGTTCTGTGAAACAGCTGAGGCTGTGTGCTGTTCATTGCTGTTCCAGAGAAGCCAGGTTGCAGAAGGATTGAGTGGAAGAAAGTGGGGTCACTTGCATGGGAGGTGAATGAATCAGGTTTATTTTAAAGGAGCTTCCTCACTTTCTTGACATGTCCTGACTGCAGAGAGAATCAGAGCAGCTGTCTTGCTAAATTTTTCTTAGATACAAGGGAATTGTGACAAAATAGTCTTTCCAGGGATCGAAAAGTAAAGATCAGCTGCAGGTGTTGCATGATATTGTCATTTGGATTGTGTCCAGTAGTAGTATTGATTTCCCTCTGCAACCTTCAGTGTCAGTGGGCAGAAAAGGCCAAAGCTCGTATGGTTGATCATGTGGTGCCCTCAAGCAAGGACTTGTTTATCTGTCAGCTGGAATTGTGACTTTTTTCTGCATTGTTCCCAGGCTAGGCTTGCCTTTGCCATGCCTAGGATGTCCATTTGTAGGTTTGGGTTTCTGGGTCAGTGTAATCACAGTGTGGGAGTGGTCAGGATGTGAAGTTATCAATGAGAGAAAGTTCTCTTGAGAGGTGTGTTGCCTGTTGTTGTAAGCATTAGGAACAGGCAGGATCAGAGGGCAGGCTTTCATTTTCATGGGAAAAGCACAGTTTCTGGGGTTGCTTTGCATGGTGACAGGGGACGGGACAATATTTTAACATCATCCCAATCTCAGAGTTGACTCGGGCAGCTGTGGAATGGGGTGAGATCAGTGAACAGAGATTGTAGTATCTCTGTACCTAAAACATACATCACCCTCTTTGCACTTTACCACTCAGTAAAAAGCAAAGAACATAAAACCAGGAAACCTTTACAGATGATGCTTTGAAGAAGCTCATTTGGTTGGTACATTTTGCTTGTATTGCTTGTCCCTTTTCCCTTTAAGCCTGTTTATGTCTGGAGTGTCAGCTGCAATGTTTATTCTGAAAGCAGCAAAGAGCCCAACAGTTGGGACTTAAATCCACCTGCTCAGTGGCATCTACACTTGGAGCTCTTCTAGTGGCCCTAATAACCTTAATGAGGTTTTTGTGTGGCTTTTCTTAGGTCTTAATTTTGTTCTACATGAATTTTCAGTCATAAGTGGCATCTTGGAGCTCTCTTCTACCATGTATTAGCATATTTGAGAACTGCGTTTTTCCCTTAGTTATTGTATTAACTTTTATCATAGATTGATTTTAAATGCCGGCATTTCATAATTGCATCTCAAAACGTGTTATCTGGACTGTACAAAGCAGAATTAGGTAGAACAAATACATCTTGCTTTATCTGGAAACGGGGTGTACTTTGCTGCAGATTATTGATGTTCTCTTATCTGTGGTGCAAATACTAAAACTTTGGAATAAGGAGTTGTTATTTAATACTGTGTGTTGCATGTCGTGATTTGAAATATAAATAAATACGACTGACTCGCTGGGTTTGTTCTCAATGACCAGCACAGCAGCTCTACCTTAGGAAGGTGAAAAGGGATTTCCTGTTTATATCCTATTGCTGTTCATCATGCCATTTGTCAGTGGAAGCCCAAGTCATTGCCAATCAGCAATAGGTGTTATAGGGACTTTTTCTTTGTTCTCTATTTCCAGATTTCTTTAGACTTTGGTTTCAAGCCTGTGTATTGTAGCAGCTGCTTCCTTCATGGGAGCTTTGAGTGTGCAAAAAATTACCTGGATTTCATGCCAGATCATCATGGAATATCCTGAGTTTGAAGTGACTCACAAGGATCATGAAGTCTAACTCCTGGCCCTGCACAAGACAACCACAGGAATCACTTTCTTTTATACCCCAAGGATAACTTTCTTTATTATTTCTCACCTTTGAGGGTGTTCTGATAATTGGACTTGAGAATATTGGACCTGACCAAAAAAAAGGGAAAAATAAAAGATGTGCTGCAAGGGCAGCTGTTAATTCCCACTTCTGCAGCAGCCACAGGTCCATGGCTGTTTACTGTGCAAATTGGTTTGCAAGTTCCTCTTCCTCTTACAGGCTGCCTGCTCTGTGTTGCCATTCCCCACCTGTAAGGAAACAAAGGAGGCAGAAAATATTCCTGCAGTGGAGGAGGAGTGGCAGGAGTGTGTGCGTGTGTGTCTGAAATGCTTCTTTGTGCTGCCAGGGGTGTATTTGGATACGTCTCCAGGCTTGGTCCCTCTGAGTGGATTTCCACTCTGGATGCCTGAAGAACAGTAACTTTTTTGCACAGCTGGCTGTTTTTAATGAGACCTTCCTTCATTTTCCAATAAAGCAACAGATCAGTACCTCTAAAAAGAGCTTTATCTCTATGGTGAAGAGCAGGAGTCTTTTCTGTATTGAGAAATCCCAGAAGGAAACAGCATCCTGTGCGAGCTGTGGCCCGTGTGAATGGGCTGTCCATCAGCTTAATTAAAACTCTGGTTATGGTGGGGTTTTTCTTCTTTAGTTCAGCTACAACACAGGGAGAAGAAAGTTTTTATCTTTACAAGCTGTTCTTGCAGAAGTTGTTGCTGTGATTGCAATTAAGAAACCTTGTGTTTTAGGCAAAAATAATTTAGCTTACTTTTTTGTATAAAGAAATATCTTGCCCCTTGGCCATCTCCAAAAATAGATGTGGAGTCCCTGAAAGTGAAGTGTTTAAACACAGCATATGGATTAACTAATGGGATGGTGCAAAAGGACAGGATTTAGCCAGCTTTGCTTTTTTGTGTGATTATCCCAAGTCAGGCTGCTGAAGGAAAATGGAGCCAGTTTCCTTTGAGCCAGTGCCTGTGTCCTGTGTGTGGAGCATGCAGGAGCTCCCTGTTTAGGGCAGGATAGTTGGGTGATCCTGATGCAGAGAGGTGGATGAATATTGAAGCAGTGGAAATAGACCCTCTGTTGGTTTTTCTCACTTAAATGTTTCTTTTTTACATGAGTGAGACTCCCTGCAGGAATCTCTTCCTAGAGTCTGCATTTGCATCAAAACCTTGGCTCTGCTGAAGCACAGAGGTTTCAAACTTTGCTTTTTGCCCAGAGGCTCCCATGTGCAACAAGAGCCCAGTTCGGGACAGGAGCAGCCCAGCATGAATTCATGGCTTTGGGTTTTTACAGTGGAGTGTTTGTGTTCCTTGGGACATGTGGGCCACAGAAAGGTCCATGATGGCTACGTCTTCCACCACATGGAGGATCGTGCCTTCCTGGTGCTGGTGGCTGTGTGGCTCAGGTGAGGAGTGTGTGTACCCTTCTTTCAATGTCTGGGAGGAGAAACATGCCCAGCAAGCGTCAGATCCTTGGGGTGGTGCTCACCTTTATCACTCTACATTTCGGACTGGTGGTGGCATGTTTAAATGGGACACCAGTACCAACTAGGACCCTCCTCCTTTGATCTGTTCTAGATATTTTGGTTTGCTGTTGAGCTGTGCTGAGTTTTATGGCAGCACTAAGAAAATGAGGAAGGGGGTGTTAGTTTTGTTTGGTGAAGTCAATACTGAATGTGTTTCCTCTTGAACTGTGAATGGCTGGGTGCTTTTAGCATGGTGGAGAATGATGTTGAAATGAGGAGCAGGTCTCTTAAGTGTAAAGGACTTGGAGAACTAACACAAACATTTCCTCAGTCCCAGGAGTGGAACAATAGCTCATTGTTGGGAGGAAGGGATTGCAGAAAAGTCGGCAGACTCAGAAATAGGGGGTTATTTTCTATAGCTTACTATTTGTATTGCACTTGGAGGCTTTTTAGGGACTAGATGTCCAGTTCCTGGAATGTGTGTCCCTTGGCTGAGGAAGGTTGGGTGCGAGCAGAGCACGTCCTCAGTGGGCATTTGTTGTGCACAGTGCCGGGGTTACAGGCGCTTGGAATGCTGCTCTGTGTCCATGCGAGTCCCTGCTCTGCCTCACAGCCTGGCAGCTGAGGAGACGTCCTCTAAAGAGACAGGACTCTTCTTCCTCCCACCCTCACTTTCTTTCTGCGGTCTATGGGCTGCTGAATGGGTTTGCATTGACCGGAGAGACAAAGGAGCCTTTCAGGCTCCGGCTTTGGCCACAGCCAGCACTCTCTGGGCTTTTGTGAATGCGCTCAGTCCCCCCTTTCTCTCTGGGCAGCCTCACGCTCGTTGTTAATGCAGCTCCGGAGCAGCACTGATAGTTCTGAATTCATTTTGTTTGCTCAGTTTGCAGGAAAAGTTGCAAAAAACTGCAGAGAGAACATGTTGCCTCTTAGATTGTCTGCAGAGTATTTTCTTTCATGCCTTTTGCAGGGAAAAGTGGATTGTGTAAACAGACCCTGGCAAATCCGTGCCCGAGTGGAGCGTGGCAGGGTAGCGGCAGCAGCGCCTGCGTGTGCAGAGCCCGGCACTTTCTTCCAGTGCCTGGGAACACTAACTGGCTTTCCCCCACCCCGCTGGATTAGGCTCCATGTTGTCCTGTTTAATTTAGTTGTTGCATTAGGCAGCTGAAGACGTAAGCGCTTATTAAAACAGCTGCTCTGCTGAGTGGCAGCACCGAGTCGGGGTGCGCTGTGCAACAGTTGGAGACTTGCTCAGCATCACCCCAGACTGACTGTTGTGTGAGGGGGTTGTGATTTTAATGGCTTTAAGGCTTGAAGATCTGTAGTCTTAAATAAATTAAACCAACTTCGGATAGATATAGTGACATGGGGATGGAAGGTGGGAGAATCTCTTTGGTCAGCATTTCCTACCAGTGCATAGAGATGACCAAAAGCAAAACTACCTTTACAATTCCATGTTAATAAACCTGAAAGGTGCTGGTAGGTGCTCTCTAATCGTTGTGAAACATCACTATGGAATTAATTCCTGGAAATAAATTGCTAGGAAGCAGCTGATGGAGAGCACTGGTGTGTAGCAGGTGTGCAAAAACAAATCTAAATTCTGCTGGGGGTGAGGATGGAGGGGGAATGGTTATTTATTATCCTGAAGGTGGGCAGGTTTTGGAGGGGTTGTGCCCCAAAATCAAATCCACTGTTGGGTGAAACAAACTGGACAGGGATGAGTTTGATTGTGCAAATGAGGTAGTGTCAGCAGTTGAGAGATGACCACAAAGGCTGTTGCAGGATTCAATGCACCTCAGTACAGTTGTTTTTTCTAGAAATAGTTGGGTTTTTAGTATTCTGAACCAATTTTTAATAGCATGTAAAGCTGTGTCATCTTTGGTTACCATCACCCTGACTGGAACAGGAATTGTAGAGTGGGGAGAAGTGATGCTGAATCTCTGCACCTTTTAAAGGATAGCAGAGCCCTCTGTAGTGGATATGTGACAAACAGGGAGAAAACCAGCACTCAGACATATGGAGGGACCTGAGTGAGTCACAGAAGAAATCCTGGTCAAAAGAGCATGACTGATTATTTTTTTTTTCACCAAATGGAGAATGACTTAAACTTTTCAATAGATGGCTGCTGGGCATACACTTTCAAGCTGGAAAAAGTAACCCCAGGCATGACTGCTCATCACTCCCCCTCAGCCAGCCCGTGCGTTGGTAATAGAAAGACCCGTCCTTGTGTGCGCTTATTTTTAAGGACTTGAAGGCTTGAAGATCCATAGTCTTAAATAAATTAAACCAACTTCTGATAGATACAGCAACATGGGGATGGAAGGTGGGAGAACCCCCTAGGTTGGTATTTCTTTGCCGCCTGTCTGGAGGGATGTGGATCTGTCTGATTGCAGTGTACTCCATCCTGGAGTGAACTCCCCATCTCTGGAAGTGTCCAAGGCCACGTGGGACAGGGCTTGGAGCAACATGGGATAGTGGAAGCTGTCCCTGCCTATGGCAGGGGTGGAACAGGATGAGCTTTAAGAGCCCTTCCAACCCACACCATTCTAGGATTCTGGGACAAAAAAAGCCACTAATATTTCATTAATTACTCAGAAGAGATGACTTTATCCAGAAACAACTTCACAACTGGTTGACCACACAATGCAAACACTCCTCATGCCATGGTAAGCGTTGTCTTAATTCTGATATTCTTGTCAGAGGGTCTGGTTCTAGGTTTTGGGGGGTTTTTTTAGCTTTGGAAGTCAGTGCCTGGGGTAAAAATCCCTGTGTGGCAGTGGAGCCCAATAGGGGGAGTGTGAACTTTAGTTAAAGCCTTGTCTGAATTCCTTCCAGTTTCCTGTTTGGAGGATGGGCCTCACCGCATGTCCAGAAGGCTAATGAATGTAAGGCTTGTAAATCAAAAGGGAAATGAATCTGAAACCCTTGGGACCTTTGCTTTTCTTAAGAGGTGTGAGATGTGTCCATGAGATAACACTCAAATTGTCCTTTCTTAATAGTGTCTTAAATATTTATGCCCAAACTTACCCAACAAAATAAAAATAAGTTGTGTCCCTGGCGTCTTCAGTGATTAAAACACTTCTTGGTTCAGTGGTAGAGGGTTTAGTGGTAGAGGGTTTAGACCTTGGGACTGGACCAAATGAGCTGGATTTTGGCACACATAGCCCTGACTGAAGCAAGGAGTGCTCTCCTAATCTCCCCTACCCACAAAGCCACCCAAACAACAGCATGTTTCAGCATCACCTGTGGCACAAATCCATCCAATGGCTTTGTTCTGTCTGCTGAAATACAGGTTTTCAGATCTTGGTTTTCTTTCTGTTGGGGGGAAATCTGCCACCTTCCTCTTCAAGTCTTTCAGGAAGGTTTCTTCTAATAAAAACCTTGGGTTTAGCAGCCCTGGTGTTGGCTTTGACCTTGGGTGCCCTTTTTACTACTCTTCTTTTCCTGTCTTTGATGTTGGAGTTCTGCATATTTGTGGTGATTTCCACAGGCATGTGGTGTGATCAGACAGATATGGCTGTGCTTCCGGACTTAAAACGCCAGTGCTCAGCCTCAGTTTGATTAGGTTTGAGTAAGGAGAGATTTTTGTAATGCAGAACCATCAGCCTGGAACTCTTAAATCAGATAATTAATTATAGTGGCAGTGTTGTCAGAGTGTAGAGGTAGGAAGCAGCTCCAGGATGGCTGGGAGGGGATTGAAGCAGCTGAGTTAGGAGGGGTCTTGACCACATTTGTGTCATGCTTGTTCCTCTAAGCCATATGAGTTTGCCCCTCCATCCGCCATGGGAAGGCACAGTCCCTGTTTTAGTCCCTTAAGCGTTTGCTATCCAGAAACACTAAATCCAATTGCATGCCTGTTATACTGGCTCAGCTGACCTGGCAAATGCACTCGCGGAGGCCTCCAGAGCGGAAGAACCCGGCATATTAAATGTGTCTGTTTGACTTGGGCGGTGATGAAAACCTGGAGCTGGGGCAATGGCCCCTTTCCTATTTGGGCTGATCTTGGAGAAAGCTTTTCTGTTTCCCTCACATGGAATGCAGGAGATGAGTCAGAGTGACAAGAGGAGCTGATCCTTTTACTGCAGGGCTTGTACTGAGAGCGGCCGCATTCGTACCCAGCTGCTGGGTTTAGAAGGAGTTGGATCAACTCTTCTTTTTGTTTGGGACCTTGCATTCTCTTCCTTAATTTCCCCTTCCATCAGCGTGTTCTCAGCCCAGCTCTTCTACTAGGAAATAAGTACAAACTTGCCTTTTCACACTCTCTTACTAATTGTCACAGTACTTTTCATGTACATAGTTCTATTTCAGGTATTTGTCCTCTTGAGCTCTCTTTACATTGTTGGGTTTTTTTCCTTTGAAGGTCTGAACCTCCTTGGAAATAGGTACATAGAGATTTATTCTGTGGGGAAACAGATGATTTGTCATGACCTCGTACCAAAATCAGTGCAGCGAGTGGGGTAAGAAACTACAATTCAGGTGCTTAAGGAATATCTAGCTGTGCTGTTCACTCCTTTTACGAAGTAGTGACTGGATTTCAAAAGCTTTTGGGGGGATGAGAACCTCAGATTCCTTTTTTTTAATTCCCAAATGCCATAAATATCCACTTCTCATGCTCTACCATCACCCACATCTCTCCGAAGAAAGAGCAGAGTCAGCTGTCCGTGCTCAATGGAGGTATTGAAGAGCCTGAGTCCCGGAAGCTGGCGCAGGCAGGGTCAGGAGTGCTTCATTCAACCACTGGGAGGCCCCAGGCCATGAAGGGAAGGCAGGATCCCACTGGGCTCTTCTGCCAGTGGGGATGAGCAGAGTCATTAGTGCTGCTCGCTCGTTACTCACCCTGCAAAGTGTGTAAGTGCCTCAGAGCTGAGGCTTTTAATTCAGGCAATGAAGCATTGCCACATTCCATGGGATTGCTCCCAAATCCGTGTACACACCTCATCTTTGGAGGCTGAGCAGCATTAAAAATCATCAGGCTTCAGAAGTGGGCAGAATGCAGTGGCTTCTGGTTTGGGATAGAAGGGCCCTTAAAGCTCGTCCTATGGGCAGGGACACCATCCACTGTCCCGGGTTTCTCCAAGCCCAGTCTGACCTGGCCTTGAATACTCCCAGTGATGGGGCAACCACAGCTTGTCTGGACACCCTGTGCCAGGGCCTCACCATCCTCACAGGGAAGGATTTCTTCCCGATAACTCATCTAACCCTGGCCTCTGGCAGTGCAAAACCATTGCCCCTTGTCCTGGCACTCCAGGCCCTTGACCAAAGTTCTTAGGGCAGGATGTGAAGGTTGTCTTGGGGATTCTCTACTCCAGTGTGGAGACTGGAGTAAGCTGGATGGAGCAGTGGTGGTGTTAAACCCAGCAGCCATGCTTGTCTCTTGGTTCATGATGAGGAGAAAGGGCAGGAGCTGCAATGTAAGGGGAACAAACCAAGTGCTCGCTCAGCTTCGCTTTCAAACTTTGTTTCTCACTGTTCTTCCTGTGTCAGTTTTGGGAAGTTCTGAAATGCCTTGTTCCTCTTACACCACCTCCAGGAGGTTACAGAGGAGACATCCCTGCACTTGCAAAAATTCTGAAAGTGTCTGGGGGATGCTGTTGGTCACTGTGCTTCGTGAGTTGGCTGGGAATGGGGGAGAGAACGTGCTCCAGGGTGCATGGGGAGCCTTGATTCCCATGTGGATCAGCTGAGCTCAGAGGCAGACGCATCACCGCCGTTACTCATGCACCAGTTCTGATGCTCTTGCAGACATAACCAAACAGCAACTCTGTTCTGGAGTCAGGTGCTCTTCCTCTGGTATCCAGAGCCAAGGGGATTAATGCCACTGAAGGAAAAAATGCAATTATGATTATTATTATTAACTTGGGCTCATAGGGGAGTCCCCGTCCTTCTGCGGCAAGAGCATTAGAGACCATAGGAGCTGGGAAAACATGTGAAAGCTGATTGTTCAGTGTTGATTTCAGCAACTCCTTACAAAGTAGCAGATCAGACCAAGTAACACAAAATGAAAATAATCAAAGTGGCAATCGGTTTATCTATAGTAAAATAATTTCTTCACTATTTTATGGGAGCTGCATGGTGGAATTTTATATTTTTTTGCTTGAGCACTGTTCTGTGCCCTAATGTTTCCTTCTCCCCTTGGCCACTAGCCTGAACTCTATGCCTGCCGTGCAGTAAGCAGCCTCGTGTGGGTGTTTCCATAGCTCAGCTCATCTTAGGTTCCCAGTGCCACTCAGAGGGTCCTAAAAAGTGCTCAGATTTTCCATTCAAGAGCCCCTCCTTTCCTGGATGTGTACCAGCTCTTCTGTGAAGGAAACAGGAGCGATGAAGCCTGTGGGGTGTGTTTGAGTGGGATGAGGCTTTCCTCAGGTGCAGGGTTTTTTAACCCTGGAAGCAACAATAACAGTCAAAGCTTTACTACCCCAATCCCTTCAGTCAGGAGGAGATTCCTAAAGGATTTTTCTTTTTCAGGACTTTTTTTCTCTGTCATAACAGGGAATTTTCTAGTAAATAGCAGGAAGTTAACTCCCTGCTGTCTGTGGGATCATGCATGGATTGCTTTGGGATTTGCCATGGTACATATCAGCCAGTGTTTACATGTGTTGGCTTTCCTTTGGTGCCATGGCAGCACCTCACTTCCTTAAAGGAGGACCATCCTAAGGACTGTCCTAAGATGGTCCTTAAAGTAGTGCTATGTGGGGTCTGCCCCTCTGCCCTACATGCCATGATGTGCTTCCCACTGCCGCAGGGCTCTGTCACTGCAAGGTACAGATTAGGATTTCATTTACCCACCTGGTTGAGCAACTGCTTCTGCTTGGAAAACAGCCTTCTCTGTCCTTTATCTGTGCACAGATCCTCACTTGCCCTCCCAAAAGCTTTTTGATTTCTTACTTTTACAAAAGGCTTTGTGTTGGGTCACCGTGGTGGTTCAGGAGTGACTCTGGGCACTTTGGGTGTGAGTAAACCCAGATGGAAGTGTCCACTTAAACAGTAAGAGGAAAAAGCCTCTTTAGGTAGCCAAAGCTAGGTACTTCAGGCTACAGTGTGATTAAATGAACTGGAATTCAAGATGTGGAGCTCCTGCTGGGGATTTCCAGTTGGGTTTCCCCTTCAAGAGCACCGTTGATTATATCGGAATAGGGGAAAGATTAATAACCCGTGGGATGAAAGGGAAGAAAGTGTGTTACGTAAAAGTGAGGATGGCTGATGAAATAGCTGACCTTGCAAAATACTTACTCTTGGCTGTGTGCTCTTAAATATGGAGAAACACATCACAGGAGGTGGATACAATCACTTGGTTATATTTAAAATATGGAGAGGCAGCATGCCTAATATTCCACTTAACTGGAGAAGCAACTTCTCAAGCAAACTTTGATCCACGACCTTAAGAAACCTCACACAAATCCGCAGGTAGTGTATACTTACATAAATCTTGAAATCACGTGTATTTACTATAAATGATTCTATCATTGTCTGTATTGTCAATTAATCCATGTAGTGAGTGTGTGTGAGAAGTTGTGAACAGCTCAGCACACTTTAATTAATGGGGATGGTCTCTGAAGAGCTCTGTGGGTTAGCTGGGCTTGGATGCTTCAGAATTTTACAGCATCTGTTTTCTCTTTTTCCTTTAAGGAAAACCTAGTTATCGCTGCAGTATTGCAAACTCCATGTCTATGGGTTCTTAAAAATTCATTTTTTAAGTGAACAAACTCTGCCAAAGAGACATCAAAGTGCTTTAGATTAAATGTGAATTTGCCTGGCTTTGAGGGAGCTAGGTTTTGGGGTGTTTTTTTTTACATTCTGATAATTTGTTGCTAAAAATGTGATTATTTGAGGTGATTGGAGTATTCAGGGGCGCAGGTCTGGCTGTGCTCATACTTGGCACCACTTGCAGGAAACATTAGCTGATGTTAGATAACAGGTACAGAATTGCACATCAATCCAAGGATATGATTAGTGAAACCTCTGCTGGCAGAATTGGGGCAAAAATGCTGCAGGTATTCGTGATTAGCCCCTGTTTAATTTTTTTTAAGAAATATTTGGTTTTAATCACAAGTGGAAAAGTTGTAAATCCATCCCTTTTATTGGATATAATGCAGATATACTGGTAGGACTTTGTCTAAACTTGGATGCAAACCTTATAAATGCTCCTGAATTGCTGTTCCTGTACAGTATTTAAGGAATATACTTCAGCAATATCTAGGGAAATAAAAAGTTGCTTTACTGGTAGCAGCAGTATAACTGCACTGGAAATGGGGGGTATTATGCTACTGTCTGATCCAGAGAAGCTTTTCCTGCCTTGGAAAATCAGGGCTGTGTTTGTGCTGCCCAGGTGAATGCTGACCTCGGATACTCCTGGCTTACGTTAAAGCCACTCGGTTGCGCAAGTGGTTCTTACACCTCTCGGTTCTTGTGCCATCAAATAACATTGTTTGCCCAGGAAAATCTTTGTCACCTTGGCATTTGCTAGGAAAATAGGGGAGCATGAAGAGTGAGATGACTCAGGAGAAATGGGAAGGGCAGGATACTTTGCATCTTAAAGCATTATGGAAGATTATAGAATGAGAGCTCTTTATGCTGATAGGGATGTGGTAACATGTGGAAAAGCCACATGTGGTGCTTCGGGCATCCAGGAGAATTGTTTTCAGTTAAATCTGCTTAAAAATCTGTATCACTCTGTATTTTTTTCTGTTCAGCATGGGGATTCTTTAGTTGTTCCTGAATTTAAGAGGCTTTAATATCTCCAATAAAACAGGCATAAAACTTCCACCTCTGGCATGGAGATTTCCCGTGATGGTGTAAATAAATATCTGTGTGCCTGGCCCCTCTAGTGATGGATACAGTTACTTGCTGCACTGAGGACAAATGCTGCAAAATGCTTCCTGGTGATCTCTGTCCCTGTTCCTGTGGCTCTGTGAGGGAGCTCCTAGTGTGATTGCTCCTGTCCCAGCAGCTTTCCCAAGAGCTGCACCCTGTGTTAGTGCTGGTGAGCTGCTCCTTGGGATCCTGGGTCTCAACGCTGACTCCCACCTCGAGGGATCCCCTCAGCTAAGGAAGGCATGGCCCCAGTATCCCAGATAACACCATCACTTCATCAGTTTACAGCAGAGTGAAGCCAGTTGCACAAGCTGCTGCTTAATTGCTCTCACTCAAGCTGTGCCAGAAAACTTCCTGCACTGAAGTAGCACAAGCTGGAAACTCCTTCCTTGGTAAGCACTTTGTCCTCCCATAGCAGCATTGCTGCCTCTGAGGACCTTCATATGAAATTAACACAAAAAAGAGGAAGCTGGCTGAGTAGCAGCCACATCTCTCTGGTATTATAGGATATTTTAAGAAGTCTTATCCCTTAGTCACTTCTTTTATATAGGTAGATTATATATGGACTTATGTTGGACTCGAGCTTGGGAGCAGCTACAGGTTTGGTGCTGTGGACGTTCAGCAGCTTCTGGGCATAATTCTCGTATAGAGGAAGGCTAAATGACAATTGTCTCCTGGTTTCCTTGTACAGGGGTGAGGGAGGACATCAGCCTTCTGTCTCAAGTTCCATTAGGCTAAAACCTTCATGAATTTCTGCTAAAGAACTTTATAGTTAAGCACAAATGGTCACCTCCTTCCCCTCCCTTCTGCTTTGAAGTCCTCAGATGGCTGGAGGGAACTGCCTACATAGACACAAGTGCTCTGTAGCTCCTTGCAGCTGGGAATGCCCCATATCTTGAATAGCAAGACCTTCATGCCTAGATTTCAATGGTAGATCCCTTGATTTTACCTTTTTCCAGTGTTGACTGTTTTTTGCTTGTTGTGTCCATTAAAAAGATTCCCTGGATATTAATTAGTGCTCAATGGTCCATTTAGTGTCACTTCCTATAAATACTGTTCCCACCAGTGTACTAAGAGGTGGGAGCTGGGATAAATCATGAGCTCCAGGCTGGACCCTGTTCGTGATCTCTCCTTGCTCCCTGTTCCCAGTGCTGATGGTCTCCTTCCTCACAGTGCATATTCCCTAAACCAGAAAAAGGAAAAATTTAAAGCCCGTCATGTGGCAGATGATGCGGAATTGCAGCCTGACCCCCACGTAAACCTGTCTTCCCTCAGAATTCTCCCTTCCTAACACCCTCCTGTGTTACAGTCACTGCCTGGGTCATGCTGCACATGCTGTTTCATCAGCAGGCTGTGGAGGGACAGATCCCAAATATCCACCACAGCTTGGCTCTGACCGTAGCATTCAGTTGTTGTTTTTAAACCAGACTGGAAGCATTTGCAGGGGTGGAGCTGCAGGATTTTCACCTGTTCCATAGGATGGGATGGGGTTGTGTGCTGCCCCGGCTCCAGATGGAAGGCCCTTCCCAAAGTGTCTTTCCAGAGGAGGCAAGAGCTGACACGTTCAAGGTGGTATGTAAAACATCTCCTGAAAGCTTCAGCATGCTAATGAACTAATGACTCTGAAATGAACTGCTCATTAAAGAATTAGAAGACTTCAAATCAGGTGGTAGCATAGAGAACAATCTCAGTGTTGAATGGAAGTGGTGGGAAATCTGTCCTCAGGTAAGGTGTTGCTTTCCCCATGTATTTCCTTATTTTTTCTTTGGTAAATGTATGACAAGTTTTGCATCCTGTCCTGGGGCCTGAATCGCCTTGAGGCTCACGTGGTCCTTGTAGTGTCTGTGTTGCTTCTTGCTCATTTGCTCTGCATCACTTCCCTTCACGTAGACAGACTCCATCCCTCAGGAATAAGCTGCATCCTACCAAGATTCACCTCCCTGCCGTCTCAAATGGAGGACTAAAATAATCCTGGAGAATCACAGGGCTCCTTGTGACTCCAGCTACTGTGAACATGCCCATTGCTTTACTTCCTTTCTCATAGCTTCAAAATCTACTCTAGCCCCTGAGGGCTGTTCTCCCGGCTCTGACAGTCATGTTGTGGAGGTGTGGAAACATGAGGAAGAAGGGAAATGCGTGGTGTGTAGGAAGAGCCTGGTGTGTAGCCATACCCAGGGCCTCTTTTGGAATGTGGAAGTGGCAAAGCTACAGAGCAGGATGGGAGTTCTGCCCAGCTGAGAAGAGCACCAGCCTCTGGTTCACAGTGTGGATTTTGGGATGTTCTGGGGGTGCTTTCATGGCTGTGGTTTCATGCTGGGATTAGAGATGTCTCTCTGAGCTGCAGTGGAGAGGGTGGATCTGCCTTTGCTGACTGGGCTGTGTCTGCGCCCTGGTCTCAGATGTGATGATCATGTGAGCATTTGGTGATTTAAATCAGCTCACAGAATCCATGGAAAACTTCACCCAACCAAGGAAAAAAGAATAGTTTTCTCTTGAATCACCAGGCTGAGCTGGTTCACCAAGGATCTTGTGATCCTTAGTCCTTTCAGAGGAACATTACTCCTTGCTGAGGGAGGTGGCAGAAGCTGTGAGTGCCAATGTTTGGCAGTGAGGTTGGTTTGGGATCCCATGGAAGCTGACCTGTGGCAGCCCAGTGCCTGTGGCAGGGGCAAGGGGAAACACTGTGCCCTCAGGGAACCATGCCTTTGTTTTCTTCCCTTTTCCCAGGGCCACTGGGATTACCCCATGACCGGGAATTATTCCCCCTTGCCCCTCAAATTAACAGTGCTCCAGAATGTTTCTAAGCGTGCTCCATGCAGATGGAGGGTGCAAGGAGAAGATCAGCTTTTAGATCTACCGCTTGCAGCACCTTTGAAGTCTCCTCCTTTCCCCACCTGGCCACCCAGGCATGGATGAATAGAGGAATTGCAGGATGGAGGACTTGGGCTTTTTCCCAGCTTTTTGTGGTTCTAATCCAGGATTGTCCCTTGTGTTTTGAGAGCATGAGATGCTTAATGTAAGAGCCATGTAAAATAGTAACAGCCACTGACTTCAGTCACTTGCACAATAAATTATTATTGTTATTGTTATTATTAGAATTAATATTATTTGTTACTTTCATTTTACTTGAGTAGACAGATGAGAATTTTTTGTCTTAGAAGGGCAGCAAGGTGAGGTGGTATTATGGAGATAGGCAGTCTGCTGGCTGACACTAAAATGGATTTTATTTTTGTCAGGGCCACAAAAATAAGTATTTTGGTGACAGGGGAGCTTCAGAGCTTTGTCTCATTTCAGGGAATAGCAGGGGTGTGATAGTTGCATAAAAATCTTCTAATTAAAAGAAGCAACTGAGCTATTTAAGCTTGTGAACTGCCATTAATATGCCAATTATTTTGGGATGTGAGAATATCTGGAAAAGCTTCTTCATCTAGAATCATAAAGGTTTCTCCTGTTTAAATCAAGTTTGTGGGTTATATAAGCAGAATAGTTTGGGCTGCGAGAGACCTTCAGTCTCATCCAGTCCCACCCCCTGCCACAGGCAGGGACATCTTCCACTATCCCAAGTTGATCTAAGCCCCATCCAACCTGGCCTTGTTTTGTGTCTGGAGCAGTGCCCCTCCAGCAATTTCAATAGGAGACCTCCTGCCTTTGTGAGAACGTGCAGATGTTTGGGCCACCTCAGAGCACAGAAAGTGATTTAGCAGCTGCTGCCAACTATGAGAATAATTTTGGAAGAAATGTCACTATCTCTGGTCAACTGAAAGCCTGTTACTTACTCAGTTTGGATGATTTTAACATTTGTATCTGTATTTGCAGCCTCCAGATTGTTCATTGCTGTTGTGGTCAAGTTTGGTCAGCCCCTGAGGGACAGTGCAGGACAAGGATGGCTTGGTGGCTTTTCTGTAATTGGGAAGGGCAAAACTAAAAGCTGTTTGTTATTTCCTTTATCTGACTGAGGTCTTTTTATCCCTCATGCTTCTAGATGAGTGAGCTGCTGCTAGAGTGGGTTGTGCTCCTAGAAGAGATGCACATGGATGTGGGGTGACAGCATCTTCAAAAATCCCCTTGTGGCCTTGAGTCAGAACATTACTGAGGTAGATGCATGATTATGGTATAGCACAGCACTGCTTCAGCTCATTTGTGAGAGTGGGTAGCTGCTCCTCCCTTCCCAGTCCCATCAAACCTCTGTCCTCTGATTAAGTCCTCCCAGACTTGCCTGATTTGTGAAGCTAGTGGTTCTCATGCTGTGAATTCAGGTACTGAAGGTTTAGGTTGTTAGGTCACCATCTCCTATGGGAATCACAGAATCACAGGGTTGGAGGAGACCTTCAAGATCATTGAGTCCAACTCAGCCCTAACACCTCAACTAAACCATGGCACCAAGTGCCACATCCAGTCCTTTTTTAAACACATCCAGGGATGTGACTCCACCACCTCCCTGGGCAGACCATTCCAGTCCACTTTATCACCCTTTCCGTAAAAAACTTTTTCCTAATATCCAACCTGTATTTCCCTTGGTGCAGCTTGAGACTGTGTCCTCTTGTTCTGTCAGTTGCTGCCTGGAGGAAGAAACCAACTCCCACCTGACTACAGCCACATTTCAGGAAGTTGTAGAGAGTGATAAGGTCACGTCTGAGTCCCCTTTTCTCCAGGCTAAACAACGCCAGCTTCCTCAGTCATTCCTCACAGGGTTTGTGTTCCAAGCCCCTCAGCGGCCTCGTTGCCTCCTCTGGACGTGCTCAAATGTCTCAATGTCCTTCCTAAACTGAGGGGCCAGAACTGGACATAGTAAAGAAAAATTATTTAAGAGGGATCTGCTTGGTTCTCATTTGGGAGTGCAAAACAACTCTGGAAAAGCATCTGATTCAGCAGTTTAATTTTCCTGGAGAAGAGGAGGCTCAGTGAGGACCTTCTGGCTCTCCAGAACTCCCTGACAGGAGGGTACAGCCAGGGCAGTCAGACTCGGTTCCCAAGAAAGAAGGGACAGGATGAGAGGAAACCAGGGGAGGTTCAGGTTGGATACTGGGAAAATCTCTTTGGTGAAAGGGTGGTCAGGCACTGGCACAGGCTGCTCAGAGCAGTGGTAGACTCCTCAGTTCTGGAAGTGTTCAAAAAATGTGTGAATGTGGCACCTGGGGATGTGATTAATGGTGAACATGGCAGTGCTGGGTTGGTCTCAGTGATCTTGGGGGACTCTTCCAACCTTAATGATTCCATGATTCTGATGTTTGGGATCAGCAGGTTATGTTCAGATCTGCCTTACCATCTGCCTCTGGGGTTCCTGCATCCTCACAGTCCTCTGCAGGGATGTGCTCAGGGAATCTACACCAGGAGCAGCCTTTATGGGGCAGCCTTCCCCTGCGTGACAGCTTAATCTTCCATCTCCTCTCCATCCTTGTCTGCTGGATCCTGCCCTTTGGATTACATCTTCCTGACAGTAGTTTTCCTCTGATGCCATCTGACAACTTAGAGGTGCCATGGGTGCCTACCCTTGCCCTCAGGAGCCTTGGGAGCAGAGGCTTGTCTCTTCCCTCGTTTCTTCTAGGAACTGCCTAGGGAGAGGTCTGAGAGCACCCAGCTGCTGCAGTTGCTTTCTTTCCCAATCAGCCCGTCTCTTGAAAGGAACCTAGGGCTGGATTTGGAGTTTTAAAAGGCAAACTGAAAGGTTTGAGAGGAGGGACCGAGCAGTGGGAAGTTGCTGTGTCATAAGGAGAGAACAGCTTAAAAGCTGATTTCATCAGGAACTGTAGTGATGGGATAAGGAGTTAGAGGTTCAAACTAAATGAGGAGAAATTTAGGTTAGATAAATAGAAGAAATTCTACTATGTGAAGGTGGTGAGGCCCTGGCACAGGTTGCCCAGAGAAGCTGTGGCTGCCCCTGGATCCCTGGAAGTGTCCTGGTCCAGGTTGGACGGGGCTTGGAGCAACCTGGGATAGCAGAAGGTGTCCCTGCCCATGTCAGGGGTGGAACTGGGTGATCTTTAAGGTCCCTTCCAACCCAACCCATTGCATGGTTTCCTTTACCATTGTCCTGCTGTTTTGGAAATTTCCATGGTTTCTTGACCCACAGACCTCCCAGAGAGCTGGAAGTAGGTTCTCCGAGAACATCACCCCAGATTTGGTAGTAGGGTGACAAAGATCTTACCTAAGACATGTTGGATGTGACTTATTCCCACATATGGCTGGTGCCTGGGAACGTACAGCACCTCTGAAACAACAGGGAAATGCAGGTTTTCTTTCCTTGCCTTATATACCTGTGAATCACCTGCAAATGTGCCCTTACGAATTGTAGGATCCTTTCATACACGCTATGACTACTCTGATTCTGTGTTTTGATCACTTGGTACTTGTTTTAAGAAATAAGGAAATGATGTCTTGGTGTAGACCGTAAGATGACAAACAAAAAGTCCAGGTTAATATATGGATGTAAAGAGCAGCTGCACCAAAATCCTTCATTACCACGCCTTGACTCTCTCCTTGCGCAGAAAGCAAAGCAAAGCTTAATTGTTACTGAGAGCAGCACAGCTCCAGCAGAGATCTGTAGTCATTTCATGGAATTCCAGGAGGTATTTAGCCCTATATCACATGGCATGAGCCCAACTTCCTGGCATTGCCCTGCCTGGGACTTTAGGGCTGTTTTTAGTGCCGGGCTGTTCTGAGCTTGCTGGGTGTGCGTGCTGCTGGTGTAACACAGCTCTGCTTCCGACTTACTGGGTGCATTTTGGAGTTCAGGCCTCATCTGGAATATCTCTGTGGGATGTTGGCCCACCGTAGTCCTCTGTAACTTAGAGATGAGTCTTCAGAACTCAGCTGGAGTCTCCAGAGCTCCCCTTGTTGGGCCTTTCCCCCCCACACACTTAATATTTTGAGCTGTTTATAAGATGCCTGCCCTGGGGTTGTGGCTAGAGATCTGTGAGGAATCACTTGGAGCAGCAGGATCTGTTGGAAGACAAATAGGGCTTCTCTAGGTTCCTGTGCATTGCCTGTTTCCTGCAGCCTAATGGGAGTTTCAATTAACATGGACAAGTACAATCATAAATAACCCTCTTAAAATTAATGTAATTTTAAGGCTACCTCAGCGCATTCCCCGTGATGCCGTTGCCTCTCTGTGGCAATGCCATGATTTCCAGTTGAAGGGAGCTGATGAGATGTATTGACTTTATAATTTCTTAGAAGAGTCCGTATATTTTGAGAACAAAATGTGAATTGAAAAAATATGGAAGTGGCTCGTGTTTTGTGGAAAAGGAGGAAAGAGGATAAGCCAGCTGATGAGAAGTTGTCTGTAGCTGAGCAAGAAATGTTCTCCTGGCACGTCATTCACCTTGTTACCTGAGCTGGCACAGGCATGACCCAAGGCGCCTCTTATAGTACCTTTTTTTGGTAATTGCTAATATTTCACAGCTTGGTTGAAACCTGGATTTAACCTTATTCAGGCTGTGCTGTGAACATTTCTGTTCATACATACTCCTCAAGGTTCACAGTTACAGAAATATTCTGTGTGTCGCCTCCAGATCCGTCCCCCACCCACCAACACCCCACTTGAAGGAAAATCCCAGCAGGATTAGCAGGGTTTAGACACAATTTCTTCCACTCCAAACAACCTTTCCAGGTCTCAGCTGAAAATAGCCAGTTTGCCTCCATGCTGAGGTTGCAGTGGAGGGAGACAGAGATGAGCTAACAAAATCAGGTTGCCCTTAGAAACACATTTGTATGAGGCAGAAGAATTGATAGGGGTTTTGTGGTGTTTGCTTGGGTATGGGTCTTGCCAGCCCCCAGGAGCTCTCTGCACCGGGAGGAGACATGCGGGGTGAGGTGAGGTCTGGGATGATTTAGTGCGGGTGAGCTGTCTCAGTGCTGGCTAATTTAGAGATGCAAAACTGAGCCTGGAAGTAATGAGCTCTGGCTAATTAGGTGCTTGTCTGCAGGTGGAACTATTGCAGCTGGTGCTCCCAATATTGCTGGTTTGTATTTGAAAGTACCATGGATTCAGTGGGATGCTGGGAATACAGACTGTTTGCAACAAAGGGGTTTTTTTTCTGTTTTCTTCCCCCTAGCCCCGAGCTTTCCTTTGGCATTCCCGTTTGGCTTGACTGTGAGATTATCACACGTGGACCAAAGATGGAAGGGAAAGGATGAGGGGAAACGGGCTTTTTATACAGGCAGATACTGGCAGGACAAAGGGGAATGGCTTCCCACACTGTCAGAGGGCAGAGATAGGTGGGATACTGGGCAGAAACTCTTCTTGTGGGGATGGGGAGGCCTTGGCACAGGATGCCCAGAGCAGCTGTGGCTGCTTCATCCCTGGAAGTGTCCAAGGCTAGGTTGGATGGGGCTTAGAAGCAGCCTAGGATAGTGGGAGGTGTCCCTGCCCACGGCAGGGTGTGGGACTGGATGAGCTTTGAGGACCCTCAGAACCCAAACCAGTCTGGGATTCTGGAGTATTTTGTTGAATGGATATTTAAAGGGATGTAAGTTGGAGGATTTGGAGTTGTGCTTGGGTACAAACAGGACATGCACTGTGGCTGTGGCTGCTGCAGTGGCTGCCCAGACAGAAGGGCTGGGATGTGCCAGGTGGGCTCTGCCCCTGAACTTCGGCCTCGCAGTCAGACGTGCCAACGCCCGCATTCGCAGGTTCCTGAAACGTGTCAGGACTCCAGAAGGGAGACGAGCAGGAAGCTGATTAGTGACAGGAGAAGGACAGCACGCTGTTCAGTGAGCATTTGAAGGTCACATTCGAGCTGCATTTTTCAGCCCTGGAAAGCTTGTTTTCCAATAGGCATTGAGGTTCATTGGGATTTTTGTGCCCCTTTGGAAAGTTCTCCCTGTTCCCATTCAGCTCTGTGCAAGCGCAGCTCAGGGGACATTGTGTGGCCGACAGCAGGGAAAGGCAGTGTTTGGGATTATTTGGAAACTGATGCTGATATTAATGATGCATAATTAGGTAAAAAGCTCAAGATGTATTTCGAGACAAGTTTTGTTATGAGTAGAGTATTCATTTAGAGTGTGGCATAAGCTGGGATAAGCAAGGAAAGCCTCACTGTAACACTTGGATCCAGACAGAGCTTGCAGGGGATGATTTAATGAACAGCACTTAATGCAGAGGGATGGACAGGATGATAACTTCCAGTTATCATCTCAGAATTCAGTTGGGGAGCAAGGAATGAGTCCTGCAGTCAAGGATTTTGAATGAGGCAATAAAGGAGCGGTGAAACATCAACAATATTTATGTAGGTGCATTTCTGGTACAAAAGGAGAAGATAAATACATTATTTAAGATTTTGTTCCAAGTATAAAATAGCCCATAAACAAGAATTTAAAGAGAATTTAGCGATGCAGTTTAATACACAAAATACATGAAGGATTAAAGAGGTTTTTTTGTACAAACACTTCATTGATCCTCTTAAAATTTATATGTCTGATTAATGGCACTTGGGCTGTGAATATTGACCACACATGTGGCACTAAGGAGCTTTATACTGTACCATAAAATATTGAAACAAGCTTAATAATGGCTTTTGCCATCGGATCCTTCTGGGGATAAGTTGTTCTGGAAAGTAGCAGACCCTGGAGGTTTGCATCTCTTGACAGGGATGATGTACTGCTCTATTAAAAATCTCAGTACTTTTAAACCATTAACCCCATTTTTGCCACTTTGCAAGCACTTCTTATTGTGTTCCTTTGTTTTTAAAACATTTGACTTGCCAGAAATAGTTCTTAGATCAAAAATAAGTATTGGTGTAAAGCTGCCATGGGTTGTTAAGGAAGTCCTCACCTGCAGCTTTTAACTGCGACCATAGTCCTGGGTGCTCATGCCAGTAAAAAGTTGTACTTGTTTTTCCATGGTATAATAACAATAAACACCAAACACTGAAACACCAGCAGAGCTTGACCTGTGGTATAGTCAGGTGTCAGAACTGTGCTTTGTTTTGACATCCCGTCACATTGTGCAAGAGCAGTTGCATCCAGCTGAGAAAACTGAAATAAAAGCACTCTTTTCATACAGAGGCCACCTCATTCCTTTGAGACTCAGCCAAAAGGCCTGATCCCCTTGTCAGGAATCCACTAGCAAAAAAAACCCTGAACAGACAAAAAACCCCACCCAAACACACCCTAAAATAAAATGCGATCTCTGCAAGGATGGGAGATGGGATATGTCGTTGGATGGAGGCAGGGGAATGGTTAGGGAGGGTTAACATTTTATTAGGTGGGGTCTTTAAATATTTTCCAAAGTCCTTGAATTATGTTAGTCTTGATTTTTGTAATACGAATTATCTCTTGTTTTATGAGCAAGAGCAGCTCAGCTGTGAAGAGTCTGGGTGCTTGAGTCCTGTAAGAGCTGAAAACGTGGAGGTGACAGGGAATGGGGGAAATCAGCATGGGCCTCTGTAATTAGGGGCTGGATTCTGCAGATACACAGGAGGATTGAATTATGGTCACCCAGGCAACATCATTCCTGCCTTTCCCTAAGTTTGGAGTTACTTGCTTTGTAACCTGAATTTTATTTTTCCTTGGAAGAAGTCAGTTTGGTTGACATATTTCAGCATGGAGAGATGATGACACTGTTTTGATCTTATATATTTTAATTTTTCCCAGGTAATGTGTCACTTGGTGGAGTTTGCTTTGGGATTTTGTTATTGTTTTGTCTTCTAAAGGCTGTAGTTTGTTTTGCCAGCATTCCTTCCTCGGGCTTCTGAAACGTGATCTGTCAAAGGAGGGATTGATTTTGAAGGGAAAATTGATTGCTGAAGTAGTTGCTAAGTAAAGGGGTTCGTGGTGCTACATTCGGGAGTAGCAAGATGAAAGCTGAGGGGAAACAAGCTGCAAAATTTCAGGCTGAGGAGTTTGTGAGTGATTTAATTCTTCTGGTAGGGAGCACTGAGGTGTTCTGAGCTCCTCGTTCATTGCCATGCAGCTTTCCAAACCACTCGGTGCTGTGAGGGAGTTCATCTTTTTCCCTTATCCTTTCCTTTATGAGCTTGGCTTAATTATTATCCCATATCAGCTTGCTAAGAGGAGCATGATGCTGCCTCCCATCCCTTTTCCACTGTGTCCACAGCACGAAAGTTGGGGAAGCAGCGAGATTGCAGCAGCGTTGAAGTGTTCGGGTACCAAACCCCACAGAGGTCCCCCTTGTGCTGCCTCTTTAAGAGCTCAAGCTCTGCCTGCGCGGGGATGGGCAGGAGGAGCTCCGAGCCAACCCGGCGTGGCACAGATGGGATGTGGCCGTGATGGGATGTGGCCGTGGGCTTCGCTGATGGATGCAGGGACAGGACGCTGCGCTGAGCCGGCTCGCGGTCAGAGCTCTCTGGGGTCTCCCTGACTGAGCTCTCTGGGGTCTTACTTGCCAGAGCTCTCTGGGATCTCTTTGCCGGAATTCTCTGGGATCTCACTGCCAGAGCTCTCCAGGATCTCACTGCCAGAATTCTCTGGGATCTCACTGCCAGAGCTCTCCGAGTTCTCACTGTCAGAGCTCTCTGGGATCTCACTGCCAGCTCTCTAGGTTCTCACTGCCGGAGCTCCCTGGATCTCACCGTTGGAGCTCACTGCCAGGTAGGACTGAGCATGCTGAACAAAAGGCTTGGCCCCGTGTGTATGGAGGATGGTGGAGCTGGGAGGATGGGGTGATGCCAGGGAAGTTCCAGCTGCTGTGACTGGCAGAGCTTTTCCCTTTGAACCTTTTCAGAGCTGTGTGGTTTCCCAGCCAGCTCAATGAGGTGTTGCAGCTGTTGGGATGTTTACCTCCTGCATTTTAATTGCATATTGAATAGAGAAGAGGTTGCAGAGGAGGAACACACTCCTGGAAAGCTCCCTGCCATCACATCCCTGCATGTGGAGGGGTTTTATAGATTCCTTGCTCCAGAAAGCTGAAAGAAATGCGTAAATTTGATGTGGTTTCTTGCCCTTCTGAAATCTTGCTTGACCGTTTTTCCTTGGGAGTTTTGATGCACAGTTTCAGTACAAGTGGGGACATGTGTGGGGATTATATAACCCTGGGGAAACTGGTGGGAGACTGGCTCCATTTCTGGGCAGGGATGAAAATCAGGAGTTCTGGAATGGTTTTGTGTAAGGTGTTTGCATAGGTGCCTGTGGGTGTTTTTATTCCTGGGAAAAGGTGCTTCCTTGGAGCTGTGAGCTGGAAGCGGAGGAGAGGCCAGCGATGCTTGGAGTAAAATGGTTACTAGTTGCTGAAATGAGCTTAGGTGAGAAGCACCATGGGAGGGTAAATAAATCCACTTTGGGAGAAAATGGAATACTGTTCCTTCTGTCTTCCTGCAGTCTTGGCAGAGCAGGGAAACCTATTGCTGATGGAAGGGCTGATTTTGTGTGTGTTTCCAGGTCTGTAACAGCACACGGCAATCTGGCAGAATTGCAGTTCTGTAGTATGATTGGAGCAAGCAGAGAAATGTGATACAAGGAGGAGATTTCTGCAAGGAATTCCTGCTGGCTGTCATTTCATTCAGCATTTGGCAGTGTGACTGATTGCTCTAGCAGCTCCAGGCTGGATTTTTTTCCTTAATCGCTTTACAGAGCAGTCACATATTCCCTTCTCCTCAGAGTGTGGCTGTGGCTGTCTAATTAACAGATATCCTCCTCTTTTTAGGGAGACTTTTGGTTTCCAGAAAAATTCTGGTTGGTTTCCAGCCAGTGTTCCTTCTCCCACTGGGTCTGTAATAGCTCCCAAAATTCCCCAGCTTGTAATCACTGCTGCAGCCAGATGGGGACTAGGTGGAACTCTCATTGCATCTGTGCCTGTGTTTATGAATCTGCCAGAAGTATCTCACTTAGGTGAGATTTTAAATATATATTTCATGAATTAATGAGCCCTGAACAGCAACAAGGAGAGTCTAGTGCTGGTACTGCCAAGGTTGCCATCCTTCTCCTGGATCCTGGTGTGATGCTGATGGAGCAGGGAGGGCTCTAAGAAGTCGTTTGGCCTGGCATGAGCAAAGCAGAGGCTACAGTTCGACTTTACCAGCCTGATGGTGCTTTAAGAGGTTCTTATTGGATATAACAGTGTTTCCTTGCCCCTGCTCTTCTGCTTAATTGCTCTCCTCGTCTTTTCTCGCTGTGGAAGGAGCTCTGAAAACTGTGTAAGGTTTGGATTATCTTTGCTTCCCCTCAACTCTCCCCCCACCCCTGGATGATTTCAGAGCACAGCTGCACAAATCAGTGATGTGGGTGGCAGGATATAGGAGAGGAGGAGGGGGAAGGAAGAAGGAGGGCACAGGGTGTTCCTGAATTGGATCTCAGCGTGGCAGGTTGGAACATGAAAGAGCTGCCTGAATTAGTTGGGGTATCCTGGTGTTCCTGGATGTGGTGAATCCAGTGCTGCAGCAAGGCTGGGCTGGCTGGACTTTAACTCCTGCACTTGCCTGGGTGTGCTGGGGCAGCCTGAGGGCAGCGATCCCAAGGCTCGTGCTGCATTTTGGGATGTGCAGCCCCAGTAGCAACAAAATCCATGTGTTGAGAGCAGATGAGTGAGTGCCCTGGGATTGCTGTGGATGTGCATGTGGATGGGATGATGCTGTTGGATGAAGTTCTGCCTCCCACCTGCCTGCCCTGACCCATTCACCTCTCTTGGCGGAGTATCCATGCTGTCACTTAACCCATTCCTAGGAGAAGAGCCTCATCAGCACAAGTTGTGATGAACTTTCCTGTCACCCTGGCTCGCTTCTCCCACGGTAACAGCAGCTCTTATCCCAGGACAGGCTCCTTTGGCAGGTGGAGGCAGAGGGAAGGTGGTGATTTCCACTGGGGAGCAGGAGCAAGCTCCAAGAGGCTCGTTGGGAACCAGGAGCCTTTCCACTTGCCCGACTCCTCTCAGGGAGGCAGGAACCTTTCTACTTGGCCAACTTCTTGCAGAGAGTCAGTCTGTGAATGCCATGAGTTGGATGCTAGAAATAATCACTTTCTCCAGCCATTATTTCATTAAGGCTTACTGGAGTTTAAGGTATTTTATTCCTGTCAGTCTTGTGTCCTGGTCAAATCCTTTGGCAGAAAGGACTTTAAAGGTTTCTTCTGGATCTGACAAGAATCATCCCTTCCCAGGAGAGAATTTAAACAGTGACTCCAAACTCTGCAAATCCATCTAAACTGCTCCTTCCTTCAGGCAGCTCTTCCTGGGGGCAAAAAGCAGTTGCTCTGCTCAAAGATTATTTTCTCCTGACTTATGTAAGTTCTAAAATAAGAAAATAAATCCCAACCTTATCAAGGATGAAACTGTTTTTCCAAACCCAGATATGATCCCTTTTGAAGCAGCGATTGCTTCAATGAATTGTCAGGAGTGCCTGGAGAAGGGAAATCTCAGCTGTGACACAAGGAGGGCAGCTCCATCCCAGGCCTAGGGCTGTCATCCCTGTCATGGGGATGTTCTGGGCGAGAGGGAATGGTGCTACAGCAGGAAATTTGAGTTTTCATTCCATCTTCCAGTACGTTTTTAATCCTTCTTTCCCAGATTTTGGCTTTTTTTATTGTTTTCCAAAACTTAGGGGTGAATGCAAGATCCTTGGGATGAAGGCTGGGAGTACCTCTGTTGAAATTGGTGACAAATATTACTGTTGTTTGGCTGAGTCAGGGTTTTAAATCCCATTTGGTTTTTAAAAAACTCTGTTTTTATCAAATGACACCACTTGGGCCTGCACTGGCAGATAAGCAAAATGCAGATGGACCTTAGACCCTGCAAACGAATTCTTGCCGTTGTTAAAAAAAGGCGAAAAGAGATGTAGGGTGAATGGGCACCAGCAGGGCTGGATCCTCTTTCTGGTTCTGCCCTGGAGCTGGCCCTGAGCTGTCCCCTGTCACCTGCCAGGGTGACAGGCCAGGGCCTCCATGCAAAGGTGCTGCAAAACTCAGGGCTGGGCTCTTCCCATCAAGCAGATTTTATCGTGTCTGGTGCTCAAACATTGAATATATAACAAAACGGAGAAGTTCTAGACCAATTTCTGAGCCTGTTTGGTGAGGAAGAGCTTTTTAGTGAGTTCAGAGCCAGAGCAGAGTGAGACTGTAAATTAACTCTGGGTATGTGTTTCTGATGCTGTAAATTTGCCTCAGCACCGCTGGAGGAGGAGCTGATCCAGCTGGGATGTGCTGTGAGCAGTCAGCAGGGACAGGGACAGAGCAGGTTGTGTCCGAACAGTCCTTACTTCAACCTTAACATTTGATCCAATTTAAGGGGAATGGTTGGGATTGTGGAGCTTGGAGTGGCTGTTGAGTTCTGCCAGCGCCAGCAGGGTCTGTCCTGTCACTGTGATGTTAGTCCCTGCAAAGTATTGGGCAGCAGCATTAATCTGGGGATCAAACTTGGGGTGCAAAGAGTCTCTTGAAATTTTGACTCTGACTAATCTGGACTCAGAATTTAACTTAGCAGTGTGTTTTTCCTTGTTAGAATAAAACTAAGAAGTGTTTTAATGACTTTATTTTCTTTTTAAGTATCCCATCATGTTAACATGTGAGGTCTGTGTCTTTCCATGTGTGCAAGAACCTCAGTCAGTTCTTATTCCCTATGAAATCTTGGTGTGTAAAACATAAACAGCAAAAAGGTAAAATCCAGTTACAGCATTTAGGAAAACTTTTCAGCAAGTGCCTTTTCCGTGACAGTGGGCACTGGGTACTGTCTGGATGTGTGTGAGGCCACAAGGTGTTACCCAGGTCAGGCTGTTTTATTCTTTTGGATCCCTACATCCCCCTGTTTTATTTCACAAATAAACCAGATTCTGTTGTGGGAGTTTTTTGTGCACAGATATTTTTTCCCTTTTTTTTCTCCTTTAGATTTCCGCAATGCCTTTACAATTAAGAGAACTTGCAATTTGCCTTTAAGTCACTCTGCAGCAGCTCCTCAAAACTCCCCATCCATCTTACAGGCTTTTCTTTTGGTGAGCAAATGAGGAAAGGAGTCACTGGGTGAAGAGAGGCAAACAAGGAAACAATTCCAGCAGGATTCCTGCATGGTTAGCAAAACAGGAGCTGCCATTGTGCAGCAGTGCCCTGCTGATCTGCAGGGTTTGTCCGCTGAATGCTGAGGGCTTGTGGCTTCAGGGGCTTTTCCCTTTCAAATAAAAGCAGAGGTGGGGGATGCTCTTGATAGGCCCAAGGTTTTGTGGATTATTCAGTGACGAGTTTGCGTTGGTTCCCTCATTCCTAGTGTGGGAACAACTGCCTCTGGAGCTGCGGGAGATCCTGAGGGATCGGAGCTGCCAGGCTGCGGGTGCTGGGCTGGGATGTCCCTGGGGGTGTCCCCAAGCACAACCCTGCCTTCCACGCTGCTTTCCTTGACTCACTGTGTTGCAGAATCCCCCGAGGTCCTGTCCAGCAGCCCCTGGAGGATCGAATCTTTACTCCAACCGTCTCGGCTGTGTACAGCACTGTGAGTATCCGCTGGGGCTGGGGCAGCGCGAGGGGGTCACGGGGGTGTGTGGATCCCCAGTGCAGTCAGAAACGGTGCAGTTAGAAATGATACCTTGGAAAAAATGCAGCTTCTTTTTGCCCCCTGAAATAAATGGTGCTCAAAAAGACTCTCTTGGTTGCATGTGAGTAGGAAAAGAAGAGGGGACCTTCTGGCTCTCCATAACTCTCTGACAGGAGGATGCAGCCAGGTGGGAAGTTGGGCTCTGCTCCCAGGAGACAAGGGACAGGACAAGGGGACACAGCCTCAAGTTGTGCCAAGGGAGGTTCACATTGGATATTGGGAAAATCTCTTCACTGAAGGCATGGTCAGACATTGGCACAGGCTACCCAGGGCAGTGGTGGAGTCACGTCCTTGGAAGTGTTCGAAAGATGTGTTGATGTGGCACCTGGGGACAGGGGTTGGGTGGGCATTGGGATATTGGTCAAACATTGGTTGATCTTGGAGGTCTTTTCCAACCTTAATAACTGTGATTTTATGAAGAACCTTTTCTTGTTGCATGGGAGCAAGAAAGAAAGAAATCTATGGAGGTCTTGTGGGTCTATTGGTATTTTTAAGTGTCTCTAGTTTTATTTAGCATATTGGAGAGTGCGTTTTCCCAGCAGTGTCACTGGAGTGACAGAGTTTTGTCCATATTTTTGCTTGGGTGGCTCCATCTCTTTTCTTTCCCCGGCATCTCACAGACTGATTTCTTTGGGTACTAGTGGCTTCACATTTCTAATACCTTCTTAAGAGAAAAATAACCAAGAAAGATTTGTTTTCATGTGAAACATTCCATTGTACAGAGGAAGAAATATTTTGATAGTAAATAGAGTGCCTTTGGCTCACTGCCCTAGATGAATGGTAATGTATAATATTGATTATTGTAAGAAATTTAGCTTAGAAACAGCAATGTTTATTAGTGGACATGATGGTCTTTTCCTTTTATTAATTTCTTTTTTTCTGATGGCAGTAGCTGGAAGCCCAGGGTTATTTATAAGCTTTGCTAAATCAGCACAGCCCAAGGAAAGTCATATTTAGCTTTTCTAGTTGGGATAGTGCAAATATTTTTAATGCAAAAAAACCCCACTTTTAAGCTGCTCTTTTAATTATTTGAAAAACAGGAAGAAAAGCTGTATATGGGATAAATTCACTACATTTTATGCAGGAACATAAGCTGCTTATAGAAAAACATAAGCTGCTGTGCAAGGTTTTCTCCTTCCCTGTTTGCAGGAGTGACTGGGGATTGTATTCTTGGCTCTGGCTCCCTGGAGGGACATGGGGCTGGAGCATCTCTTGCCCAGAGTGAGAACAGAGAAGCCGAGGCTGCCCCTGGATCCCTGGCAGTGTCCAAGGCCAGGTTGGGGACAGGGTTTGGAGCAGCCTGGGATAGTAGAAGGTGTCCCTACCCATGGCAGGGGTGGAATGGGATGAGGAGGACTAAAGTCCCTCCCAACTCAACCATTCCATGATGATTCACTGATAATGCTGATATTTAGCCCTTCCCTTTTTGGGGTTGTAGAGGAGTTTTGTCCTGCCTCCTCTAATGCAGCTGTCAAGGGTGCTGAGCTGAGCTCTGGGCAGGATTAAGGGTAAAAGTGCTGCCAAGTGCCCACTGGTCCCAGAAATGCAGCAGCTCAGGTGGATGTAGTGGCAGAAGGACTCAGGTGTGGCCGTGGGTGGTCTGGTGGCCAGGGAGCCATGGATTCCTATCCAGGTGAGTTGGAATGGTTGGGATGCAGCTGTGACAAGGGTTGAAGATGTTGAGGTTTGTGGCGTTGACAGCAGTGAATCTACAAACCCGAGCTGCTGGCTTTGCGCACCCTCTGTTTTCAGTATCTGATGGAGAAATGTTTGTGTGCAGAAAAGCAAAACCAAAGGAACAAATTCAGAAGAAATCCTTCCCTGTGAGGGTGGGGAGGCCCTGGCACAGGGTGCCCAGAGCAGCTGTGGCTGCCCCTGGATCCCTGGAAGTGTCCAAGGCCAGGCTGGATGGGGCTTGGAGCAGCCTGGGATAGTGGAAGGTGTCCCTGGCCATGGAACAACATGAGCGTTTAAGGTCCCTTCCAGCCCAAACCATTCTGTGAACATAAATATACAAACAGTTATAATAATAATTCAGTTGATATCATCTTTTATATGCCCCATACAACTCTTAAAAAACCCTTTAAAAATATCTGAAGTCCTTTAAAGAAGGTTATTTTTTTTCAGTTCTTTCCTCCCAAGATATAATGCAGATGCCTGTGGGGAAAATATGACTGTAAAAATTTAAATTAATGTAAAATAGAAAAGTAACTGTGAAGAATGACCTAAAATAGCTATTCAGTGTGGAAAAATATCACTCCTTGCTATGTTACAGAAATAGAAGACAGGGCTGGGAATATCTCAGTTCCAAGATTTGAGAATGCACAAGTTTGAAAGAAAATTCCATGTTTTGGGGAAAGGATAGAAATGTCTCAGCTGGGTTCCTTTCAGGCTTCCATTTGAAGCTCCAGGCAGATTTCAGAATCAGAGTGAGTCCAGGGAAAAATGAATTAGGAAGGAAAAAGCATGTGATGGGAGGGCCTTGACAAATTCATTCCTGGAAGGTCTCAGTGGTTTGTTACACAAGGAACAGCACCATGTGTTTAAGGCCTGGGTTTGCATTAAACAGTTATTTTGAAGAGCACTATGAGATCACAGAATCATGAAGGTTGGAAAAGGCTTCCAAGATGTTCAAGTCCAACCTTGAGGTGCATCCTCAGTACCCAGGGGCTGCTTTTTCCCATCGGTGTTTATTTGCTTGCACATCTTCTGTGGGATTCCATGTTGATTATGGATCATTGTTTCCGGAGATTTGTGTTTTTTCAGAGCGTGGCTGGTGTGGGGAGAAATCATTTGAGATATGGACAACTCACAGATGAACCTCCATTTTTTTAGTAAGATAAAGATGAAAAATAATTCAATTATCCTTTCCATGCCTATCCACATGCATTATCAGGACCTTGGTTGCACATTCCAGAGCTCTTTTTTTTCCCCGCAGCTACAAAAATGGGAATGGAAAATCATGTGGCTTCCATTATAAGCCCCAATAATAAAACTGAATCTAAGGAGCAATTTTTCCAGTAAGACAGAGGTAGGAGGTGAGGAAGAGGCCAAGTGGGATGAAGTTTGTCTGAGAACTCGGAGAGGCTCAAAATTCACAGCAAGGCTTTGGTAGAACCTCTTTATCAAGGAAATCATACTGGTATTGAAACCAAGCCCACCAAATTCATCATAAGTCATCTTTATATATTTATTGTGACATCTTATACTGAGTGGGTTGTTGGTTTGGGTTTTTTAATAAATAAATCCAGCAGTAAAATGATTTGAAAGGTCACTGTTGGAAATAATTATTTCAGTGAACCAACATTGTAATAATTTTCCCTCAATAATGGAGAATGCTCTATTGCAGAGCTGCTTTTGGACATAAAGATTTGGGGGTTGTCCTGCAAACAGCTTCTTGCCTAGTGTTTCCTAATCCTCTACACTGCAATAAATGAGGCTGATCACTTGTGTGGCCTCTGAAAGACCCCAAACCTGCAAAGTTCAGAAGAGGCATAAGAGTGAAATTCTTTTTCTGTTGTTAATGACTTCAAAGAAACATATTGAAGAGAGTTTTTTGGGTTGGAGTTTTTTTGAAAGATGTAAACCTAACAGGAAGGGAACTGCACAAAAGGTGACTGTAAATCCCACCAGCTGCCCCTGTCCTGTGCCCAGGGGAATGGGGCTGAATCTATGGAAAATGAGCTGAATGAGCAGAAGCAGACATGCTCTTCAAATTCAGCATGAGGCACAACTCTGGAGTTGGTAAGAAGAATAGCAGTGTTCATGGACATCCAGTTTTTGCACAAATAACTGTTTTTCGCAGGTTATAGTAGAGATTTGTAACTTCTTTAGTAGCATGTTGTGATAGGAAGTGCTGAAGCTTGGACCAAAACCACTCTGGGATAAATTTTCATGAGCTGAGGAGCAGCCTTGAGGCCCTGAGCAACCTGGTCCAGTGGAGAGTGCTCCTGCCCATGGAATGGGATGAGTTGAAGGTCCCTTCCAACCCAAACCCCCATGTTTATGGATGAGAGCTGATTGGGAGTAAGTGTTAACAAGGTGTGTTTGTGTGAGGAGGAGTCACTTGGTCAGGTGCAGCATGGAGCAGGGTCCCTGTGGTGGGGCTGGATCCAACGCTGGTTGAAGCTACTTATTAATTGCTGTCCCCCATGTGCCTTTGGAGCAGATACCAGCTCCTGTCAGGGCATCCAGCTCACGCCAGCTGGGGGCAAAGAAGGTAATGGGGAAGTGAGGTGCTGAAGAACCCCCTTGTCCCTGATTTTTAAGGATTAGCGGTTGACTCTGTTGTTCACTCTTGGGGTGTTCGGTTGTTTTCTGTCCCACTGGTCCCCCCATGTGTTTCTCACCCAGCAGAGATTCTGTGATTCACCTTCGTGTCATTTAAAGGGATCTTCCTGCAGTGAAGAGAATCCTGTAAAAAAGGGATTAGGGAGGATTAGCTGCTCCAGCCCCCCTGTGCTTAAAGGAAGGATCTGGGTCAGGAGGCCGACGCAGTCCCTGCCTGGCTGCTATGGAGGCTGTGGAATGTGCAGGAGGGAAGCTCAGTTCCTCATCCTGTTCCAGCCTAGAACTGTGGAATGGTTTGGGTTGGAAGGGTTCTTAAAGCCACCCCCTGCCATGGGCAGGGATGCCCTCCACTGTCCCAGGCTGCTCCAAGCTGTGTCCAGCCTGGCCTTGGACACTGCCAGGGATGGGGCAGCCACAGCTTCTGAAGTACCTGAAACCAGGGACTTGGGTGGGGTAAAGAGTAATCCCAACCTTGCAGAAGTTGCTAAACCCAAAGGTGTAAAAGATCTCAGAAAGAAAGGCAAGAATTCCCGACTGAGTTTTTATTTTGTATTTCATTACCTGCTTCCTTTAAAATACAGGATTAAGGCTTCTGGAAAACTGTAATTAGCTCTTGCTACTCAGGGAAAATAGAAAGTGATGCCCTAGCAAACTAATATGTAATTTTGTGCATCCATTTTTAGGAGAAACATTTAACCTATAGATTTAAGGAGACTGTTTCCATAGTCTTCTCAGACCATTTAAGAAGCAGCAAACCACACCCTGGGCTCTATGGGGGCAGGTTCCCCACAAGCGATGAGCTTAGACGGTTTCTACCTTTTACCTTTGTTTAAAATTACTGAAAAAACACACAAATTTAGCAAGTTTGTCTTCCTTTACTACCTGTTTACATTAAAATCATTATCTTATAATTCAGTTTATTTGTAAACAATTTGTTGTAGAAAGAGGAAGGTGTGGAAACACCAACGTTGCCATAGCTGCTGAGAAAGGCTCTCCGTGCTTTTCCTTCTGCTGGAACAAACACCAGTCCTTGGTTTGGGTGCACTAAGCTAGACTTGGCTAGCCTTAGGAGGTCCTGGAAAATCAGTGGTAGGCTCCTATGGGATATTCTCCAAGTGTGCTGTTGCCAAACTATCAAGCTGGTACAATTTTATAATTGTTCTGCTGCCTTTGTTAGGCTTTCAAGCCAATTTTAGTAGGTCCAGACCTGTGTCTGTCGTGTGTCTGCTGCACTGTGTGATGGTGTCTCATGGACTCATTCAAGCAGCTGCAGTTTTCCTCTCAGTTCAGCTTCCAGATTTCAGAACCAATCATGAGAGCATTTCTTGATGTCTTTCAGTAACCTCCAACTTAGGTTATTTTCCCCAAGGCAGTGCTGGAGTTGCTATCTCTGGAAGTGTTGGAAAGATGTGGGGATGTGCACTTGGGAACACGGTTTAGGGTTGGACCTGGCAGTGCTGGGTTAATGGTTGGACTAGATGATATTGGAGGGCTTTCCAACCTTAGTGATTCTGGGATTCTATTCCATGATTCTATTTATGTTATAATTTCTGAGGAGAAGGAGGACGACAGGATACTCACACTGACCTGGGGTATTGGTAGTGCCCCTGACCCCATTGTCAAAGCCCTGTGTGTACTTGACTGCTGTTGAATCAGAGGATTTTGGGTGGCTCCAGCCCTAGCTGGAGCAGTGTTTGCACTGCTGAGAGTGCGGAGGTGAAAACTGGTAGTGGCTGAAGTCCCACAGCTGTCAAAAAATAACCTCTATTTTCCCCCATGAAGTGCCATTCAGGGAGAATCCTGATGAGGAGCACGGGCACAACCTGCCACTGGGGCTGTTGATAGGAATGATTTCCTTGTGTTTTGGGTTGCCTTTGATTCCTCCCCCTCCCTGACTGCATTATTTGATATCCATCACAATCTGTAGTCACTTCTAAGCACCGAGTGCTGCACGACTGACATGACAGCTCTCTCAGGGTTGACGCAGGAGTCATGGGAGAGACTTTAATTTTCTTGGGGATGGGCTGTGGAAAGTTTTATGGAGCTCTCTGTAAGACTGGCTCTGATTCAGCCAAGGCTGCATGCGCACACCTGCCAAGAGAGATCAGCCCGAAAGAGAGATGATTCATCCCTGGCTTGCGGAAGGATCCAGTAGGGACAGAGGATGAGGTTCTGTGACTGACCCACCCTTTCCTCTGATGTGCCCTTGGGGACTGTAAATCTTCCCACAGTGAAGGCTCCTGGCCCATTCCCAAGCCTGGAGCTGTTGCACGCTGTGATTTTTTGGGACTTGGGTGCTGGCGCAGCTGCTGTGGTAGTTTAGGAACTGTAACAATAGATATGGACACTCTGAGTGCATTAAAGTGACCTGGAAAAAGCACTTAAGTGGTGAATTCTGTGACTTCTGCTCTCTTGGAGCTTGGAGCTAATATTCCATGAAATGACTCAGGAATTTCCTTCTGCCTTCTTTACCCTGCTAAGGACATTTATCCACACACTGTCCTGCGCAGTGCCTGTGACCTCTGTGGGCTTCAGGTGCCTTTAGTTCAGACTGAGGAATGTTAGATGGGATATGGGGAAGAAATCCTTCCTTGTGAGGTTGGGGGGCCCTGGCACAGGGTGCCCAGAGCAGCTGTGGCTGCCCCTGGATCCCTGGCGGTGTCCAAGGCCAGCTTGGACATTGGGGCTTGGAGCACCCTGGGACAGTTGGAAGGTGTCTCTGCCATGGCAGGGTGGAATAGGATGGACTTTAGGATCCCTCCCAACCCAAACCATTCCATGATTAAGTGGTGCTTTTCAGCAAACAAAAAAATGAGAAAAGGTCAGTGAGAAGCAAATGCTGAATTTCAGTAGTGTGAGTTTTTACCCAATCTGCCAAAGTTTAATCGTGTTGAACAGCCAGAGGTCACCCAGTAGTTGTGTGACTCTTTTTTTAGCTTTGATGTCCCTTTTCTTTTACTATAGCCACTCTCTAAAATATATTTAAAACAGTTCCATCTTGGAGATAGTAAAGTGGAGCAAATATTTGTGTGCCATGAAAACATTTTTCTATTATTTTGATCAATGTGTTTTGTTAAATATTTTTATTAGAGGTTGAGAAAGGAGATAAACATATACAAAAAAATGGTTGCTATTTCATTGTTTGCTTGTGGCAAGCCCTGCAGATACCATGGCCTCTCTGCAGTCCTTTATTTTTCCCTTTTGGAGAGGAATATTCAAATTTCCCCCTTACTTTGTTGCCGGTAATGCATATCCCCTTGCAAAATCCCAGGATTTTTTGATACGGCTTCTCATGGAGGGGTCAGAAGGTCTCAGGCCTCAAGGCAAAAGGATCCCACACATTTCCACCAGTGACTCCAGCTGCTGCTCTGATTTTTTCATCCTTCCACATTTTCCTGGATCACATAAATAGCTGAATAACTTGGCAGTATTTCACTCAGATAAATATATATTATTTTATCTCTCTAGATATATACAATGGAGTCTCTGCAGATTGATTACTAATGTAATGTTTAACTAACAGTTTATCTCCACACAGGTAACACAAGTAGCAAGACAACCGGGTCCTCCTGCCCCATCCCCTTACACTGCACATGAAATAAATAAGGGACACCCAAACCTTGCTGCAACGCCACCGGGACATGCATCGTCCCCTGGGCTCTCACAGGTAAGACCTGGTGTTGGAGCAGAGCATTCCCAGCCTCCCCCTTTTCATCCTATCCCACTCTCAGCTTCTCTGCTAAACAGGTAACTGAGTTGTGTTGTCTGTGACCAGTATAGAAATAAAGTGAACAGAGGATGTGGCTTGAACCTTGCAGTGATCTATGGGCAGCACTTGGATTAGCACACCAATACCATACATCGGCAATTTTAAATTAAGTACATGTTTATTAGACATTAGTTCCTCATGGAGTCTGTAACAGAAACTAAAAGCAACTTGAAAAATCAGAGAAAATAATCATGGATGAGCAGGAATGTGCCTTGCCATTGGATCAGGCACTTGGGACCATGGCCTGACATCCAAGTTAAACACCCTAAAAGTGCCCTGTGTCCTTTTTCAGGGATTTTCCAAGGGGAGCTTTGTACAAGGTGATGCTGTTCTGTAATTGTAAGGAATGGGTCAGGAAAACGAGTTGCACAAATGATTTCTCGTAAAAGAGATGAGACAAAGGGCTGGTTACAGCAAAGTCCAGAACAGGAGATAAATCAGACTTATAATAAGAATGGAGAAATAGAGTTTAGTGAGATATGTGGAGTGAATTGGTCTCTTTGTAGCCTCTATTAGATAAATATTCTGCGGGACTAACTTGAGAGTGGAGAAAAAGGAGGGACAAAAGAGGCAGATAATGGGGCAAGAAAAAGAGGGAGATAAAAGATACTGGGATGGGGAAATTGGGATGTGTAAGGAATGAGGTGTGAGATAGAGGAAAGCCTGATGTTCCCATTGCTCTTGATTAATTTATAGTTGTATGGGTCAAGCAGGAAGGCCTGAGCAGGTCAGCTGTTAAGGAGAGTGGGTTTGTTCTGAGGAAGGGGAGTACGATGAGAGGCCAAGGGTGGATTGGGAATGGCGAGGTGATGGGGAGAACCTCAAGTGGATCCAAGCACCCCTGCCAGCCTCTGAAACACTAAACTGCAGCTAACCTTCCAGACCAGGAGATGCCTGGAAACAGGTCATGGAAGGAACACTTCACCTGAATGATGCACATTTTAGATAAAATGCGATGGGGAAAGTGAAACTTGTGGTTGTCTTTGGGAGTGTGCAGATGCTCATCCTCCATGGGTAGGAAATTAGGAGTAAAGTGTCTCTGGCAGGCATTAGTGGTGTTGGAGCTGTTCTTGCACTCTTGCTGCAGGGTTGTTGGGAGTAAAGGCTCTGGATTGAGGAACAGGGAGGACACAGCAGGGTTGCAGAGCAAACCCTCAGATTCTGCCTGGCTTTTGTCATGGATTAGGACATTCCTTAGTGGTAAATCTCATCAACACTGGGAAGCTACTCTACTCTACTATGTGGCAGAGGAGAGGGAAAGAAGAGAACATTCTGGGCAGCCTCTTTAAATCTGTTGTAACCAAGGAATTTCTCTTCTTCCCTTAATATTTTCCCATTGAGTCAGTGCATCCATAGAGAGTGGGCTGTGTGCCAGATCTCCAGCCAGTTGGATAATGCTGCTTTCCTGTTCCGCTGGCTCTTGGAAGTGGGGGTCAGCTTGTGTCCAAGCCATGCTGCTGAAGTGACCTCAGAGCCTCTGTGGCAGCTGAGGGCCCTCGGGAGCTCCAGGGGGTGGCCATGCTCCCAGTGTGTGGAGCCAGCCTTGTGTACTCAGGGACAGGGAGGAACAGCAAGACCCAGGGGCAGGTGAAGCTTCGGGCATTGTGGCCTTTGGGGCCAGAGAGGCCTGGTAACTGCAGAGCTTTTCCGCAGGTGATTCCTACCAAAGTGGAATTCAGGAGTGAAGCAGCACAAATGGTGGCTCCTGTCCGTTCTTGGCCGGCGTCAGGGCTCCCCTCAAGAGCCCTCTCCTTTGGACAAAGGTTGGGTGGTGATGCCAGGTTGGACAGGGCTTGGAGCAGCCTGCTCTGGTGGAAGCTGTCCCTGCCTGCGGCCGGGGGAGAGTTGGAACAAACTGATCCGACCCAAATCATTCTGGGATTCTGTGAAGAGCCAAAATGCAGGTGCCTGCACTTGGGACACCAATAAGGCTTGAAGAGGGATCAAAGCCTTACAGACTAACCTGTCCCTGGGGACAGTTTTCCATACCCCTGAACTCTTAGAGATATGGGTAAATTTAAATTCTGAATATTTTTTGGTGTATCTCACTTTGGACCCTGTCAGGAATTGAGTTTCTGTGTTATGTTACGGTAAGAAATTCCCAAGCTAAATGGAGATTTGGATGAAAGTTTAACCTGTTCATTGCATCTGTGATCTGTCTCCCCTGGGCTTCAAGGAACAACCTGGTGCTTGTGGTAAGAATGAGGTGAGTGGAAGTTTCCTCTTTCCACACCTCTTGTAGTTTGTGAATTTCCATCGTGGTTTCATTTGTTTGTTTTCTTTTCGAAAGTGATGAGAGAGTAATTTTGGGGTAATTTTGTCTGATTCTTGGGCACCTTAAATCCCGCTGTTTCCCTTTAGAGATAAAGGGAAAGGCTGACATGGGATTCAGATGAATGTGTTATTATTAATTATTTTAACACAAATAAACCACAAATTGTATTTTACCTACTCATGCTGCATTGATGATTGAACACTGAACAGAGGTTGTCTTTGCCTTTATCCAGTCATGCCTAACGTAGCAAGGGGGTGTTTGTGCATAAAAGATAAGGACAAGACCACTTTGTTTGAATTAGAGTCTGATTAAGGGTCATTGATTTCTCCATCAGAAGCCTGAGTTAATAAATACTCATCAAAGTGAGTCTTTCCAAGGTAGTCTTTCCACTGCTCTTGAGGCAGTAGTGAGTGAAAATACTGGTGGATGTTTTAGGCTTTGGATGTCATTTGGTACTAAATGGAGTTTGGGCAGAGATAGAATGTGTGCCATTGCAGGTGTGGGCAGATTGCTCTGAGTGCTCAGCCCAGGCTCAGCAGTCTCTCTGACTCTGGATCTGACAACAGATCCTTGCTGTTACCCAGGTGGGATCTCAGCGTCTCATTAGGCTCAAGAGTTTCTTGAAGTGGGGATCTCACAGAACCATGGAATGTCCTCAGCTGGGAGGGACCCACAGAGATCAGAGTCCAACCCCAGGCCCAGCACAGACACCCCAACAATCCCACTCTGGGCATCCCTGGAGCGCTGTCCAAACACTCCTGAAGCTTTGGCAGCCTCGGGGCTGTGCCCATTCCCTGGGGAGCCTGGGCAGTGCCCAGCCCCTTCTGGGGGATGAACCTTTCCCTGATCTCCAACCTAAACCTCCCTGGCACAGCTCCAGCCCTTCCCTGGATCCTGTCCCTGATCACAGCAGAGATCAGAGCTGCCCCTTGGGAGGAGCTGTAGCCCCCGAAGGTGTCTCCCCTCTGGCTCCTCTTCTCCAGGCTGAATACACCAAGTGCCCTCAGCTGCTCCTCGCATGGCCCCTCCAGACCCTTGGCAGAAGCCATGAGAAGGAGAATGAGGGTTAACAAATGCTTTGGTTCAACCAGTGACCCCTCACTGTCCTGGCTGCTCCAGAGCTGCCTGTCCCAGCATATCTAAGGGCTGGGAGATGAGGTAATGCCTTGAATTCTAGTAAGTGAGGAAAGAATTGCTGTCCCTTACCGGAGCTCTAGGAGCTGGAGCTGTAAGTTTGTGTGTGGTGAGATGATGACATTGTGCCGAGTGGTCTGAAAGGGAGTTTGGAAACCAGGGATCAGGGAATGTATTGGATATTTAACCTGAAAAGTCAGGTGCAAGTGAACATTGCACCTTTGTTTGGTTTCCTTTAGCTTTATCTAAACAGACAGAAACAGCTGGTTCTGTGGTGCTGTGGTTGGGTGACCCTTTCTCTTACTCCTCCACCGTTTCCATCTGACATAGCCAAAACAAGAGCACGGCTCTGTGTTCCACCTCCTCTGAGGGCTTTCCTGACAGACACCCTCTGGCACTTTGCTGCCCTTCAGGATTAGTTTGTGCAGCACCGTGAGGAGACCTTGGCAGCAATGTGGAACAGCCCCACACCCCCGTCTTTGCAGCAACAGGCAGCATCTCTGCTTCCCAAATTCCAGGGCCTTGAAATCATAGTGCTGCTCAGGAATGTGCTGAGCTCTGGTGCAGGGGAATGTGCAGCACATGCTGCCGCAGTGGTGTTATGGACAGATGTGGCCCCAAGTAAATAAAATTTCATATTCCTTGTGGGTTTGCATGTTTTTCCCTCGTTCTGACAGGGAGAGGAGGGACACAGCCCCTCTGCCTCCTCTCCTGGCTTGAGGCTGCAGAAAGGGCTGGTTTGACACAATTGCCTTCTCAGCATGTGGCGGAAAGGAGAAGCCATTGGAAAAGAAGCAGAGCAGTTCCTCCTTGGATATGGCTCCCAGAGCAGGTTATCCAGAGCTCAGATAGGTCCTGGATTGACAGTCAGGCACCATTCCATGATGGATGGGAGAATCCAGAGCAGGCTGAGAGCGTTCCCAGAGCCCTTAACAGAGAGCAGCTGAAATGCTGTAAATCTGCCCCATTCCAGCTGTGCCTTACACTGATGAATGAGGCAGCCATGGTAGGATGGGATAATGGGAAAGCAGAGCAATTCCAGAGCAGCTGGGCTGGGAGCAGCAAGAAAGAGCTTCCCTCTGTCCATGGAGTGAACAGAGGAGGAGAGGGCTCTTCCAGAGGCAGTGTGCAAAGCTTAGGGCACCAGAAGACAGTTTCATCCCCCTCGTGACCTCGGAGTGTTCTGGAGGATCCCAAGGAGCAAGTGCAGTGGCTTCTGGCATGTGAGGGTGAATGGTTTGGAAAAGACTCTTGGCTTTCTCTGTCTCAGCTTTAGAACTCCAAATAGGATGCTGAGGGATTCTCTTAGTCCAGGCCCGCAGTTTGGAAGCATCAAGTGACCACGCTTGGAACAAATTGCCAGGAATTTCCTCTATAATCAGGATAGCTTAAGCTCTCACTAAAAGCACGTTGTGCACTGAGCAGATTGGCACTGCCTGCCCACGCCTGCCTCTTGGAATGGAATGCTGGAGCCCCCAGGGAGCAGAGGATCCCACAGCACTGATGGGGACCTTCCTCTGGAGCTGTTGTAGTTGTGGACATCCCTCACCTGCTCCTAAAAAGGTCGAGATACACCCAGGTGAACAAAAGTGCCAGAGGGCTGAATTCTCTGGATCTTCGTGCACAGAGACCTTGACTTTTAGGTGGCTGAATTAAATCCAGAACAGATTGTACCAGCTGAAACTTGTTACCATCTGGTTCTGTGCCTGAAGTGAAGAGAGTTTTGTGGTCTCATTCTGGTTCTCAAAAATGTCACCGTCGTTAAATTAACGTTTGTAATAGCAGGGAGACATTCCTTAGTACCTTCAGGTCTGGGAATGTGTGCCAGGAAGCGAGTCTGCCTGCCATCTGTGGCATGTTTATTAGGCAATCCCCAAGCCCCTCTTTTATGATCTTGGATCCTTTCTACAGGAGCTGGAATAATCCTGTTAGAACCATGATGTTTATTCAATGCTTCCATCCTCTGCAGCCCAATTTGAGATGCTTTTAATAAAGGGATGTTTATTAAGGGATTGGAACAGAAGGATGAATGTAATTTAATTGTGACCTCACCCACCAGTACCCTGGGGTCAGTCAGGTGCCCAGGGATGTTACTCCTTCTTCTCTCCTCCTGTTGGAGGCAGCTGCCTTTGGAGTTTGGTTGCTACATATTAAACTCATCTACTCCGAAATTCTGGTGACCAAGGACAGGACTGAGGGAGCGGCTGGAGCTGTGCCAGGGGGTTTAGATTGGAGATCAGGAAAGGTTCTTCCCCCAGAGGGTGCTGGGCACTGCCCAGGCTCCCCAGGGAATGGGCACAGCCCCGAGGCTGCCAGAGCTCCAGAAGTGTTTGGACAGCGCTCCAGGGATGCCCAGGGTGGGATTGTTGGGGTGTCTGTGCGGGGCCAGTGTCACCTTCATTTTTTCAGCCTTCTCTTCTGTTTCACAGTTTTCATGGTTTGGGTTGTTTCTCACGCACGGGTGTGTAAACACTGGCAATGTTTTCACAAATTCAAGGTAAGTTTTCATTCCTGTTCTTAGAGATATGGACAGCTGATGGGCAGTTATCCTGACCAATGGGATGGGGAGAGGTGTCAACCTTCTCCCCCAATCCCTGGCCTTTGTAGAAATACTATAAAGTGGAGTCAGATCTTCTTAATTAAACAGTTAATGCCTTCTCGCCAAAGAGTGTGTGTGTGTATGTGATGAACAGCATCAGGCCAGGGGTTGGATGATCCTTGTGGGTCCCTTCTAGATCCATGATTCCTCATTATTTGGATCCACATGTGATTTGCTAGAAGGAAATAGTCAGCATAAAATCACATAATAAGCTTCCACTGCCCCTGGGGCATGAGGAGCTCCCAATTTTATTGTCTCATTCAGATAAACCCCTGTCCATAATTTTCTGTGTTCAGGAGCACTGTTGTGGATCCCTTGATCCGAGTTGGTCTCCAAGCTTTGCAGGGAGCTCTTCCCTCAGAGAACTTCCCTGAGTAGGAACCTCCTTGTTCTGTGTAAGGTGCCATTATAGCCACTTCCCTGCTGGTTAAAACCACATGGAATCCTGTAACTCCTGTGGTTGTCAGTCAGGGTATTTATTCATGACGTAGACACAGAATGAAAGATTAAACTCTCCTCATATAAATGAAGAAGTTGGTGCTGGACCAGCTGAGGGAAAACGTTGCCTGTTTGTGCTGCTCCTCCAAGCAGCAGATTCCAGTTTCCTGGATCTTCTGTCCATTCCAGATAATGAGAATAGAGCAAATTTAAACAACGCAACTCCTGATAGTGTTTTGTGAACCATAAACCTACATAAATAACCAGATTAATATTTAGTAATGTTTTTTTTTTCTGACCAGTCAAGAGTTTGACTTCTTTTTCTTCTCACTTCTTTGCGCTTCCTTCTCTACATCCAGGTCAGGCTTCATCCCAGGACATTTTCAATGCATTTTGCAAATTCCAGGCTTGCAGGAATATGTGACTGCAGGTTGAGATTTGAAACTGCGAGTTATTTAATAGCTGATAAATCCAGAAGTGTAATCTTCTTTTGGCCTTTGTGTTCAAGAACTGCTGGAAGTGCAGCTGAACTCTCTGGTTCGTAATAGGATTAGGAGGTTTTTGATTGAGTTAATAATGCTGGGAATATTTCCTCCTAGAATGCGTTTCATTATTTTTGATTCATTACAGTGCTTTTTACCTCATTAAGTTAGATCTGGGCAAGTCTGGCTGGAAACGTCAAATATGTCTTGTGTCGTGATGCCTTTGGGCTTCAGGGGGCCTTTTTGTGGGGATGTTCGACTTCATGGGTGTCTTCTAATTCGAGAGAGCATCTGAGTGTAAGAGCCGCAGGAAGGGAGAGTTGGGAAGGCATAATGTAGCTTCAAATGCTGATTAACACCATTTATTTTAATTATTCAACCTTGGAAACAGTTGGCTTTCATAAGGCGCAATGTAGGAGGGAGATATGAATTAGTTTCAGTGTTTGTGCGTTCAAAAAGGACAGAAAGAGCCTTTAATTCTATTTTTTTTTCCTAGCAAGGAAATGAAAGAAAGGAAGACCTATTACAATTTTATCACGCAAGTGTGCAAAGAGAAGATTACAGCACAAATACTGAATCTAGTTGGGACTAGATCTGGCTTTAGACCCCCCCCTCATCTGCCTTGTAGAATCCTATCATAGAGTCTCAGGATGATTTGAGTTGGAAAAGATTTTAATCCCATTCGACCCCTGCCATGGGCAGTGACACCTTCCACTGTCCCAGGCTGCTCCAAGCCCTGTCCAACCTGACCTTGGACACTTCCAGGGATCCAGGGGCAGCCACAGCTTCTCTGGGCACCCTGTGCCAGGGTCCCCCCACCGTGACAGGGAAGGATTCCATTCCAGTATCCCACCTACCCCTGTCCTCTGGCAGTGGGAAGCCATTCCCTTGTCCTGGCACTCTAGGCCATTGTAAAAAATTCCAGCTCTGAGAGGTGTGTTTGATCCTTCTCCAAGCAGTCTGGTTTGCCCAGTGGGGAGAGAAGTGTTTTCCTACTGCTGCTTGCTCTTCCTCTCTGGAGTAGCTGTGACCTGGCTCCGGGTGTTCCCTGGCCCTTCCATCCTGTGCAGGCACAGGGATTTGGAATGGGAAAGCTCTCAGTGGGTGTCTTGGCCTCTCGGCACATCCTGGCTGCTGCGCGAGCGGAAGCGGCTTTGTTTGGCGTGTGACAGTATTGGGAATAAAAAGCACTTTGAAACTTGCCAGTAGCTTGGTTTGGATTGGAATAAAACAACGTTTTTAATAGAAAATCAAACTTCTCTGTAGCTGTTTAAAAATTCTCCAGATCCCTTTCTTCAGGACTCTCTCACATGCATTTTCTGTTCTCACTGTCACATGCCCTGGGCTTTATTTTGGTGCTTTTCAGACTTTGCCACTTGTTGAACCACATTTTTATTCATAATATAAGAAGACAAAACAATACAAGGCAATTTGCTATTTTCTTATATTTAATAATTTCAATTCTGGAATTCCTTCTGTAATAGTACCTTCTGTTCCATGCAATTTAATGGATGTTTTCTTGCATGCTCCAGAAAATACGCAGTTTTTAAACAAACACCATGTGTTCTGTAAAGCACCAGAGTCAGCACAAAAGTCGGGGCTTTACACAGACTGTATTTTGTAAGCACAAAGGGCATAAAATACCCCTGCAGCCAGAGAAACCAGGGAGATGGAGCCCTGGAGTTCCTGGAGTCCACTGTTAGCTGTTGTGTCGGACTGGGAGACAGAGGCATAACCTCTGGAGCCATTTAACCTGCAGCAGGGACGGCCACATTGCAGAGGTGAGGCTTTGAATCCATAGAGAGCCTGGTTCTCCTGCCAGCTGAACTCTCACTGTGCTGCTTTCCATTAAACCAACAAAGAGGACGGGGCCGTAATTCCACTCTCTGCAGCCTGGAAGGGTTGTACCCATGTTCTCCACAGATCCCTCCTTAGGGTGCCATTAGAAACCCATAATTTTATTTACTTGTTTTAGCTTTGTGCAAATTCAGGCACTGTATATGTAGAATATTTCTGGGCTTTAGTGTAATTCAGTAAAACTTGAATATTTTATCTGATTGCTGGCCTCACACAGGTGAAGGTTGGAAGACAGCTGGGGTCATCAGGTCCAGGCTCCTGCTCTGAGCTGGATCAGCTGGAGCAGATAACTCTGGGCCACCTCCCCTTGGGTTCTGAGTATCTCCTAGGATGGCAGAGCATCCTCAGAAATACCGGGTGACACATTATTGGAGATCTTGTCGGCATTCGGAAGAAAATAGGACAAAAGCTGCTGATGCTGTTTTGATGTGGAATAGGGATTTGGCTGGTTGGGGTTGTGTTCCTAGGAGCAAGTGTTTGTCCTTGAAGCCTATTTTGTTAAAATGGGAGGCAGTTTTATAGAACAAGTGAAAGGCACTCTGTGAACTCAAGGGTGTTTTTGCAGACAGTCCCATCTCTGCTTTCAGAAGTGGAGATGTTGGAATTTCTGCCCTCAGCACACACATACACTCCATATTTTTGAGTACCATTATTACAGAAAGTGCCAATTTACTTAATTACATAATGGTCATTAGCAGACCACCCCAGGCTGCAAGCCAGGTGCTGCAGCCAGGGCAGAGCCTGGCAGTTCAGCCTCAGTAAGGAGCCACGTGAAGTCATAGCAGTGTTTCCAGATGTTATGGAATGATTTCCTGTGACATTATCCATGGCCTCACACCTTCATTAGCAGCAGATTCCATGCTGATGGATTTAAAAATGGCTTTGGGAGAGAGCAGCCACCAGCAGGACATCTGTCCACACCCATGGCTCAAAATCACCCAGGTTTGGTTTTTCACTCCAGGTCCTCTGCTGTGTCTGGAGTTCAGCATGGGCTCATGGGCTGGAGCCTTACCTGGGAGGGGGAAGATGATTGTTAGCTCTCTCAGGCTGGGTGTTCTGTTTGCCTTTGCACTGTGGGGAGGGACACGTGCACCCAGTAGAGCTGAGGAGAAAATCACTGAAACTCAGAACAGTTTTTGCTGGAGGCACTTTAAAGCTCATCCAGTCCCACACCTTCCACCATCCCAGGGTGCTCCAAGCCCCAATGTCCAAGCTGGCCTTGGACACTGCCAGGGATCCAGGGGCAGCCACAGCTGCTCTGGGCACCCTGTGCCAGGGCCTCCCCACCCTCACAAGGAAGGATTCCTTCCCAATATCCCATCTATCCTCTGGCCGTGGGAAGCCACTCCCTGTGTCCTGTCCCTCCATCCCTTGTCCTCAGTGTCTCTCCAGCTCTCCTGGAGCCCCTTTGGGCACCTGAAGGGGCTCTGAGCTCTCCCTGGAGCCTTCTCTTCTCATGGTGAACAGCCCCAGCTCCCCCAGCCTGACTCCAGAGCAGAGGAGCCCTGAAGCATCTCCCTGGGCTCCTCAGGAGCTCACTCCAGCAGGTCAAGAATGTGCATTTTGTGTCCCTGTGGTCCCTGGCACAAACAGTCCTTGTGCAGGGAACAGCAGCAGACTGTGTTCCTTCACCATCTTCCCTTGGGGACAATCTCATTAACTATACTGAAGTAGGAAAAGTGCCTGTAGCTCTGTGGATGTTACCTGCGACTCAGTTTCCCTGTGCCTTCCTGCCTTGCCCACTCAGATGTGTGAGGTGAAAACTTGTAAAGCCATAAAAAAGAGAAGTTACAAATTTGGCTGTGCAGGTAATGATGCAAGGGGATGTGTCCCGAGACAAACTGCTGCAGAGGAAAAAGGGGAAAGAGAGGAGTAATTCCTCCTGGGTCAGGATATTTGTATCCTTTTAATCACAGAGCTTAATCTGAGCTTAATCACAGAATCCCAGACTGGTTTCAGTTGGGAGGGATCTTAAAACTCATCTTGTTCCACCACCTGCCATGGGCAGGGACACCTTCCACTAAAATCTTAATATTTACCAACAAGAGGAATTCCCTGAAGGCTAGGTTATGGAAAAAGAGGGAATAAACCAGTGTACTTGTCAGGAGAAGGGCAGTAAGAATGCCAGCAACTTCTTCTCTGCATCTTCTACTTGTCTGCAATTTGTTAAACTCCTAAAATCGGGCAAAACACCTGGAGGCAAGTCCTGGCATTTTGAGAAAGTAGCTAAATAAACTCACTGAACAGTCGCAGTTCCTGTTTATTATGTGCCTCCACCCAAATCCAAACCTCAAAACTTCCCAGTAAATCCGATGTGCAGAGATTGGGACCATGCCCCACTCTGGTGCCTTCCCAGCCCCTCTGTCAGGAGCAGAATGTTTGCACTGGAATTGTGTTAGTTCTGTTTTTTTATGTGGAAGCTCTTCATCCGCACAATTTGGTGTCAGAGAAGAGCTCTAGTCCTTTTGTCATTGACGTTATTGGGACTTTGAATATTGCAGGTATTATATACCTGCAATATATGCAATATATACAGGAAATCAGTTCTTCTCAGGTGCTGATGCACCCTGCAGGGGAGCAGCCCTGGCTGAGAGAGGCAGCAGAGGAGAACTGCTGCATATTTTTGTTTTGCAGCATTGCCCTGGTGAGGATGAGTTGATTTCAGTGTTTCTGGATAATTTGCAAATGAGCTGCTTAAAAAATGTGGCATCCTTGGTGTGATGGGTTCCTAAAACTTGCATATTTGAACATGTAGTTGTGCATGGGGACTTGTGTTCAAGCAGAGGGATCTGAGAGTGTGTGTGATGATCATTGAAATAGCATTGTAATAATGAAAGGCAAACTGGGAGCATTTAGAGGGGAATTGTCCTTGTTTAGTGGTTTAATCATTTGTTGTGCTATTTTTAGGGCTGGAATAATTCACAGGAATAGTGAGAGAATACGCTTTATGCATTATTTGAGGCAATGCTGCATAAAAAAGGCTGAAATGAATAAATTTAATAATTCAGATTTCTCTACCATCATCTGTAGTATTTGCAGATGAGCTGGATCTATGTTACAGGTACTCGGGGGCTTTTCCTGCCAGCTTCCGAGCCTGTTCTGCTGATTGCAGACCACAACAGGGAGGAAAAAAAGTGAGGTAGACTTGGTTGCCAAAATAATGGTGACATTCAGATGTGTCCAGAAGGAGGTGCAGGAGCGAGCGATGCCCTGTTTGTGGTGAGATGCAGGGGGTTCCTGAGGTTGATCCTGGGCATCTCCAGAACTCGGTGACATAGTTACAAAGTGGTTAATTTTGTCCCTTAATACTGATTTTACATCAAAAGCTGCTCTACCCTCTGTTCAGTGATCTCTGCTGGAGCCCCTGGGAGTGTGGTAAGGGAGATAGGGAGGGCAGGAACTTCCTTGTGCCTTTCCCTGGATGCTGCCGGTGTTCCTAAGGCAGCACCCGGATGGAAGAGGAGCCTTTCACTGGCCGAGTGTCTGTGGGAGGAGGAGATTCTGGGCTCTTCTGGGATGCTCTGGCTGAGGCTGTTCTCTCTGCCTTCAATAACACACGGCTTTTCACATCAGATAAAAAGTAAAATCTCGCTGTAACTTCAATCTTAAGAAGTTTTGTGCATCTTCACAGGAATGGGAGCAGCTGCCTGTGGGGACGCCAGGAAAGCCTCTTCCCTCGGCGCTGAGTTTGTGCTGATGCACCTTTCTCAAAATCCAGGGCATGCAGAAACCAAAGCTTGGGGGAAATGAAGGTGCTGGGTGTGCCTGAGGAGCTGCTGTTCCGGCCTGCACTGCCTGCAGGGAGTTCATTAGAGAGAAATGAAGATACAAGGTTTAAATTATAATCCTCTTACTTTCCCGGAGCTGAATGCCCAGAGATTTCCCTCATTGGAGGGTTGCAGTTGTTTGGGTTGCAGTGATTGAGTTGTCACAGTGATTGGATTTGGGGCTGTGGGAGGGCAGAGCCAGCCCAGCTCCACAAAGAAATGATGATTCACGATTATGAGCCACATCCTTGCTGTCACTATCACTTAACACTTTTGAGCCAAGTGATGGGTTCTGCTGCTGTGGGGGATTTCTTCACCTGCATCTGAGGCCAAATTCCTGCTGTCCAAGCCAGTGACCCAGGAGAAAACTCTGCAAAAGCATCCTCAAGGGTTGGTATATCAACACAGCCTGTCCCGTGCTCTCTTTATGGTTTTCCTCAAGGAAGATCGTTCAGCAGCTGGAAGGAAAACCAAGTCTGGTTGTTAAAAACAGAGATAAAGAAGAGACTCCAGTGTAATGACCTCCCCCTCCTGTACCTTGCTCCAGGGGCAGCTGCCTTTGGTCTTAGGGGCTTGTGTGAGTAAGAATTTATAAATCTAGGGACAGGACCCATATAAGGTACAGTATAAAGAACACTGACTGTGCCTCTGAGTGCTCAGCGAGGGGCTTTGTATCAATATTTAGCATTTAACCAGGTCAGGGAATGGCTTGGGAAGAGACCAGTGCAGGTTTTATGCAGAAATCCCTGTACCACGGGAGAAACAGACGTGGGCTGGGAATGTTGTGTTGTCTGGGGAAAGAGATGGATCTCATAACAGTTTTAACCAGACAGTGCATATTTTTGATATTTATGTCTTGAGATTAACTAATACAAATATATTTTTGAAAATGTTTGTGGTGGCACTTGGATGAGATTTTAGCTGGGTGCTCTCCACCAATAGTGCAGTGATACATGAGATATAACAAGTTGCAAAACCACCTGGGCAAGGGACTGTAATTTTTCTTCCCCTGCAGCACCATGTTGATCTGTGGCCGTGCAAAAAAAGCCTTTTGGGGCTGCTCTGGGAGAGCCAGGGGCTGCCCGTGCCCCCAGCAAACCCTGTGTTGTTCTCAAGTGTTTTGCTTACTCTGTCACCTTCCTCCCAAGAGATTTAAGCTCTGTGCTGGTGTCCCGGGGGAGCCGGAGCCATGGTGGGGCTGGGAAGTGGCTGGGAATGCAAAGGTTTGGGACTGGGAGGTGACTGGGAATGCAACGGTTTGGGACTGGGAATGCTAAGGTTTGGGACTGGGAAGTGACTGGGAATACAAAGGTTTGGGACTGGGAAGTGGCTGGGAATGCAAAGGTTTGGGACTGGGAAGTGACTGGGAATGCTAAGGTTTGGGACTGGGAAGTGACTGGGAATACAAAGGTTTGGGACTGGGAAGTGGCTGGGAATGCAAAGGTTTGGGACTCAAAGGTTTGGGACTGGGAAGTGACTGGGAATGCTAAGGTTTGGGACTGGGAAGTGACTGGGAATACAAAGGTTTGGGATTGGGAAGTGACTGGGAATACAAAGGTTCCCTTCCCAAGGTCACGGCGAGTGCTGGGAGAGGCAGCGAAGCTCCTGAGTCACGGTCACGTGCTGGAGCTGTGAGTCCAGTTCTCCTCCTGTGTAACTTCAGTTAATATAGACCCAGCAACCTCTTCCCTGAGTCCAGAGAGGATTTGGGAATCAGCCACAGGGATTAACCCCTCCCCAGCCAACCTAGCCACAGAGCTCAGCAAGTGACACCTTTCTGCCTGGGGCTGGAAGGGTTTTGTTCCCAAAAATGTTTCCAGAGGCAGAGCTGGGTGACTCAGCTCTTTTGAGCCTGATGTTTGTACTTTGCCTGTCTTCCCGGGTCAGGCAGTCTCAAGGGAGTCGTATTACGCTGCAGGCTCAGTGTTTATTAACCAGCTCAGGGCCTGAGCTAAGAATAACTTTTTTTGCTTGTTTTGTTGATGGTGATTATTTTTCCTTGCTTTACACAGGCAGCAGCTTGAGGTGGAAACAGCCCAGAGAAAGGGTTTCCTGAGCAAGTTGTGGGAATACATAAACACTCAGCTATTATCACCTTCCTCCCCTGAACAGCCAGAGCTGAAGTATAAAATCAGGAAGGTGGGAGCTTTAAGGGAGGCAAATTGCTCTGTCTCAAAGTGGAGCAGCTCAGCAGCACTCTGTTCTCTTCCAGCAGTTATTTGAACTTCAGGGATTCAATCCAGCCTTTAGATGCTTCAGAACCAACATTTTTCTGCAGAGCAGTACTTGCTTCCCTGCCTTGCCCTCCATAGGGGTTTATTGAGGGGATTTTTGGAGCATTTGCTCGCTGATCACTTCATTCCCTCACTCCAGCATTCAGCCCCGGTGCATGGGGCCCTGTGTGGCTGCACGTGACCATGTCACTTTATGTACCCATTTGGCTGCTTGGCACAGGAAAAAGGCCTTTGGCAGATGAATAGATGCAATGCTTTAATCAGCTGATGTGTATGAAAAGCAGCAGAGTGCTGTGATTTATTCTGTTGGATCTTTGATAGTTTATTTAGGCTCCCATGGCTGATATGAAGTTAATACCTGCAGAAATTCATAAACCACTTTTCCCTCCCTTTTCTTCCCCATATGATGGTTTCAGCACAAATACCAGTTAAGGCAGAGTCCCTCTGGTTAGAAACATGTGGTGTAGAAGCATTTGTTGTTGTGCAATGGTTGTAAAACATATTTATTTAGCTGATGTTTGTGGTCTTCAGTGGGATTTGTATTGCACTTTTTCCTTAGTTGTGACCTTGCACCCACGGGGGTCATCTGTCCAAAACTCCCTTGGTTAATGACACCTTAATAGCAGAAACTCTTCTGTGGCCTCTAGTTAAGCTTTTATGTGCTTTTTTTTCTTTATTTATAACTTCATGCTGTGCTCATTCGGGTAGACTTTAAATACTAAACCCAAGTTTAACCCAGTGTCACACGTACGTGTCACCAGTGAAGTGCCTTTGGCACTGTGTTTCCAAATACCTGTTTTATAGTTTTGCTGCTAGAACTCAGCAGATTTTTAGGCTTAGTGATATCTGTGCTCCCTTTCTCTCACATTTCCTTTGGCTTGGGTGATTAAAAGAAAATAGGGCCTGTTTTGGAGGTGGATACTGACCTTGGGGCAGCATCAGATATCTGACTTAGCCTTTGGGAGTCGTATCAGAGCTCTGCTCTGTCACATGCAATTTAAGCCTGAAGAAAATGTTTTCATGAGCCTGAATATATTTTCTTCTCTGTTTGATGAGGTGCTGTGGGAGCAGCAGTTTGGGATGAGGTCTCATCTCTTGAGATGTGGAGCTGGAGGCACAAGGAGACAGTGATCAACTGGTGCATTTATTGATAATAATTTATTTATAGTATTTCCCAACACAGTCACCTACCCTGTATGCTCACTGCAGACTGGTGGCAGAGATACAAAGGAGAATGGCTTTAAACTAAAAGAGGGGAGGTCTAAGTTGGATATTAGGAGGAAATCCTTCCCTGTGAGGGTGAGGAGGCCCTGGCACAGGATGCCCACAGAAGCTGTGGCTGCCCCTGGATCTCTGGAGGTGTCCAAAGCCAGGCTGGACAGGGCTTGGAGCAGCCTGGGACAGTGGAAGGTGTCCCTGCCCATGGCAGGGGTGGCACTGGATGTGGATGATTAAAGTCCCTTCCACCCAAACCCTTCCATGGTTCCATGATATGAACAGAAGCATCTGGACCTGTGGAAGAAAACTTAATCTCACACTGAGTGGAGATCCCAGATGCAGAAGGTCAACAGCAGGATATTACAAAGGCAGGACAGCTTCTCCAGGTTGTGGATGAAATGAGTTTCCCCACTTCTCCTTAGTTTTGGGTTATTCACTCTGGAATGACACTGACACCACCACCTCCAGCAGAATCACTCATCAAGTAAAAGGGGAAAAGAGTTCAAGCTGCTTCTGACACCTCAAAAAAAAAATTAGAAGGCTTCTTTCCATTTAGTTGTTTACATTAATTAGGTTTTTGGCAGTGGTGAAAAGGGAGTGGATTGGATCAGTGAGCTCCTAGAGAGGAGGGACAGGGCAAACCTGCCCAGCCCACCCCTCAGAGGATGCTGCTGCCATCAGGAGCTGAGCAAAGCATTCAATTGCTCTTGAACTAGAGGCTGTGCTGCTGTATCAATATGAACTCCTCCACAACAACATTGTCCAGCTAAATACCCTGCCCAGTGTGTTTGGTGCCCTGGATCACAGTAAAGATCTAGTAATGTATTTGGAGACACACATTTTATCATCATTTTGACCCAATAAGCTATGAAAATGAGGCAGAAGCTAACAGACGGTCCTGTGTAGTTAAGTTGTGTGGTAGGAGCAGTGTCCTCACATATTTGTGGAGTCATGTCTAAGTTTTGCTCTGCAAAAAGCAGTTCCAGTGTGGTCCCAGAGTAGGAATAGGTGTTGCAGCAGTTGGGTTTTGGGATGGGGCTATTTTTGGGCTGTGCTCATTCCCCTCATCCCCTCTACCATGTTTTGGGGAGGGCTGTTTGTTGTATTTGTTGTATTTTTTCCTTCTTTTTTTTTTTTTTTTTCCTGAGACCAGGGATTTCCTGGTTGAATTGTTTCCAAACTATATATTCATTTACCTTGTGTTGCACTTTAAAGGTGATTAGTCCAAGGGATGGAAAAGCAGAAAAAAAAGACAATGCAAACTGTACCCCTGTGCTGGCACTTTTGGGGTGTCTCCAGTCCTTGGGCAGTGCTGGGTTCCCCCAGACAAGAAGGACACTGAAGGACTGGAGCGTGTTCAGAGATGGGAACAGAGCTGGGAAGGTTCTGGAGTCCCAGGAGCAGCTGAGGGAGCTGGGAAAGGGGCTCAGCCTGGAGAAAAGGAGCCTCAGGAGGGACTTTCTGGCTCTGCACAGCTCCCTGACAGGAGGGGACAGCCAGGAGGGTCAGGCTCTGCTCCCAGGGAACAGGGACAGGAGGAGAGGGAACAGCCTCAAAGCTAGGTTGGATATTGGGAAAAATTCCTTAATGGAGAGGGTTGTCCAGTGCTGGCACAGACTGCTCAGGTCAGTGGTGGAGTCCCCATCCCTGGGGGGTTTAAAAGATGTGTGGCTGTGGCATTTGGGGACATGGTTTAATGGTGGCCTTGCCAGTGGTGGGGAGCAGTTGGACTTGAAGATCTTAGAGAGCTTTTCCAACATTACCAATTCTGTGATTCTATGGTTCTTGAGAGCAAAGGCTGTTGAAGGCTGGTGGCTGTTTTTTGTGCCATTACAATAATAAACTATTTCAAAAAACAATAATGTAAATCAGAATGTTTTTGTACAAAAAGATAAGGAAAAAGGTGCTCTGAAAAGTTATTTCTAAATGTCTTGTTAAAATGCGTCATCAGCAGAGCTCCAGAGCTCCAGTTTATTGTTACTTTGGGCAAATAACACTTGGGGAGAGCATCTGGTGGGATAAATTGTTACAGCCCATGGAAAGGGCTGGAAGTAGGAAAAATGTGCAGAGCCTGTAGCCATGGTCTGCCTTCCATCTGGGATGATTTTGGGCTGTTCCATTGCATTGGAAACGCTTTAATGCAGCAGCAGCTTCTGTTAAACACACTCAAGGTTGTTTCTTGCTGTTTGTCTGATTTTGGAGGATTTATTGGCATCATCTGCACTTCTGGCTTTCCTTGGAAGCTGGTTCAGAGGAAGCTTTTGGAAACAGGTGGCCAGGCCTTTGGACACACAGAGTTTTGGTGACACTATGTTGGGGTCGTGTCTCGTGGGTTGTTTTCCACTGCAGCACTTGGGGAGCTCAGGTGATATATAGTAGCAAACTCTGACTTATAAAATAGTAGTAGTAAACTTTGACTAATGAGTAATGCAGCTGTTACTAGTGGAGCTACAAGCTGCTGCCATGAGAGGCAGTGTTGATGAATTGGTCCTTGACAGAGACTGTTTCTCCATTGCAATCTTTTCATCTTTATCTCCATGTCAGTCACTCCAGCTGATAGCGTGTTCTCTTCATGGTTTTTGGGATGGATCATTGGATCCACTCACATTACTTTTCTTGTTCCCTGGCAGGCTCCTTATCCCTCAGGACAGAATGCAGCTCCAACCACATTGGTGTACCCTCAAGCCCCTCAAACAATGAACACGCAGCCTCAGACCCGCTCACCGGTAAGGAGCCTACACTGGCCTCATCTCCTGTTCTTTCCTCCTCGTTTGTGTGCTTCTCTGTCTGTGTGTGTCTATAGCATATGGCTGGTTCTCTGGAAAGCCCAATTTACTGACCTGGAAGCACATCTGGAATGGCAAACCTTGGTTGAGTTTTTCAGACACTATCCTGGTAGGATAATTCTCCTTCTAAAGTTCCCAAAGAAGTGATGGAGGGATTCTCATCTACCTTCAAATAACACTCATTTATTTTTAGCCTAGTTGCTTTCAGGTTCACTTCATTATAGAGTTCAGGTTCATTGTCAAAATCTTTCTTTTCTTCTTTTTTTTTTCCTTTTTATGTTTTCTTTAAGGATGTGTTTTACAAAGGGATAGACATAATATCAAACACAAGCAGTTCTCTGCAGCAGCACTCTGTCTCCAGTGGCCTCTGGGCTTTGCTCCCAAATCAGTGCCACCGATCAGTTCTAACCCTGGAGGTGCTCACCTGTAGCCAACCTAGAGCTTCTGTGTACTCAGATCTCTTTGTGCTGAGCCCCTTTTTCAGCCAACTTCAGGTTTGATCATGCTTCACAGTCTGTTTTTTGGGGGGTGGGTGTTTATTGTGATACCGCTCTGCGGTTGTAGGACTTCAGTTCCCCAAACCAGGAATCTAGGGATTCTCTGCTTGTAGCACAGCTCCACATGATGTTAGAAGACCCTCCTAGGGCATCAGAGGCTTTGCCTGGCTGCTGGAGGCACGGTGGCCTTCCATCACCTCATCTCAAGGCTCCATCAACCAAGGGAACAGCAGTCCTGCACCTCCTGCCCCTCTGTGGTGGGACATCTTCAGGTTGCCCATGACCCCCTGGTGCCTTCCCAGCACTCTTCTCTTTTTAGAGCAAGGCAAATGCTCCTGGAGCAAACTGAAAGCCTCTGAGACAGAGGAGTTTGTCCACAAAACAGGTATAAATACAGATATACCTAGGGCAAGAATCCCCAAACCTGCAGCATCACTGGGGCACTTGCCCAGCTCTAGAGGTTTCCCCTTCAGGACATGCCAGGGTTTGTTCTGAGATCCCTTTAACCTCTGCTGATGAGCAAGCCAGGTGATGCTGACTTTGAAGCTCTTTGATGTGACAGCTGGGAATTTGTCCTTAGTGCCCTGTCCTCATCAGTAATGCAGGACACTGCTGGTAAAACTCTTTCCTCAGTAAGTATATTCATCTTTCCCTTTTAATTGTTGCAAAGCACAATTAAGCTGGTATGGTTAGAACTGGAGCAAAAACTTGACTGAAGAGCTGCATCTCTAAACCAGTTTCTTTGACAGCCCAGCAGAACAGTGCCAATACATTGCACAGAAAACTGGAAGAGGAGGAAGGTTTTGGAACAGAGTCCGGTTTACAGGTCCCTGGCTGGAAGAGGCTGGATAAAATACTGCATTGTAAGCAATATAACAAACTGTACTCCTTCTCACAGGCAATTGTGCCCATGGCACTGTTTTTATTTCTTCTTCCTTTCTTTATTATATATATTTTTTTTTTACAACATCCTTTTTTGTTGGCTACAGAAATGCACTGATTTTGCTTCTTTGCTGAAAACATGAGCTGCCGTGGCAGCCTTTGCCAGGTGAGGTGGTGCCACAAGGGCCCAAAGATGAATTACAGCTGGGGACTCTGACCTGGGGTAGGACAGAGACCTGGGCCCCTTGGGCTTGGTCACTCAGCAGAGAGAGAATCTGCAGGAAATTCGGCCAGTAAATGTCAAATTTTGTAGGGTTTTGGCCCCATAACTGAGGAGATCCCGAGGAAGAATTTATTTGCACCTGTCAGCCTTGTTTGTATTGTTCTGAGCTCTCCTGTCTACAGGTTTTGCCATGTGCTCTGCTAGTGCCCATCTCACCCCATGACTAAAAGCTGCTCCCACCCATCACATCTCATTCCACCTCCCACCCCAAAGCAAATGCAAGACTAGCTCTGGCCTGAGCTACTCCTGCATTTGATTCTTCGTTTGATTTATTTATTTGTAATTTAATTATAATTTTTTTCTAGTTTATTTTTTAACTGTCCCATCTGGTGGTGAGGGGAGGGTGACGAGGGGACGAGGAGGGTGGCAGGGTGGCTTTGCCATCCCTGGGTTTCTGTCGTGCTCTGGCATGGCCAGCGTGGGCAGGCAGGACTGATCCAACCCCCACCTTGAGCCAGGGCTTCATCCTGTTCAGCATCCAAGGGCCATTGGAAGTGCAGAGCTCAGGCTTTTCTGTTCCTCGCAGGACAGCTGCCTTTGCAATCCAGTCAGCTTCATGTTTGCTCCCCGTTAGCATCGCTCCCATGGTGAGAATTGCAAAGCTCCAGCTGCGGAAGGAAAACAAAATCCAGGTCCTTCAGCACTACTGAAAATTCCCCGTTAGCCCTTGGCCATGCCAGCCCCAAGCATAACACAAACTGTCCAATTTTAGGACTTTTGCCAAAAAAAAGGTGCGCTGGAGCAATCCAGGAGGAGTGAGGTGTGCCAGCCCAACATCTGCAGGGAGAGAGCATTCCTTTGTCCATGGAGCAGTGGGCAGGATTGTAGGGAGTGGGGGGGATGGGGCAGAAAGGTTGGACCCAGGATTCGTTAGGTTTTCCTATCTACTGTCTTCATCAAACAGAGAAAAAAACAACCCAAAGTGTCTACTTTAAGCCAGCAGTGACTACAGTTTGTTCTGTTGCTTACAGCCATTAACAGGAATAATTCCTGTCAAACAGAATTATTTTTTTTAAAAATTACAAATTAAGAGCCAGTGGTGACCAGTGCAAAACAGACGAGGGCATTTTTCACTAACTTGGAGATTTTATTTCTTATAACATACATTACTTTCCACTGTGGAATGACCTTCACCTTCTTCAGATATGAACTTCCAGCTCTTGTTTTAGGCGCAGTGAGAACAAATCTTTTCTGTGCAGCAGGGATGAGAGAGGTGCCTTGGCGCTGAGGTGAAGTAGTATAAGGTTTCTGCATCCCAACTTCCTCTTTTTGGCTATAGCCACACGGAAAGGCTCAGCCCTTCCAGGGTACCTTTAGTCCCTTTTCCCAAACACAAGATACTTGAACTGATTTTGGGGAAGTTCTTTGGGAAAATAAGGACTTGAAGTGCTTTTATCTCCAGAGACTCATCCAGGTGCCTGTTTCTCCTCATCCCCCCAAGCCTTGGGAGGATGCTGGGAGGCTCTGAGTCCTTCTGTTTTATTAAAATAGAAATCATAGCTTTTTAGTTTCACTAGGTGACTATGCTTTGCTTTTTTATTCTTCAATGTAAGGCTTAGGGAAAATTTTCCAGGGTGAACAAACTATTTGGTGAACCAGCGCAGGTTATTCTTTACAAACTCTCGTCCCAGGAACAGTGTGTGTGTCCATATTTACTGATTTCTGAAGGTTGTTATGACTTTCATCCAAGTGTCACCAAGTGTCACCAAGTGCCACCATGAGATGAAGGTAGAAGGAATATATAAACACCAGGATTAGCCGAGTAGTTCTTGGAAGTCTTTAAATTTAGGCAATTTAAGTGTTTATAAAGGAAAAGATCAAATGGACTAGTAAATATTTATGCTTTGCTTCATGTTTGATGACACTAGAGGAGCTGGAAGGGCTGCAAGTGAACCCAGGCCCACTTTTCCTTATGGAAAAAAAACTTATTAAGAAAGTCACTAATTAGTAGCCAGTTTGGATCTGAGGCAGAAAGTAAACCGCAGTGAGCACCTGAGTGAGCAGAGGTGGCTGTGCTGAGCTATCACAGCAGAGTCACATGGTGGGCAAAATCCACTATGGATGTAGCTGTGGTCTCTGCAGTTAATTACTGGAGCTCTTCTTAGTGGAATTCTCTGCTCTCATTGTGGCGCTCTGCTCGTTACACTGAGAATTAAGGGTTTCAACATCTAACTCAGCTCTGGAAGTGGGTACCTTGTCATCTTTATTTATATTTTCCATTTCTTGCATTCATTTTTATTTCTGTTTTAACAATCCGTTCCTTTTTGGGAAATGCATTTAATGTCAACTGAGCGTGTTATGTTGGGATTATTTTCCTCTGTGTGTGGCCCAAGTGAGTGGGAAATGTTATCAGTAGCCTGTGCCCAGGGCTGGGAACCAGGACCTCATGTTCTCCATCCAGGCTCCACTGCTGATGCCTTCAGCTCCCTGGGATAACCTGATCCTTCGCTTTCAGAGAGGGTGACAAATCCCACTTGTTAAGGAGGGGTTTGCTGCAATCCCAGTGGAGGAATAAAGCTGGAAATGCAGTAACAAGGGGTGTACGTGCAAGGAATGGCTGCTCTTTGCCTTGCAGGGATGTCCTACTGCCCCTGAGCTTCCCTGGCTCTTCCCAGCCAGGAGTCTCCATCCTCTGCTCCCACCAAATCCCCGGAACGGCTCCAGCCCAGCTGCTTTAAACATTGACCTCCACCTTGAACAGTTTCAGAATCGCCACTGCTGCTCGTTTTAAGTTGGTTTTTTTCGTTTTATGTTTTCTTCCCAGGCAGGGTAAGGAATGCCTGCATCCCTGAGTGCCCTTAGGATCCCGGGCAGCTTTGGCTGTTTATCCCAGCTCCCACCACAGTGCCCGTAGCGATGTCCCTCGTGACACCTCAGTCCCTGTTGTGTTGCTGTCCTGCAGCAAAGCTTTTGACTGTGTCGTTGTTATTTTATTTTCTGTGGGTTTATTTTGCATAGAGTGTGACATTTTGGTTCGTTGTGGTGTTTCTGACTCTTTGTGCCTTTCCTTTTGTGTTTGTTTCTCCCGCCTTTCCTCAGTTTGCAGCGGGGCCTCGACCTGCCCATCACCAGGTACAGTACCTGCCCCTTCATTATCACCCTGCACTAATTGGCTGGAGGGTGGGGGTGGAGGTGACTCACCCACTAACTCGAGTGAAGGAAAGCAGCCCTGTAGCAGCTACTGGCACGTGCATAACCCTGCTAACAGCCACCTGCACCGCTGAGTGACACTGACTTTGCCCTGGGGTCACTGCTCCCATTAACCACCCCACACCCCCAGGGGAGGAGAACCTCTAGGAATCACAGCCAGGGATTTGTGGCATTCCCTTGCCTTCTCACATCAGTGGAAACTTCTTCGGAATATTTCCCAAATGAGTTGGTGAATTCAGTTTCCTGAAGATGTCACCTGAAAAAATCCTGCTTTTCCAACTTGGAACAAAGCAAACGACTTCCCAGTTCCTGCATTTGTTGTGTGATACACCTGGATATCTGTCACCATTGCATTGCTTAATGTCATTTTCATTTAGCCCACAAAGCCGGAGCTATAGGAAATGTTTAGTATTCCTGTTGCACAACTTGGACTTTGTAAGGGACCACTTCATTATTAAGAAGGAGAACTAGGAATAGCTCTGGCTCATGGAACTCAGGGGTTGGCAGATTTGGGAGTTCTCCAGTGTCAGGACAGATACACAGGCCCATCTCTCCTAGTCAGGGTGTCTGGAATTGTCTTTTTTTCAGCTCCTGCACACCTGTTTGCCAAAACACTTACCCTTGGGAACTGATTCTGATACTTCTTGTAGGTTTTGAGAGATCAGAGGTGACATTGCTGGTGGGAAAGAGGAGGACAGGCAGGACAAGGCAGGAGAGCTCTCCCAGAGCTTTCTTGGCTTGGAAGAATTCGGTTGTTTCCACAAGTTAATAGGAAAAAAATCCTATTAATCCTGTGGTGTCAGGACAGGGGCTTGAGGCATGGAAGGTTTGTTCCAGGGAATTATTTTGTTCTCACTTCACTTCTTACTGAGCAGTTAAACACTGGGATGAGCAGCGTGCGGGGGAGAGTTCTGTCTCAGGAGGTCAGGTAAGTATTAGGTGGGCACAGACACCCCAAAATCCCCATCATCCTTGCTCCTTCCTGCTCATGAAGCAGCAGGTGAGCTGGAGCCTTCCAGAGCAGGGAAAAAAAGGAGTTTAAAGAGTAGAACGGGACATTTGCAGTTGTTTGCTCATAGGCAAAGGTCACATGGGACAGGGCAGTGATTTCTGTGCATGGCTGGGATGGCATGGACAGAGGTAGAGGAATGTTTGCAGGATGACTGGGCAGCCTGGGCAACAATGGGATCAGGATCCTGTTTAGATACTTTTGTTCTCGACTTTGACTTCAGGTCAGTGTTTATATTGCACAATGCAGAGAGTGCATTACTGCTCTGCATCTCTTTAATTCCTTTATGGGTCATTCCTAAGGGGTATATTCACTGGGAGCCATTTAATGTTCTCCTAAAATTTACTGAGCTCTCTCTGAGCAGGTTTTGACCCATGAGTCTTGAGCCAGCACAGCCTTGGAGAAAATATTCCTGTGACTGGCGGCTTTACTGGTGGGACTTTGCCACCAGTCTGTCAGAATCAGATCCAGAACTTTCCTTTGGACCCAGTTATGGCCCTGCCCTTCCTACACTTGTAAATTCCAAGTGTTTTCCCGATTTTATCACAGTTAGATTTTTGTCTCTGTTACATTTGAATCTGTTTCTAATTAAATGTGAGAAGCTGTCACCATCAGAAAAATATTCCAAGCTTTATTCCCAGTTACATCTGTCATGTGCTGCATCAGGACAGGCACAGAGGAACCTGGGCTGTGGATGAGCTGTTTGTTTCCTTTAATCCAAAACACCCATGGTGTGGATTGCGGGTGGAGAGAGGGATTTTGGCCCCTGCCACGCGCAGAAGGGTCACGGCTGTGGGAGCAGCATCATCCTAAACCTAGCACTCACAGGATGCTCAAGACCAACGTAAATAATTATCCTCACATGGGAGTTTTAAAACTTTGTTAAACTGTGTTACACAAGCTGAAAGCTTTGAGACGGATTTGTAAACTAGAAAATGCTAAATAAGTAAATGGGCCTCAGCAGGGCTGATACTTACTGCAACAACTCCACGTTCCCTTTGAATACAGCTGCAGCACCGTGGGATTTGCAACTCCCTGTGTCCATCCCAGCCTTTATTAACATGTGCCTTGTATTGATTCTGGCTCTCCTTTAGGCAAATAATGGATTGTTCTTTAATGTTACTACCTGTAATTATTAGATCTTTAAGGTACTCAAATGAGCATGATTCAAGCACCTGAAGTTGAATGGCAGCTTTATAAGCAGGGCTTTTTCCTGGATGGAAATGCCTGCCCTGGAGTTGGACAGTTACAGTGGGAGTTGATGGAACCAGTTAATGCTGGAGAAAGTATGACCACATTGTGTGAGAGAAGATAGCAGAGATTTAGGGTGTTAACAATAGTGGCTGAAAGGAAACGAAATAATTGCAGCACTTCTGTCTGGAAGTTAAATGTGCATCAGTAATCCCTGATTCCGAGATGACACACGGAGAATCTGCAGGAAAACCTCACTTTATAGGAGACAGAAAATAGCCCCTACAAAGTATTTTGGGCAGTATTTTTAAATACACTGTCAGCTCGTGTTTTTCCCCAAATGCTGTAGCGCACGTTGCTATTCCCTGCCTGGAATTGCTGCTCCATTTCCCACTTTGTGCACAGAGTTTCCATGTTTTTTCTTTCTAAGTGAGGCTCTGGAGTCACTTAGTTGCTTCTGATTCTCACAAAGCACAGTTCACAACAGCAGTTTTCTTCTAACCTGAGCCCCAAAATGCAAATGTTTGTTACATTTGAATCTGCCTAAAACCCTTCACTTATGAAGTGACTTGGGGAGTGTGGGGTTTATTGTAGAAATAGGTGCTCAGAAGAGGCTGGTGTAATTAAAAACAGAAATCAGAAATAGGAACTGAAATGTGGTTGTTCCTTTTGACTTGAACTGTGTTTGAGACGGGTTTGCTGCATGTGGCTAGCCTCTCACTTGAGGTTGCTGGTGGAGTTTGTTCCAGTTTCAGCTCAGGGTTACTTGAGTTCCTCTGGATGTAACTGGTACAACAGAGAATGGGCTTGGCTGGGTGCTGTTGTGAAAAAGCTTTGGGACTTGAAGAGGTTGGGAATTCACTCCCTGAAGTGACCCAACTGACCATTTTGTAGCTTTTTGGGGGTATTTCAAGTCAGAAAGTGATGGGAAACAACTGGTGCAGTCACTTCCCTGTCTGCATCCATGACTGTGTGAAGGAGCTGCCACATCTAAATACAAAAAAGGGCTTTTCCCCTTCATTTTATCATTTAGTAAATAATAAAACTGGGAGAGTCTGAGGGGAAGGAAACGAACCTTGCCTTGAGCCAGGCAGAAGAGCTGCACTGAGGTGCTGGAGAAGCAGGACCTGGGGATTTGTGCTGCAGCTCCTGCTCCTGGCACCAGGAAGCAAGGACAGGACAAGAGGAAATGGCCTCAAGCTGCACCAAGGGAGGTTTAGGTTGGATATTGGGCAATTTTCTTCATGAAGAAGGTGGTCAGGCACTGAAGAGGCGGAGTTGGCATCACTGGAAGTGTTCAAACAACGTTTGGATGTAGCACCTGAGGACGTGGGTTAGGGATGGACTCGATGATCTTGGGGTGTTTTTCCAACCTAAGCAATTGTACAGTTCTCTGATCTTCACATCTCAGGGCTTCAACTCCTCAGTTCCTGCTGCATTTCTTGTGCAGGCACCTCTTCCTCTCTCCCCCAGGCCAGGCTCAGGTTATCCCACCAGCCTTCCTGATGGCACCAGAAAGACTAAAAATTAATAACAGGGGCACAAGAAGCTTGACTGAAGTGCAGACACTGGGTGACAACTTGTTGAACTTTCCTTTTATTTCCATTCTCCACATCCTCCCACAGGGCTCCATGGACTCACCACAACATCCAGGCATGATCCTAGGAAATAAATAGATGAATGCCAGGCTGAGCTTAGCATAGGTTTGTTTTCAGGCTCTTGTCCCAAATTTCTATTTTGGTGCAGCTTTGGGGGTCCAAGGGAGCACTCCTGGCACTGGGAGCCATGGCCTGGAAATACAGAGCAGGTGGCAAATCCATGAAAAGCAGTGGTGGGTGATCAGAGGGGGCTGGGGCTCTCCTTGATCTCTGTTTTTCCTAGATGGCACATTGATCATTGATTTTTTTTTTTTCCTCTGGGCACAGAGTGACTGGGGAAGAAAATGAAGAAGATGATGGTTAATAAAAGGATTTGGGGGAGGTTGGGGTATGTGAGCAGTGACTAAAGGGAAAATGGCAGAGAAGTGCAGTAGGGGTAAGCAGGAGGTTTGGAGTGGATTTCCATAAAATTAGTGTTAATTCCTCTGGCTCAAACAGCAGGTATGTGTCTGCAGCAAATTTAGGGAGTGCAAAGCTGGAAAACGCGGCCAGCATGGAGGGCTGGCATGGAAGCAGGTGATAGCCAGCCTGGCACTTAGTGCCAAGGAGAAGGTTTAGTTCCATGAAGGGGGAGCTCATCAGCTGAAACCATCTCTGCGATGCAACCTTCAGCTAAAGCACTGGAATTATTTCCAGTTACAGAGTTTTGGGAGGCGCTGGGGGAAACCCTGTGTAGAGCCTATGCGCAATTCTGCTTTTTGATTTTCCAGAAGAACTTCCTTCAGCAGGGAGGGAAGGGCTGCTGGGATGATGAGGGCTTATGGAATGAGCAGGCAGAGGAGCTGAGCTTCAGGCAGCTGATCAAAGCAGTGCCTGAGGGGCTTAGCTTCTGCTCCTCTGGGAGTGAGAGGGAGCAGCCCTGGATGAAGACCATATTGCCCAGGAGTGTTGACTCCAAGGTGATCCAAGAAATCCCTCCCTAACAGACTTGGACAGATAAGGGGTGACTCAAAGACCATGGCCCAGGTCCTCACTGGTTGCTGAACAACCAAAATTTGACCATTGTTAGACATAGCAGGGCTTAATTTTTGAAGGAAGGTGTCAAGGAAGGGCTGGTGTAATGCAGAGTTTCTCTCAGAAGCTCTTCTGTGGTCCAGGTTACCTTTGTTCTGGCCCTGGATGTGCTCCACGCCAAATCCTGCACTTTCTAGAAGAAACACTGAACAAATCTATCAGATTTTCCCTTCCTGCTGTTCTTCCATAGGACACGATCAGTGTTACTTAAAAGTGTTACCTGTGCAGACATCGCTTTGACCTTACAAGCCTGTTTTTTTAGCAAATTAATAACAAAGTAGCAAAAAACAGGAAAAAAACCCTAGTTGAGTGCCCATCTATTTCAGGAAATCAAATAGCAAAACATTCCTAAGCATTCCTCTGAATACTGCTGGCTGAGCTCGAGGGCCAGGGGTGAGGACGGAGCATAAAGCAGTTTGTCAGGGGCTGCAGGTTTAGAACAATCAAACCCACACCCAGGTCAGATGCACAGTGCTCCCATACCAGATTTCCTCCAGAATCCTGGCTTCACTTCCAGGAACTGGTGTGACTACAAGTCATTCAGACTTTGTCAGAGAGGTCTCGGGTTGCCACTTCCAAAAGCTGCTCTGTCTTCCTGCTAGGGTTGGAATTCTCTCCTTTTCTCCCCATCCCCGAAGCTGAGCCAGCTCTGGGATGGTGTGGGCACACAGAGGGGCTCTGAGAGGTTTCTTGAGGTCCAGTCTCCTTATCAGAGAGCCCCCTGCTGCTATGGAGCCAGCTGAGCAGCTCTGGAGGGTGTTCAGAGCACGTGGAAGAGCAGGTCAGTGCCCCCCGCATCCCAGAGCATGGCATGCTGTCCTTCCTTCTGCTGCAGCAGGGAGGAGCACCGGGCTGTGTCCCACAGAATGGAGCTTCCCCAGCCTGTCCCCCCAGCAGGGCTTGCCTTGGGAGCATCTAGGGAGCAGCTGGAAGTGATGGGAATGAGCAGAATGAGCAGCTGTCCATGCCCAAGGAGTCCCCAGTACTGGGAGTGTTCCCTCCATGGTCTCAGTTGTGAGCAGGTTCTGTAGGTGCAGCAGGAGCCTGAGGAGCAGATTCCACAGATGGAGTCTCCCCATCTCTGGCATTAAGAGTTTTCCTGCCCTGCCCTGTGCATGGAGGTGCTGTTAATAGAGAGAGTTCTCACTCTTGCCTCCAGCCCTTCCAGTCCTTCCAACCCACCCTCGGTGAGGCACATGCTGCAACATGCAGCTTAAATATTACCATTACTCAGTGAATTTCAGTGAAAAAAGACTTCTACACTTTCTGGTGTTTTTGGATATTGAAAAATCACGGACTGGTGATTCTCACCATAATAGCAGGACCTGTGCTTGGTTCATGCCACACTCCTGCATATCCCCCATGTCTCACAGCCACGCGGTTTTATCAGAGCAGGACCATGGCAGGCTGTTATTCTTCTCATTTGCTTTCTCCGCCTTCACTTCCAAACTTTTCTTCCCAAGCAATTGCCTTCTCCTGGTTCAGGTCACACTTCCAGCATGCTGGGGACAGCTCTTCATCCAGGTTGACAGGGCTGGACATAAAATCATTGTGCTTGCCTTAACAATACCTGGTTATCTGAAAGAGAGTCATCCAGGGCTTTCCTGGACAAGTTGTTTGCTGTGAGGAACAGCTCAGATGTCATGAAGTCTTCAGCAGCACCAGAATGACCATTTTAAGATGGTTGTCTTGTTGAGGATAAAGACATACAGCTTCCTCTGTCCTCTGCCACCCTTCCCAAACCTGGGGCAGGTAATCCCAGCTCATCCCTTCATTCCCCTCTCTTCTTTTCTCACACCTCCTGGCACAGTTACTCCCTGTAACACATCACTGCACAGCAGCCAGCAAGATTCAGTGTGATGTTTGGTGGTCTAATTATCATAATTATTTTTTACTGAACAGTTAATTATGTGGCATTTCTTCCCCTCCCAGTCTTGGTGCAGAAAAGGAGAGAAATCCATGATTGGAGTCAGGGTTTCTGCTTTATCTGCTCTCTCTCTACCACAGAAAGAGACCAGAAGAGGAAATATTTGATGTTTTAGGAACAGAGTAAACATAAAGTCTTTCTGTAGTGTCACATACCATACAGTAAATCATAGTTAGATTGGCTTTTTTGTTCATTTGGGTTTTTTTAACTTTTATACTTCCATATAAAACTTTTCTAGGAGAGTTCTGACCCTCAATGTCTTTTCCTGGCTGTTTCTGGAAGGGATGAGTCACAGCAGGGCAGAAGCTGACTGGAATTGTGTGCATTTAGGGTGCATGTTGTATCCTATTCCTTCCTGTTGATCTGTAAGCTGTTCCATTGGCTTTCTTTCTGTTTCCTGCTGCTTTCTTGCTTCGTTATTGAAGGGAGGATTCAGACCTATACAGGTAACTCTTAACTCCTGGTTCTGCATGGCATCCGTGTCTCTCGCCTGGTCACTCCTCTGTCAGTGAATGCCTCAGTGTCTGGTGCATCTCTCACCTCCTGACCTGCCAGGCTGCCGAGATCCAGAGCCGGGGCCTGTGGCCCCCGTGCCCATCCCGGGCATCCCAGTGCCCAGCCCAGCGCGGGAGGGCGAGGATGGAGCCGGTGCCAAGACTTGCTTGGTTGCCTGGGCCTGGCCCATCTGCCGGGGCATCACCTCTTCCCAGCGTGGTGCAAGGCTTTGGGACCACCTTGGGACAGGTTGCCACCCTTTGGAAAACAGGGCAGGACAAGTCACCTGCGTGTGAAGGAGAGACATGAGCTGCCTCTGGCCTTTGTGAAATTCTAGATTTTTAGCTCTTACGGAGATAAATTGGAACAGTTGCCTTGATCTTTTATTTCCCTGAGCTATTTATAAAGGTGTGGTTTTTCAGCAGCCAACCCACCTTATAAAAAGAAAAGTAGACAAACTCATTTTTCCAAAGTTTGCTCTGAAGGTTCAGCTGTAAAATTCAGGAGATACAAACTGATAATTATTAGTTTGTAAAGTTTTTTGCCTGTTTCTGCCTTGTGAAATAGAAAGCCGTCGATGGCCTTGCTGTTCACAGGGAAACACAGACTGTCCTGCAGTTTTCTGGAAGTGTGGCAACCCCTGGAAACTAACACTATAACTATGATATTGTAAGGATATTTCCAATTCTTTCCCAGAAAGTCTGACTGGTTCTTTGTTTTCTTTCCTCTCTCCCTTCCCTCTCCTAGTTTTTTCAGAGGCCTCAGATCCAGCCTCCAAGAGCCACCATCCAGAACAGCAGCCCCTCCATCCGTCCTGGAGCACAGACCCCGACTGCCGTGTACCAAACCAACCAGCACATCATGATGGTGAACCACCTGCCAATGCCCTACCCAATGCCTCAGGGCCCCCAGTACTGTATCCCACAGGTAAATCCAGCATTCAGGCACCTGAGGAACCTGCAGAGCAATGTTTGCTCTGTGGGGATTGTCTCAGGACCTGCTGGGAGTGCGTGCAGATGTGTCTGGGAAATCAGGCTGGTAGTTGCATGTCATGTGCCAGGGCAGGTTTAGATTAGATACTGGGCAAAATTCCTTCATGGAGAGGATGTTCGGGCAGTGGTGGAGTCACCTTCCCTGCAAGTGTTCAAGAAACATGGGGATGTGGCATCCTGGGGACAAGGTTTAGGGGTGGGCTTGGCAGTGCTGGGGGAACAGTTGGACTTAGTGATTGCAGGGGGCTTTTCCAGCCTAAATGATTTCATGATTCTGTGGTTCAGCCTCTCTCCTTTCTCTGTTCTTCTGTGCATGGAGGCAGTAGGAATCAATCACCTTTTTCAGGCCTTCCTCAAACACAATAGGAAACCAAGCTCTTGGAAAATATTAAAAATACCTATTTTGACTTAATATATCCACAGGCACTCCAGAGTCTTGGGCCTCATAACACAGAGTGGTGCTGTAATCTGGGGAGTGACTGTTCTACCTCAGCTCCTGTGTCCCCCCTGTCTTGGCTTCACTTTGCCTTTGGCACTAACATTTGGAGAGGTTTAGGTGGATATTAGGGAAAATTCCTTCATGGAAAGGGTGGTCGGGCACTGGCAGAAGATGCCCAGGGCAGTGCTGGAGTCCCCATCCCTGGAAGTGTTCAGACAACGTGTGGATGTGGCACTTGGGGACATGGTCAGTGGTGAACTTGGTGGTGGGTGTTGTTGATGGTTGGACTTGGTGATCTTAAAGATCTTTTCCAACCTTAACAATTACATGATTGTGTGATTCCCAAAGCTGTAATTAACCCGCTTGAGGATCGGATCCCTGTTGACTGGGGGGCTCAGGTACAGATTGCCCGAGTCCTTGTACAGTGACGGTTGTTTTTGTCCCCCCCAGTATCGTCACAGTGGCCCCCCGTACGTCGGGCCGCCCCAGCAATATCCTGTGCAGCCACCAGGACCGGGACCCTTTTATCCAGGCCCAGGTCCTGGAGAATTCCCCAATGCCTATGGTAAGTTCTGCTTGGAGAGTTCTTACAGAGTGTTTTCTTGGTGTGTTTTTGTGTTGTCAGGCTGAAGATTTATAATAACAAGCTAGATTAGCATTTGTTTGAACTTCACATAGCTGCTAAATGTGGTAGTGTCACAGCCCTGATTATTCACTCCTGAAAAATCCCAAAGTATTGTTTGTGTGTGTCAGGAGAGGCTGCAGCTGCCCAGAATTGCCTGTGTCCAAGAATGGGGCTGTTTGCTCAGTCATTATTATTTATTAAGGTATTGTGGGTACATTTGACAGTCCTGGTTTTCACTGTGCCATACCCTGGGAATGCTCCAGCATTAACAGTTAACAGCAGTTAGCAGTTCTTATCCCAGCATTTCTTGTTTGGTGTGTGTTGGGGGATAAAAACAAGCCATGTGGGTTTTTCCCTGGATTGATGCTGCAAAGGTAATTTAATCCAGTGGAAAAGTCTGTAACCCCTTCATAGGCCAAAACTTGGCCTTTTCATTTGGTCACTCACTGCTCCCTGCCCACTCATTTTCTGCAACCTGTTGGGGGCAGAGATATTCTCAGCCTCCCATGGGAATTTTCTGGTGGAATTTTGGAGCCTTGGGGTGACTGATTGCCTTCCAGGCTGAGCACTAACAGCCCTGCTCCTGTGGCAGAATCGCATTTTGCTCTTCACACACACACAGATCCCTTTGGAAGGAGAGAAAAACCCAGTAGCTTCCTTGTGCATCATTCAGAAAGGTCTCTTATTTTTCCTCTTTTCCTTCTTTTATTTATCTGGTCTGTGTGGAACTCATGGGAATCATTGAAAAGTTGCCATGAAGCCTTTGAACCTGGTAACGCAATTTCAGAATAGGAGAGAGGGTAATTACAGGGCAGCTACTTCCTGGTGGTTGATCCTAGAGAAAATAGAAGAAATATTGTAATGGTTCTTCAAATCTGATCCACTAGATGAGGAAATTGCCCAATATTCCTCATTTTTTGTGCTGTTACAGGTCTACTTTCTTACTTCCTGCTTGCTTAGTGCCATTTTTCTGTCTTCACTCCTGTAATTAGAAAAAGGTTCATTTCCAGCTCCTTTCCTCTCCTGGAAGCGCCTGTATTTTTGCAGAAAATCTTGGAATCTTTCAGTGCCAGCTGTAGGTTGCTGCACCTGTGGAGCATCAGTGGGTGAAGCCAGAGCTCTCTGTCCTGCAGAGTTTTCCAGACAGGGGAGGTTTCACCTAGGATTTGCCTGTACTTATCTGCCTTTCCCTTGCTGTGTATGGGGACTGGGAATGCTTAGCCTCTCATCAGGTGCTGCCAGGTTTGGGGAACAGCTAAATCTACAGTCCAGGCATGGATAATGCTGCTGGCAGTGCCTTTTCCATAAACCCCGGGATTTGTAGCCAGTGTGGCTGCTGGATATCAAAATCATTGTAGTTTGGCAGGATCTAAAGAAGGTGATGAGGGAAAATACAATGAAAGACAAAACTTGTGAAGATGGACTGTGCAATTTTATAACTCAGTTTTGTAGTTTATCATTCTCTGATATCAGGGTGTTTCTGTACAACATTGGGAAAGATATGGAAATGATCAGTGAGTAGGAGGGAGAATAAAAGTTGTGTACTGGGGAACTGGAAGAGATCAAAGGCAGGGAACAGAGCAGAGAGTGTGGCACTGGCAAATGCACTTGGCTTGTCACAGAAGCTGTTTCTTCCCAGAAGTTACTCTTTTCAGGATTTGGGTTTTTAAAACACTTTTCATAAAGGGAGAGTTGTTCCCTGAGTTCTGCTGGAGTTGCCTCATCAAATTGCAGGTGATGTGGTTAGATCAGGTTTCTAGGAAACTACAAATGAAGGGAATTCACACATTGCAGGATCCCGGGCTCCTCCTATTCTCTCACCTTATCCAGGCTCTGCTTGGACACCTGCTCATCAGCAGGATTCATAGAATCACAAAATCCCAGGATGGTTTGGGTTGGAAGGACCTTAAAGGCCACCCAGTCCCACACCCTGCCGCAGGCAGGGACAGCTTCCACTATCCCAGGGTGCTCCAAGCCCTGTCCAGCTTGGCCTTGGACACTTCCAGGGATGCAGGGGCAGCCACAGCTGCTCTGGGCGGTAATTTCTGATTCGCAGCCTGCAGAGATGCTGATAGAGGCTTTGAGGCTGGATCTGAAGTGGCTCTGCTGACCCTGACATTCAAAATGAGACATTGCTTGAGTGATTCAGCCCACCTAGGAGTGTCACTTTGAACTCCTTGATGCCATGCAGTACTCTCTGCTTGGACAGGAAAAAGTTCCCGCTCTGAGGATGCAGACAGGGAGAGCCTGCTTCAAGCTGGGGCTTTCCAGCTCTCAGCAGGAGGAATACATCCTTGGAAGTTGCAAATCAGGCTGTGCTGGGCTGGTTTAATTTGCTTTCTTAGATTTCACCCTTTGCCTGAGATCCAGTGACCTCCCGGTTGGGTTACAGGCACAATCCAGATTTTAATTCCCAGTTAAAGGTTAGTTCAGCTGAAGAAGAGATCAGACTGTGCCAGAGGCAAGTGCAAGCACTTAGTTCACCCAGCATCCCTGCCTAGAAGGGAAAACACCCAGCAGCACCTTACACATTCATTCCCCTGACACTTGATCCATGGGCAGGAGGCAGCTCTGCTCTGCCACCCTGATCTCTGGCATGGTCTTAAAGCACTTGGTTATTTATTGAGCCACTCTCATTACACTGAGAAAACCATAATGAACCATATTGGCTATTAGGAATGTGATCAGCACCATGGTGTAATTGTGCACTGATCACTGTGGTCGTGCTTTTGTGTATTGTGGCATGAGAAGAACATTGCTCGTAATTAAATTTTCTGGTTATGCTTCCAAATAGGTTGCAGTCGACTTTGCAAATTGTTTGTATTGGTTAGACTGAATTTCTCTGTAAAGGTAGAAAACCCCTGATAAACCAGCATCAAACCCAGCAGGAAACCTTCCTGTTTGTCAGGCAGAGGAGTCCAGGAATGGTCTTGCAGTGCCAGTGTGGTGTTCACAGCCTCTCAGAAATGGATGGTGTACCTGGCCAACTTTTGGTCATGGAAATCAAGTAAGAAATAGGGACTGAATCGCTTGTGTTGATGGAGCATCAGCTTCTGTTTAGTGTAAGTGGAGCCAAGCAAACACAGCCTGCCCAGATGGATGTTGGAAGTTCTGGCCTCTGTACCTCTGGCGCTTGGTTTTCTGTCATGAGCTGACCTTGTGCCTCTGGTTTGTGTCGTTGCTGCCCCAGGAGCACCCTTCTACCCCAGCCAGCCCGTGTACCAGTCTGCACCCATCATTGTGCCTACGCAGCAGCAGCAGCCGCCGCCTGCCAAGAGAGAGAAGAAAACGGTGAGTGGGGCCCTGGGGGACTCAGCCCCGGGGTCTGTCCTGGGTGGGAGGGGCAAGGACATGGATTATGTTCTGAAGATGAAACCTGAGCTTTACCTTCACTGGAGGCCCTGGCACAGGGTGCCCAGAGCAGCTGTGGCTGCCCCTGGATCCCTAGGACTGTCCAAGGCCAGGGTGGAAGGACCTGGGAGCACCCTGGGACAGTGGAAGGTGTCCCTGCCCATGCTTTAAGATGAGCTTTAAGGTCCATTCCATCCCAAACCAGTCATTTTGTGATTCCCAAAGACATTAAGTGTAATCAGTCATTGCACAGTGCTGCAATGGTGCCTTATTTTCCATTTTTCCATGGTCACTCTCCACTCTGAGTTTGTGACATCTCAGCCAATCAAAAGGAAAATAATTTTGCTGGTTTAAAATAAACATAAACAAAAGCAGCATGGTCTCCCCAAGCCTCGAATCCTCACCTGTGCTGCTGCTTAGAGTGTTACCAAAAAGCCAGGAATGAGTGAACTCAACAGTTTGGGAGAATGTTGGGAATTGGTTCAAAGTGATAAATTAGAAATTATTGAATATTATGCCTTGAAAGAGGTGGAAAACCAGTAAGTTGTGAATGTATTTGCAGGCTTGAAAGAACCTGACCATATTATCAAAGTGGATATGGGTTTGGAGAGCGCATTCCCTCTCTAATTCACTGGGGAGAATTTGAGAGAGGCAGGTGAATGGAATTTAAATATATCCACAGGTGGATAGTGGGGAACAGGGAAGGTATATGGGGTGAGTGTAAAGTTTAACCAGGAAAAGATGATGTGGGCTTGAACTTGTGAATGAATCCTTTGTAAAGGACTGAAAAGGAAATTACCGCAGTGTTTGTGTGAGAGTATTTTGGAAACAGTAAAAGAACAGTTTCCTGGGGGTAGAAAAGAATAAAGGGACTTTGACATGTCTCAAAAGGCAGAATATTTGCATCTTTGGGGTTTTGAGGATCATCTGGGGTGACACTTGATTTGGGAGACCGGAAGAACTGAACAATGTTTGAGTTGTGCTTGCAGGAAAAAGGCCTTTTTGGTGGCTGCTCTCAGCAGCCTTTTTCTCACCTCTTCAGTCCCCATGAGTCTGTTTTCAGCATCCCAAACACAACATGCCCAGATCTCTGATGTCATTGAAATGCAGAGCTGATCACACACTCAGCTGGGATTAAGGCACTTCCATACCAGCCAAGCTGCGTTCTTTGAGGCAGAAAAGGGATTTTAATGCCCGAGATGCTTCTCTCTGAATGTGCAGTTTCAGTTTGGTAATTGGTGTTGCATCTGGAGAAATGAGAAAAATCAAAGTTAAATGTATTAATGTGCACATGCCCACATCCACCATGAGTTGAGTATTTGAGTACTGTGAACTTCCAGGCAAATTTTCTCAGTTGCAGGAAACTCATGTTCCAGCAGCAGAGACTGTATTTTGAATTACAGGATTGCACATATTTAGCCTGAACTGGTGTGGTTGATGATTAAATTAGGTTTTGATTAAATTAGGTGTTGATGAAGGGATGACATGCCATGCATTCCAAACCATGGAAACAAGCCACATCCCAGTGTTCCTGCTGAGCACCAGCTCATCCCAGAGCATCTCCTGCTGGGTGTGGTGGGAGCATGTGCTGCCCACGCTGCTCTCCACAAGGACAGCAGTAGCAGGAGCACTTGTGGGAATTGTTCTTTTGTTATTATTGCAGTTATTTCAATCCCGTAGATCCGAATCCGGGATCCAAACCAGGGAGGCAAAGACATAACAGAAGAAATCATGTCTGGAGGGGGCAGCAGGAACCCCACCCCCCCCATCGTCAGACCCGCCTCCACCCCGACTCCACCTCAGGTAAGGAAGGGCTGTGTTCTGCCCCCTGTGACCTTTGCCTTGCTCTGTCTCTCCATCACACTTCCAGCCACACCTCTGACCATCTCAGAGATCTGGATGCTCCTAAATTATCAATATCCTTCAGCGACTATTTTTTCCCAAGTTCGTTCATTCTTAGCAGTCCTTAGCTTGTTGATGTGGAGCCTCAGTGCTGCTTCACATTCCCCTTCCCTGGTTCTCTGTCAGCAGTAGATTTTCAGAGCTTTTTCAGCATTTCAGTGTTAAAGGAGCCAGAATATCTGAGAAAGGAGGTGTCTGTCAGGTCTTGGGCTCCTGAGGAAAGTCCATGTCACGCAGGTGATTGATTATAGACCTTCAGTTGCATCACTGTTCTTTTTGCCTTCGCGGAGCTGTTTGAGAGTCATCAGATCTGGAGCTCAGGAATTTTCTCACAAAACTGTAAAAATTTATCACACATGTGGTCTCTGGGTGTTCAAACTTCAAAACGCATTTTTCTGATGATAAAAAAATTATAAATATTCCAAATAATTTTCTGTAGCTCCTAAATGCCTTCTTGTTGTACACCTTTCAGTCTGACTCCTTTAAGTCCCTGGTTAGTCAGGATGGTTCTCCAGGTGATGGCTGGACTGTAGAGCAGAGCTAGTGCTGGGATGTGATTCCTTCTTCTTCCATGTTCTTCCCTGTCAGATGTCACCAGCTTTTGGCAGCTTTTAGGTGAAACAGCTTTTCCTGAGCTCAAACCTTTCTTTACTCTCCATGTGAGAGTAGATTTTCTCCTCAAAATCCTGTGCTGAGGCAGGAGCACCTGTCTGGGAGCACTGGTTGTGCTGGAGTGGGAGCATGGGATCCCAGGGAGATGTAACTGGGATCATTGAGGTGAAGTGGGAGCCTGGCCTAGAGATCCCTCCCTGAGACCAGGAGGATTTCAACTTTCAGCCATTCTCAACTCAGTCAAATCCTTGTGTCTTCTGAAGGCAGCACCTTGTGCTTTGTCCTCTGGTCCCCATCGAGGACAAGCAGGTTTAACTGGACAAGGCACCAGTTAAACTTCTTTCCATCAGAGAAGACAGTAGAGATGCCAAACATGAGAATCTTGGTGAGATCATGTCCCCATTTTTTCTTGCTACCTGGCTTTCCCTGTTGGAAGTGAGAAGAGTTGAAACCAGCCAGGATTTCCCATGGTATTCCTGCACAGTGCAGCAAATCCAGGTACTTGCCTGATCATTCTTACATTCTGAAATCTATTTTAAGGCACTACAATTAAGTCAAACAGAAGGAAATAAACGTGTTTCAAGAGGAGGTTAATAGGCCTGAATTCTGATCAGCTGTAATTTATATGCAGAGCACAGCAGTGATGTCCAGTCATCTCCTCCAAGGTATGTAAATATTCCATTGTTTAATATCCAGCCTTCCTTTTGATTAGGTGCTTGGAACCACTTTTGGTAATCACAGAAGAGCTCTAAAATTGGGTTCACCAGAATAAGTTCATTAGTGTAACATAACTGAAACTTTGAGCCCACTTAAGCCAGGAAATTCAACATTATTGTCCCAACAGCTTCTCTAAATCAAGTCTTCGGCGCACGTTTAATAGCTTGAGTGAAATTAAATAGTGACTTAATAACTGTGCTCAGGAATTGCAGTAGTGGGGGTGGTACTGTTTAGAACAGGCTTGAGTCAGTAAATTTTCAATATTCAGCTGTAACTTCTGAGATGCTCCTGACTTGGGGCAGCTCCTGGGAGAGTGCAGGGGAAGCAGAGCTGCTGTTGTTTGTTCCACCCCCTGGACCAAACCCTGCTCAGCCCCTGGACCAAATCCTGCTCACCCCCTGGATCAAACTGCTCACCAGGGTGCTCAGGGAGATTTCACCTGCTTGAGCACTCAAAATGTGAGCGTGCATCCTCAGGGCTTGACAAGGCAGCATCAAAGTGACTCCCAGTTCAATGAGATTTTTAGAATTATAGCAAATTCTGATAAAACTTTTTTCTCTGAATCTGTTATCACATTATAATGGTACAAACACAGAGGAAGAAACGTCCTCAGGAAGTGCTGGAGACCAGGCCCTGTCCCAAATTCTGCATTTGAAAATGAGACCCTTTTATAATAATAATAATAGTTTCCAAATTTTCATTTTTTCTTTAGATTTGAATTACTCTATTAACTGATAAAACCAAAATTTTGCCCAGAAAACAAGTCCAAACCACTCTCTTCTCTCAGTAGGTTAAGTGCTGAACATCAAAAAAATGTTGGAATTGTGCTTAACATCAGAAAGGTATTGGAGTTGTGCAGAAATGAGCACTGCTGCCAAAATGAGCTGTGTGGTTTCAGCCATTTCTGTACCTTTTACTCAGCAGTGCTGACCAAAAAGTACTTTAGGTGGAGTTTTTCATTGCCTCTGCAGTATATTTTAATTGCTTTTGAGCAAGTAAAGTGCATTGAAGTTCCTGCAAAAGAAACTGGAGGTACATGGAGATATGATTTATCCATTTCTAGCAAGACACTATTTTTACTTTTTTTGCTGGGAAGAGAAAGAAAACCCAGGGCCAGAATCTGATTGTGGGATTTCCTCAGCATTGGCTTCCACAGAAGATCACTTTTTAAAGAGTGAATGCTCTTTATTTTCCTAGCCAAACTCTTCCAAGTCTCAGTGAGTTTGTCAGAGTTGTGTTTGCTCAGTGTCCAGGCTGTGGTGGGGTAGAATAACCCAGGGCAACCCTCGGAACATCATAAATCGGGAGCAATTTGCAGTGGGACTTTTTTCCTAAAAACACTCTAAATTCTCCATTTTGCAGCTGCAAGGCTGCATAAGAACCATTTATTCATTTGCGATATCATACCCACAAAATAAATGAGTGTTTTCTGCACTTCTTAAGGAAATATATTTCCTGACCCAAGAAGTTTCTGGGCTCACAGGTTTCTTCTTCATTGGTTTCCTTAGGTTCCTATGGTTCTTATCACAGTTTTCCTTTTCCACACTGATTTCATCCATAGATTTTCTTATTAAATGAAAATCCTGGTCACTGAGGGCAAGGGGAAAATGTTCCTGAAATCTGCTCCTTTATAAAGTTGTGTTTTCTTTGGCTTCTTCCCTTTGGCTGGAGGCTGGGCTGCAGTTCTTCTGTTCTCTAGTCAATCTGTCAGGCTCATTCCTGAAAGAGGAGCAATCCCAAATAAAACTTCAACCTTTCACCCCCACTTAAATCTTCATTCTTATTTTTCCAGATGTGTTTTTCCCTGGTCTTCCTGAAATGGTGAAAAATAGTGGTTTGGAGATAATTCCCTCTTTATCTTCCACTCTTCAGATGCAATAGGCAAAAAGCTGGAGATGGGAGGAAAAAACAAGAGTCCCAGAAGAGAAGCAAGTTGCCAGAGCATTTCTTTTTATAGGGAAATAAGTTTTGGATGGATTTTTGAGAGCCTGTCTGCAATCAGGAATTAGGCACCCATGTCTTGAACACTCTGCTGTGGTTGGATTGATTAAAAATTCCTTTTCCTGCAGATGTTCAGAGCAGTCCATGGATGTGGAACTGGGTGAGAGCAGACACCTGCAGGGAGCTGCCTGGCTTTCCACATAGGATTAGGAAATTAAAATTTAGCCCCATTAAGTCTGGGGCACTAATTTGGTCTTCCTTAAATTCTGAGACTAAATACAAAGATTTTATCAAACTTTCTTGAACACAACTGAGTGTTTGGTGGGAGATAATTAAAATATGTATGTCTCCCACAGGCTGGGGCTCCTTCAGTCTTCCTTCAGTCTTTGCAGGCCTTTTTGTTTTGTTCTTCTATACAGACAATCTCAGTCGATGTTCTTTGGAAATCTGCTCCTCCTGCTCTCCCTCAGATTGCTGGCCAGCTGGTTTTATTCTTCTCTTGCCCTGCAGGTTCCACCCTCCATGCTGCTTGTAGGTGGTGCTGGGGGATTTTTTTCCTCCAACCACTCCCAATCAGAGATGATTTCCCTACTGGGATAACGAGTGATGTGTGTGCAGATACCTCTGTCTAGTGTTCATCCCGTGCTGCACATATCAGCTGTTGATAAATACATGGAAGAGTAAATCAATAGATTTGAATCTCTAAGGGGGTTGAAATAATGGATCAGTAGAAAAAAGAGTCAAGTCCCAGAAGTGAACTTAAATCACGGAGATCTAGGAGCCTTGGTGTGTGTCCTGCATGGCGAAGCAGTCCTACAGTTCCTAGAAGAAGTGTTGGGAGAGCAAAGCATGTTGATAACAGTACTGTGCTGTCCCTTCCTCGCTGTTCTTAACAGTGAACATCCTTTTCCCCTTTTCCTGCTGCCTTTCCCGCCCTTTCCCATGAACTTTTTGGATTTATCCAATTGACCTGTGTAACTTTTCTCTTTATTTTTTTCTCTTTATTCTCCCTGCCTTTGATTTCTCCTCTCTATCCCACCCTGTCTCATCTCCCCTTTGCCTTTGCTCCCCGTTTTTGTGTTCCCAGGCTCACCCTGTTGTCCCTCCTGCCCAGCAGGTGCCCAGCCAGGTCCCTGAGCTCGTTCCCACGGCGTTCGGAGCCGTGGAGAGCTCCCACCCCTCTGGCAGCACCCCCAGCGCCGTGGCCCCCGCCTCCAAACAAGGTAGGTTCATGGAGATTTCCTCCCTCATTCTTTTGAATCATTTATTTTTTCCCCTCCTTTCTTGTTTTAGTTGGAATATTTTTGGCAGGGAGACCAGCAGGCTGCAGAAAATAAGAGAGGAGGACCTTTTCTTCCTCCAGTGGAGCATTTTTAAGTGTGTTGCTAAGGCAATTAATTGGCATTTGCTAATGTGGAACTGGTTAAAAATAATTGTCTTCAATCTTCTGTGTCCTAAACGTTGTTTCAGAGCACACAGAAGGATGAAACTCCTCTCTCCTAAGTGCCATCCTCCAGAAACCAGCATGTTGTCAGGGAAGCACTGTAGCCAGAGAGGCTTTGGATCATTTAGATAATTATCCACAGCAATGGTATGGATTGAGAGGATCATATGGCTTCCCCAGAGCTGCTTGTGTGTCCAGTCATGTAGGAATGGACAACATTAACTAGGAAAAAACCCATTAGTGTGCCAAGTGTCTCATAAAGCCCATAGAGATTTTGCTGACTTTGGTAAAAAGGGCACAGATGGAAAAAAGTTTCTTAACATTTCCTTGGACAACACTCTCAGGCACAAGATGGGATCCTTGGGGTCCCTGTACAGGGCCAGGAGTTGGACTCAGTGTTCCTGATGGGTCACTGCCAGCTCAGTGATAATAAACAGCTCCATAATAAACATTAGAAGGAAGATTTTAGAAACTGTTCAGGGAATTGTCCCAGGAGGCTGACAGAGCAGGCCCACACTGGAATTTGCAGCCATCAGAAGCTGCAGTTCCTGCTGTGTGGCAGCAGGATGGGTGCTGAGGTACAGAGCTGACGCCACTGTTTGCTTCCCAGTTTGACCCATGGCATCACAGCCTCCTGTGCTCCGCCTGGAGTGATGCATGCAGGGAAGTCCAGGAGTGCTGAGATTTTTATTTCAGAGTATCCAGAGTCACAGAATCACCAAGGCTGGAAAAGCCCTCCCAGATCTTTGAGTCCAACTCAGCACTGCCATATTCAGTACTAGCCATGTCCCCAGGTATCACATCCACACTTTTTTTTTAACACTTTCAGGGATACTGACTTCACCACTGCCCAGGTCAGTACCTGGCTACCCTTTCCATGAAGGAATTTTCCCAAAATCCAACCTGAACCACCCCTGGTACAACCTGAGGCCATTTCCTCTTGTCCTGTTGTCTATTCCCTGGGAGAGGTTTGCTAGAGGAAAACCAAGCCCCAGAGGAGCACAGCTCTAGCAAAGGGGACAAACGAAAATCTCTGGTGCTGCAGATGTCCTCGATCCCAGTGCAGCATGGTCACTGCTGGGAAGCCAAGGACAGCATCCCTGGGGTTGCTCTACAGCCACAGCATTGACATCGGGACATTGTGGACTTCTTCCAGTGCCGTGCCTGTAAACTGCTGCAGTGTCTAGAAATGGGGTGTAAGGGGTTGAAAAAGGACCTTTTGGGGCTGCTGTGGTCCCATCTCCCACTTAAAGGCAGGCTGTGGCTCTGTCTGGATGTTGGTGCAAACCTTTGATGTCCGCAGTGTCACCTGAACAAGGCATGGGTGGGTCTGATGTCCTTTGGCTCTGCTGTGGTTGTGCTGCCTGAGCTCCCCTGGCTGTTTGGTGCTGCCCAGCTCTGGTCCAGCTGCTCTTCCCTGTCTGTGTCCCCTCTGCCAACATTCCTGAGTCCCTCTTGCTGCCAGGGATATCTGCTGAGCACACCAAATGGTCACCTGGTGGCATCTGGCAGCGCCGGTGATGGTTGAAGTGCATCTGTCCTGGGGACAGAGCTGGGCCTGAGCTGTGAAGCCGTGCAATCACAGAACGTCTCCAGCAGGAGGGGACCTGTAAGGATCACCAAGTCCAACCCCCTGCTCCTCATAGGACCACCTACCACTAAACCATATGACCAAGACCTCCTTGAAATCTGATCTCTGAAAATCCAGCACTTTCCATCATAGTATTTAATCTCTATGTATGAAAATGTGGATCTCCAGGACAAATGGGTCTTACCACTCTTCTCTCTCTCTTTCACTTCATGCCTTTGTAGGCAGCTGTGAGTAAACTGGAAGTAAATTTGTTTAGTTAGTTACACGGCTCTGACAGTACTGGTTTGAACATAAAGTAGAGCTTGACTGGGGCTTAACATCAATGAACTTCCCTGTGTTTATCTCCATTCCATCCCAGAAAGAGTCAAACATTTGTTCCAGTCCAAAAATTGCTAAAGAGCACATTTATGTAAGCACTGCAGGGAAAGCCCTGGAATAGCACCCATCCCTGGCTGGGGGCGCAGAGCAATGTAGGGGTTAGTGTCAGTAATTAATAGACCTCGGTAATAATATTTAAACTGAACTAATGACTTTGGGGGGGCACATCTGTTCAGAAATACATGCCGAGGTATCAAAATTATTTTTGACTTCGATCTTGGGGGTTTTTTGCTTCCAGAGCAAAAGCAGTGACAGGGCTACATGGCTGAAGTGTTCATTATAACCAGTGTTGTTTCTTCAACGTCTCCTCTGCCAAGTTCATCCCGCAGGTCGGATGATCCCTGTGCTCTTTCTCTCCTGTGCCCATTTGCAGCCATTGAAGTTTGGAATCAGGCTTTCATTGTGATTCTGTGACACCCAGTGCAGCTTGTGCAACTGCTTCTAACTGTGAGCAGCACCTGGCCGGTCTGCTGGGCTCGGATCAGGATCGGAGCCGTGTGCTCTGCTGACAGACCAGGATCTGCAGTCCCTGTTGGCTTGGTCTGGAAGTCATTCCTGAGGCTGGATTTGGGATTGCATTGTTTATATCCTTGGTTGGTTTTTTTTCTAAGACAAGCCTTTGGCATTTTGTAGAATCCCAGAATGGTTTGGGTTGGAAGGCCCTCAAAGTTCCTCCCATTCTGACCCCGCTGCCACGGCAGGGGCACCTTCCAGTGGACCAGGTACAGGAATTGCTACTATAATACTTTGAAAAATCACATTATTTAGGTGCAAGTTCTGGTTCCTGTAGGTGCCCCTGGTGTGTCCATACCAGCCAGGCTGACAGAGGGGGAGGATACTGCTGGAGAATCCAAGTCAAGTCAGTGGCCCAGCCTGTGGAGCCTGGCTGCAGGCCAGGCTGGTGCAGGAGGTGTAGTGGGATAGAACTGCATGGAATCAGAGCTGCCCACATTTATTCTGCTTGCAGAGGTTCAGGGGGAGGCTTGGAGTAGTATTATCCTCTTTTTAAACCTCTTTACAGATTTTGCAGTGTGTCAGACATGGAGAATGTGCAACATGGTTTGTGGAAAACAGATTTATGTCAGACCCCGGACTTTTGGAAAGCTCCAAAGCCCCTCTGCTGACACTGAGTCAGTCCCGGTGCCGCCTCATGAGTGTTTGCATCAGGACAAAAGATGGAAAAATGGCAGTGAGCCCAGCAGTTATTGTCAGATAAACACTCCAGAGCAGGAACAAATTCCCGTATCCAGTAAAATCTTCCTCATCCACTGCCCTGGCCAGTCTGTGCCACTGGGACCACCCAGCAGCCCAACAGTGACTTTTCCAAGAAGGAGGCAGCAGGGTCTGTCCCACTGGATATGTGAAAGAATCTTTAAGGAATAATTTTGCAAAAATTGTATTTATCAAGAAATTTAAAAAAATATCTCTTGATAGTTCCCCTGGAGCAGCCGGTGCTTCCTGTAAATACTTTCTAAATATAGCATGAGGAACAATCACAGCATATTTAGGAAGAGGGTTTGATCCAGTTAGGATGAATTGTGTTGATTTTTGTTTTCCCTCCCCAACCGTGAGTTGTTCACGTGACTCTCTGTAACAGTTGGCAGGGATAAGTTCTCCTCTGCCAGAACTTGGAGATTTGTTCTCTGGGATGGGGGTTCAAGTTCAGATTTGCTTCTCATTAGCCAAATCTGCTCCTCATTCTCTGAAATCCCTCCTCAAATCACTTTTCTCTGGGATTTTGCACACACTGCCTGCATCCATGAGAAGAACTTTGGCCTGACAAGGTGTGGTTTGAAGGAAGGGAGTGAAACCTCTGGTTTCAAACACAGCTGTGGATTTGTGCTGCTTTTATCTCTTAGAATTATTTTCTTAACACTTCAGATGCATTTGGTTGGGAGGTTTTTTTGAGCATTGTCCTTTGACTCAGGGAGAGAATATCCAGGCAGTTGTTTATAGCAAGGTGTAAATGTCAGGAATGCTCCAGGAGTTCCTGCAAAGGATGTTCCAGAAATCAGAGGTGACATATTTCTTTTTCCAAACCAGTTCCTGCATCCTTTTTCTTCCACAGAGCCTCCAGAATCAAAATCAGCTGTTGGGATACTCTTTCCCATCTCTTTCCTCACTTGTCATCTTCCTCCAAAGCCGTGTCCCTGGGTGCCTCATTAGGTTGATAAACTACTGCTTTGGCCATGGGCCTCTGTAATGCTGCTGGGGCTGTTGATGGCTGCAAGCAGAATTCACTTTTGCTCCAGCTATTCCTAAAGATGGAATTTGATGCTCCAAGCTGTTTCAAATGGGTTCTCCTTCAAAAACCTTTTGGTTCTCTATTAAAAACCCATTCCCTTCAGTTGAGCTGTTGAATAAGCCCCAAATGGAAATCCAGCAGAGCCAAACCTGTTCAGTTCTACCTGAATTTTGATGATTTGCAGTTGGTTGTGGCCTTTGACTTTCTAATCTGAAGAGCAGGTTTGTGCCTCTGGCATTTCCAGAATTATTTTAGCTGGTGTAAAAGTGTCCTGGAGGAGTTTGGTGTTCCTGCAAGATCCTAAACGATAATGTCTCATGCTTTTGTAGAAAAGAAGTGGGAAGCAGCAGAGCTGCAGCAGAGCTTTGGGAGCTGTGTAACGGTCATGGCAGGGACGGGATCACCAAGCCTGTTGCTGATCATGGCATAAGTGCAGGGACTTCTTTCTGCACAAGATTTTTGGGGTTGTGTTGATAGATTTCTTCCAAACATCTAATCTAAATCTCTCCTCTTGCAGTTTAACCCCTTCTCCCTTTCCTGCAAGTTTTTGTCCATGTGAAAAGTTGCTCACCTTGTTTTATAAGCCCCCTTTAGGCACTGGAAGGCTGCAATGAGTCTCTCCAGTCTGTCTCTTCTGAGGATGGCCGAGGCTATATTTTCAAATTTGGATTCCCAGTGAGGTGCAGGGGCTTCTGGTGTCTTCCTCAGAGCTCCTTGGCAGAATGCAGGAATAGGAACCAAGGGAGCCAAGGCACCAGGCAGGAACATGGACGTGCCTTGCTGTTGATAATGGGTTTTTTTTCCTTTCCCAGAAGAGAAGCCAAAACCAGATCCAGTATTAAAACCACCTTCTCCAGTCCTCAGACCAGAACCTACTGGGGAGAAGAAAGATCAAGCTGGGCAGACAGCTGAGGCCCCCGCCTCAGTGGCAACCCCACCAGAACTTCCTCGTGCTCCGTCGCCAGCCCCGGCCTCTCCGGTCACAGCTGTCCCCGCGGCTGCCACCGCTGTCCCTGTGTCCAGCAAAGCCTCGCCCGCGGCTGACGCAGAGGACAAATGGGACCTGGCCTCCCTCGGAGAGGAGGCGATGCCTACACCCAGTGCCACAGCCTGCCCGGAGCCAGCGGCCCCTCCTCCTGCGGAAGAGCCCAGCACCGAGGTGTGCACAGAGCCCAGCAGTGCGGTAGCATCACCTGGTGACAGCCCGGTGCCGGTGCCGGTGCCGGCCGGGCCTGGTGTCATCAGCGACACGAGCAGCGCCAGGGCCACGGGGGCCGAGCCTGTGGCAGAGGTGGCCCAGGCAGAAGCTGCAGCGTTGACTGTGGAGTTGGAGCCCCCTGAGACCCCCACGGCAGAGCTGGAGAGCACTCCATCACCTCCCAGTGCTCCTCATGCTGCTCCCTCTCCTCCTCCCACTCCACCACCCACCCCACCACCCCCATCCCCTCCACTTTCCGTTGCTGCTGTTACCACTACAACTCCTTCTCCACCTCCTCTCCCATCTCCGAGTGCCCTCCCTGTTGTCCAGGGAGATTTAGAAGGAGAGGAGACCACAAGAACTACTCTTAGTGAAGAGGTAAAAGATACTGAAAAGAAGGAAGAGACAGAAACAGATGGGCAACTGGAAGAGAGCCAAGAGGCTCTGAATGTGAACTCGAGCAGGAGTCCTGTCCCAGGTAAGCATTGGGCTCCGTGGGTTCATGTGGTGAACTGCAGGATGAAGGAAAGGGGCTTTTTCTTCTTCCAACAGATGTTTCTGTTTCTGTCCACAAAAGAAAAAAGCCTGATGGTGCTGCATGGCTGCTGTGATTGTGAAATGCTGATTTTTGCTGGCAGGGATAGAAATCCCTCCTGATTGTTCATAATTGGTCACTGACTTGGATGTGTGTCCCAGGCTGGGGTGGGCTCGTGCTTTCATGGCAACACGGGACTGGTGTAAAGGTAGTGCAGAGCACACTGCTCTTCATGGAATCCCAGGATGGTTTGGATTGGAGGGACCTTATATCTCATCCAGTGCCACCCCCTGCCATGGGCAGGGACACCTGCCACTATCCCAGGTTGCTCCAAGCCCCACTGTCCAACCTGACCTGGGACACTTCCAGGGACGGGGCAGCCACAGCTCCTGTTCCCCCTGGCGTGAGCAGTCAGTCCAAGGGCCTGTGGCTCTGGATTTGGGACCCTGAAGCTCTTGGGATGAAGCCGCTGAACCACCGATTTCCAGAACTGCTGGACTGGGGTCTGTCTAGGTTTGAAAGACAGGTATCTGCTAGGGAGGACAAGACCTCCCTTTGGAATGGAGAATTCAACCCCCCTCCCTTCAAATTATTAAGACTTTGATATTAAGTCGGCTCTCAGACAAGGATATGGGGATAGGAATAACAGCTCTTTACTAGTATGTATAACAAAGTAAACAAACAACAACAACTACAGCATTAATGATAAACAAAACCAGGAACCTCGAGAGGCTTTTGTTTCATAAANAAAAAAAAAGAAAACCAAATCTAACCCCAACAGGGTCTTTTCCAGCTGTAAAAATGTGTCACAGTGTTCCCAGATGTGGGAAAATGAAATGGACCGTTTACACTCATCCAAACAACTGACAACCAGTGTCACACCAGTATCACCCACCTGGGTCACACCCCACTGTCACCTCAGTGTCACACACCTCTACCTGTCCAGTCTTCATTAGTGATGCTTCTGCTTTTCGTTTGCCAAAGTCACATGTAAGCAAAATGTACAATTTACAATTTTAAATTTAAATTCTGCAGTTTACAGTTTAAAATTCACTAAAATCGCAAATTTCTTTTTAAACTGCCTTTTAAAATCCAGCCTGTCTCTCCAAGTGTTGTTGCCTGCCTTTGGTTTCAGCCCTGCCACAGCTCTGGTTTGGTACTGTGGTTTTTACAGGCTGTGTTTCCTATGGAAAATGGCTTTTTTTTGCAGGACTTCCTGCAGATCAAATTGTGGAAAAGAAGTTAAATGATCAATTCCTTGTATTTGCTGCTGGAGGGGTGTAATGGCAGCTGTTCGTCACACCTAGCAGTGTTAAAGCATTTAATGTGTCACATTTTCTAGTACTGTTCTGCAATTATTTCAATTCCTTGGAACTTGGTGAAGCTTGGACAAAGAGGACAAACAGCTGGTTGTGATTTGGATCTTTGTTGGTTTCGGTTTTTTAAAGTAACATTTACCCTATACGGTAACATAACCCTATACGGTTGGGGTTTTTTAGGGGTTTTTATTGGTTTTGGGGGTTTTTTTTGATTAATGGGAGATGGGCTCAGAAATCTCAGGCTCTGCTCTTAAATGCCCTGAAAGGCTGAGGTTGGCCCTGCTCCGTGTTTGTGTAACGCTCAATATGCTGATTTTAAAATCCAGTATCTACAGATGAGAAGAAAGATCCCTTTAGTACACTGACCATGAGAATTTTTTCCTGTTAATCTTCTTCTATTTTTATTTTACTCAGGTAATTTCACTGCTCTGGCACTTGTTCTTTCAATCCAAGCTACTTCATAACCCAAATTAATTTCCTTACAAAGGGGAGGAGAAATGGGACTCTGTAAATAAGGTTTTGCACAGGCAGGTTCCAGCTTGCAGTGTTATTGCTAGCTTTGTAATGGCCTATAGTTTAAATTAAAAAAAAAAATTAACTTACAGTGTTTGGGCTTTTAATTATGCAGAAGATTAATTTTAATGCTGTAATGTCATTATGCTCCAGAGCACACATTAGCTAAGCCATTGGCTTTGGCAACACAGAAAGAAGGAGTTCTCAAGTCGTGTAAAACGACTTGAAACACAGATTTCTATTAAAAGCTCAGGGCTTTAAAGAAAGCACAAAGCTCTCCAAGTGGTTTTTTGTGCTTTACCCTTGATTTAATGATCCCCAACTATTGCATTTCTCTGCCAGCCTTCTTTTCAGCAATAATTTTCCAGTTCTTTCTTGGAGAGAGGAAGAGAGATTGAAATAACATAATCTGAGGTTGCCTGCTAATTCAGGAATGAGGAACAGCATGTCTGCCATACACATTGGAAAATCCAGATGCTGACCCTCAGGAGCAAGGAGAAAGGGTTATATTGTTGTGTTTTTCTTGGACTAAAGGCCAAGAGACTTTTTTATGATCTCTGGAGTTAGGATTAAACCTAGGATAAGGGAAACTTCTCAAGCGCATGCCGGTAGCTGTGAGCTCTGTGACTTTGAGCAGTATTTCTTGGGGATTTTCAGCAGAATGGTGTTTTTATTACAGAGCAGCTTGGCTCCAAATCATCCCCCTACTTTCCCTTTAAAGGGAGCCAAGCTGGGCTGGCTGGGACAGTGCTGAGACCTCTCAGGATAATCTCATTCCTGCAGCAGTTCCTCTTGCATGTCCTTTTCATAGCTATAACCTGGCCTGGTTTTGGGAATGAGACCTTCATCCCCTCCTTGCCAAGCTGCTGGGGTAGCAATGCTGAGGCTCCCGGGTGGATCCTGTATTTTGCGCTGGAGGTGGCAGCTTTTTGGGGATGAGCAAAGGGATTTGCCAGTTCCTGCAGTATTTTACAGGACACGCCTTCTGTTCAAGAGCCAAAGAAACCAGACCTGGATTTTTTACTCTGTCAAGCTCTGTGGCAAGAAAGAAAATGTATTCTGACGCTTCAATATCTTTATCCTGCATCAGTTCTTTTTTTACAGCTCAACAAAACAACTTTGTCAGTGTTTGCAGGGAGAGGCCAGAGCTGAGTCGATCCTGTGGGGATCCCAGGGAGTCTCCACTCTGCCTTCCCCACTGGCATTAGGTCTCTATCAGACTTCCAAGGTCAGGGGATTCTACTGGAGCACCCTTGTTGTATTTTACACTGAATTCTGCCTACTCTGAACACCCTCACAGCGAAGTTTGCAGCTTTAGTGGTTCAGTCTCTGTCTCTATGAGTCACTGGGTCATCATTCCCTGCTCATCAGCATCACTGGTTGTGCCTCCCTGTGAAATGGGGAAGATTTGGTGGGTTTGAGAGCATTCAACCACTGAGCAGTGCAGGATGTTGAACCCAGGGCTGGTTTCTTGCTGCTGACTGTGTTCCTGGTCTGAGCATCTGCCCAAAGGGGACACATTCCCCCTGTTCTCAGGGCACAGGTTGCATTCATGTCTCCTCAGTAATTTTTGCCTGGAGTTTTTAGGACAGGCAGAACTGTTATCTGCAAGGGACAAGAGCACATGCTTTTTAAAGTAGGTAATTCCTACTCATCTGCTCTGCAAGGAGCAAAACAGAGTATCAAGAGACAACCTAGGCACTCTGATCTGCACTAAAAACATCACCTGGGCTAAAAGTCATCAACTGTTGCTCTTTATTAAATTCTGGGGTTTCTGTAGCTACAGTGAGGGACCAGCACTTTCAGGCAGCAAAACAGGAGAAATGTTTTGTTGGTGGAGTTTCTGCAGAAGGTGCTACCAGAGACCTGAGGCCTTCAATGTCACCATTCTATCATGGCTATTACAAGAATCAAAGAGGAAAATGAGACTGATGTGTGTCCCAGTCAGAACTCCTTGGAACACAGGAAGCCAAAAGAACTTCATACACATGGAATTCAAAGGGCTGTTTCTTGCAGAGCTCATTTATGAGACATATTTCTGTATTAAGTAGCCCAGCTGTGGTGAGTCTTGGAGTTTCTGAGCTGGGGAGGCTGTAATGAGCAACTTGGGCTGTAGTTGGAAATACCTTGGAGAAGTTTCTCCAGCACCAAAACCTGGAGAGGCAGAAACATAAATCAGGTGTCGCCTTTTTCTTGATTTGCTGCCATAACCACTGGAATATATTTTCTTTTCCGTGAGCTGGAAGGCGATGGTGAATCTTTGCTTTGGTCTTTCATGGCGTGTTGGATAATAAAATAAAAATAAAGGAGCTGGTATTAATTAGGCTTCACAGTTGGCACCACATCAGAGAGGAGAGGCTTCGTGTCCCGCCAGATGGGCCGTGAGCTGGCCGGTGGTTAAATCCTGTGGGAAAATGTTCCACTGGGGAACGTGACACAGCTGGAGAAATGGGCTGAGGGAGCGTCAGGCCTGCCGAGCAGATCCCTGCAGTGGTGGGGTTATCTCTGGGAGTGGTGTCTGGGATAGACTGGAATTAATGGTTTGTTCCTCTTCTCACTCCTAAAGTAAACCTGTGTTGTCACTCCTGTTATTTCCCTTGGTTTTGTAAGCTGTGATAAGAGCTCAGAGTGTTGGTTGGGTTTCTGGAGTTCCTTCTCCAAATTAATTTAATGAGCTGAAAACAAGGTCTGGAAGCGTGTATAGTGGCAAAAATGAACCTGCATTTGGGCAGAAATTAAACTATTGGAAAGCACATGAAGCTGCTGAAGTTCGGGACAGGAAAACAGAAAGGAGGACCCAAAGTGTCTGTAGCTGTCCCCCTCCAAGAGCCAAACTGGACACATTACTTTGGATTTCCCTACAGCCTCACAGATGAAACTCCATCTTCAGATGAATAATGCCGTTGTCCTGTTGGATTTGGGGTTTGGGAAGGTTGGCGCCCAAACTCACATCAGTGCAAATTCTCCCCTGAGCTCCTGCAGCAGAAGTGTGAATTTGACAGAAAAAAGAAATCTGGTGTCTGCTCTTTTAAGAGGAAGGAAAATTGAGCAACATCTCCAGAGATCTCTGGAGATCCATCCTGGGGAGCTCTATAATGCAGTCAGGGGTTATTGCTCCAGCTGCAGAACCCCCTGGCTGATGGAACTCGTGGGATTTAAGGCAAGACTCATTCGGGAGGCTTGGCAGGATTGCAGCCTCTACAGAGCTTACTTTTGCCAAAAAAAAGGTGGAAAAAATGTATACTTGAGCAGCAGTAATGTTCACATCCTGACAGCTGAGGAAGGAAACACTCCGCACCCTTGCCAGCCCCAAATCCATGACCCCTGAGTTTATTTCTGTGTGGTCTAAAAATGAAACGTTACTTTACATTGTAGATGGCTTCCATGGTTTGAGGTTGAGGGGAGTGAAATTCTGTCAGATTAAAAACTTTGGGATTGATCAGTTAAATGACTTGGCTCAGGCAGAATTGAGGTTGTTGCTTTGCAGACCTAATCCATTCTTGGAGAAACCCCTGGAAGTGTGCAAGTGACATCACCAAACCGGAAGACTGAAAACAGCACTTTGAAAAGTGCTCAGTTTTCACTGAATTTTTAGCAGCTTTTGTGATGGAGGGAACTGGGGAGCCTGGCATAGATCTGTGCTTTGCTGAATTGCCAAAATTACCACATGCATGGACACAGATCATTCCCAGCCCATTTTAGCCCAGGATAGTGGGAATAACTGGGCTGTTCTTGCCAAGGTGCCAGGAGCTGCCAAGAGCAGCAGTAAAAGCTGATCCCTGTTGGAGGAGACAAAGCTGTGTTGCAGTCTGGGCCTGCTTGGCCCTTCCTCTCACCTCCTTTGAGCCGCAGGAAATTCAGGATTTGTGCTGGGGCTCTGCCCAGCCCTGAAAGCCTCTCCCTAGGGAGACACAATGGATGGGATGTGCAGGACCTGGAGCTTGGGAAACCTGGGTGATTCTTCCAGCCATTAGTTCTGTGAACAAGGAGATGATATTTGAATATTTAAATGAGACTTTCCTTTTTTAATTAACTTTGCTTTCGGGGTGTTCAGCCTGAAGGTAAAAGTCTTCCATCAGCGCCAGTAGCTCCTGTTGCTCTTTGGGCTGGGGCCTGGATGTGGTGATTCCCACGAGAATCTGCTGTGTCTGCAGGTCCATGGTCACCCTCCAAACAGGGAAGCACTCTGGAGAAGCCACAGAAGCCTGTGTATATCCTTTGGGGCAGTGGGAACACAGCAAATCCCATTTGCTCCATGCCCTTAGGAACAGAGTTGGCTGTTACTAACTCTTATTTATCCATAGTGAAGAACTTTTCAAAATTGTATTTTATTGTGATAAAGGAAGTGCACACTGGTTTTTTCCACAGTACCTGCTGGAAACCAAAGGCCAGAGCTGGAAATCTGTTCGCAGTAAACTTCAGTCACAAAATCAATCCCATTTACACTCTGTTAACTGGGCATCTGTGCCTGAGATCCGAATTGAGGCTGGGAGCAGTTGCCACAAATTAGGAGCAGATTGAATTAATGGGTTTATCTCCTCTTAATATATTGTGTGGTTTCTTCTACCCTTTAGGGGAAAGACATGATTGGAGTAAATCAGTGCTGATCTTGGGAATGCTCTGTAGTGTTTCCATTGACTCAGTTGGCCAGGGAAATCATGAATGGTGGAGTTACAAACCTGCTTTTAAATTGAAATATAAATCCAACTCAGAGCAGTGCTGCAGGATTGAAGGAGTTTTCCTTTTGGATGAGATACTGGAAATTTGGGCTTGTTTATGGTTAATATTATAATGATGTTAGAATTCTTGAGAAAAATATGTTGAGAACAGCCTTCTTTCCCAGCCAGCACCTGATCTTTCCAAAAACTTGACTTCCTGAAGGTTTTTTTTCCCTGCATGATCCTTGTGCTGTTGGCAGTGACCTCCTTGCTACCCCAAGTGCCATTTGGAGCTTGAATGAGCAACTTGTAAAACAATTCCTTTGTTTTAATGTCATTCTAATGATTGTTACTGCTGCATTGAAAGCCAAAGTGGTTAAATCGAACTGAATCATCCACAAGGCCACAACTGCTTTGTTTTCCTGTGCCTCAGACCAGCCCCTGAGAGGGAAGCTCATCACCCACGCCACATCAGCTCCATGTCATTCAGTGTTGTAACAGATGCACATTTACATTGCAGCCCAAACTGCTGTAACTGCACCAAAGACCTGGAAGAAACCAAAAGACCGGACCCAAGCCACTGAGGAGCTGACAGAGGCAGAAACAGAGGTGAGAGGGAACCAAAGTCCTGCTTTACCCAAATTTAAAGATCGTGTTCCTCTCTTGAAATTGTACTTTAGAGACATTGCTTCCTCATTGTCTCACAGGACCCAGGCAGAGTTTTGGGGAGGAACTCTGCTATTCCTCTGCATCCTTTAGATAATGGGTGTTGGTCTGCTCCCTTTTAAAGCTCTTCAGGTTTTTTTGGGTTTGGCTAATTTAATGACTAATACAGTCACAGAATAACAGACTGGTTTGCATTGCAAGGGCCCTTAAAGACTCATCTCATTCCATGCAGTGCAAGGGACACCTTCCACCTGCCATGTCAAGGGATGCCTTCCACTAAAAGGTTCCACTGAACTTCCGCCAGCCTCCCAACACTGAGGAACCCCTTGCAGTGAAGGGTGAGGGAAAAGTGGGTTTGGATCCTTCAACACTGCCCCATTTTGGTCCCAGGCCACCATCCTGATATTTGGCAGGTTCTTTTGCACAGGGATATCATGGGAAAGGATAGTTTTCCTGATGACCCAACTGATGGAGAAGCTGACAGAGGAAAATGCTGAAGTTTTCAGGCAAAACCACCTCAAGGGTGATTAGATGAGTAAAAGAAAATCTCCCTCGCTGCTGCTCTGGTGGGGATATTGCGGTAGGGAGCTGTGCTTAAAATATCCTGGGTTGATATGGGGTTAGAATCAATCAGAAAGGGAGCAAGAGAGTAAAAATGTAGAAGTTCAGACTGCAGTGTGTGGATAAAAGCTGAGATTGGTCAGGTGTGATGCAGAGCAGGAGAGCAAAGGGTGTCACTGGGGCTGCACCAGCAGGTTCATCCTCCCCTGGAGGAATTGTGTCTCCTGCACCACCCGGCAGTTCCACTGAGGAATTCTTCAGAGAATTCCCTTGAAAAATCTGCAAGAAGCGTTGTAGGATGGAGGATCAGGAGCTTCCTCCAGAGCATCCTCAATGAAGTTATTCCTTTGTTCAGTGCTAAGATGTGCTGGGATTTCTCCCAGGAGAAGCACGCTCCAACGCCTCCTCGTCTGAATGCACAATCAGGCTGTGTCCTTGGAGAGCTCTAAAATTAACAGCCAGGGATACTATTAATGCTTTTTCCTGAAACCGAGATGCTGGAATTGTGGCTGGATCTTACATTGCCTTCTTTAGTGGGATCTGCTCCAGTTGGCAGCAGGCATTTAAGGGGAGAATCCCCCCAAACAAGCACCATGTGCCCTTTTACCATCCCTTTATCATGGATGGTAGGAGAAGAGGAAAGCAGAGTTGTCTTTACAGGCTGGGATTGCTCATGGCTTAAACGTTCCCTCCATCCAATCCCATGGGGATTTCATGGGCAATGCTGAATCTTTCCAGTTGCATCATTACCAGTGGGTTATCCATGGGAATGAGCTGATAAATCACCCAGCGGCTCAGTGTGGTGTTCCATATCCCTGTGTAAGATGCATTTATATTCCTGCTGCTCCCAAAAATGCGGTGTAAATCCTTGAAGAGCTGTTTCACATGCATTGAATTTGTCAGGGTGTTTCTAATGAAACCTTTGCCTCTGTCTGTGCTCCAGCCGAAGGAGGAGGAGGAGGAGGAGGAGCAACCTTCAGGGGGCAAAGTACTTGAATCCGACCAGGAGGAAATGAGCCAGGGGCTTCAAGCAGAGAGGGAACCCTTAGAGCTCAAAGCAGTGAAACCCGTGGAAGAGAACGGGGAGCAGGAGACAGAGCTGGTGCGAAACGGTGCCGAGAGTGTCTCGGAGGGCGAAGGCACTGATGCCAACTCCAGCTGCACGGAGAGCTCCAGAGAGGGGCCCGTGTACCAATGCAAGCCAGGTAAGTCCTGCTCCACTCTGCTTCTCTGCCTTCCTCCTGTAAGGGCTGCTGACCCGTATGTCATCCCTACAGATGTTCCCATTGGGGCTGGAAGGGGATTCAGTGTTCACCATGTGCAGCTCTGCCGAGATCTGCAACACAGCAGGCCCTGAGAGATCCTCCGGGGGGGAAAATTGTTTTTGTCTTGCTAGTCATGGTCAAGAGAAGAGAAAATCCCTAATTCCTTGAAATTTTTGTGCATTTGGATGCTGTCTACAGCTCGGTGGAAATGTCAAGAGAGTTGATTCCTATGTGATTGACAGCTGGAAACCATCAAAGAAATTCCACCTAAGCCAATATACCCCTGAAGTAAGAGGTGGTTAAATAAGAAATGAAAGTGGTCACTGGGTCCTAAATACAAATATTGTGTTCATGAAGATTTAATTTCCTGGCTAAACAGTTGCATGGATCTTTGGATTTCTAGAAAAGTAAGGAAAAGAAACAGTTTGTGGTTTTCAATTCAGGCATTGCCCAGCTCAGTCCCATTGATCAGGGTATAGGATATCTACCGAGTGTTTTTGTTATTTATGAAGACCTAACCTTTTTGTTATTTATGTAGATTTTGTAATTTGTAGACCTGAACTGCAATTAATCCACCTCATTTAGAGAGAACTTGAGACCAACTTCTCAGTTGCTCTCAATTTTTAAGCAATTTCTTATGCAAGTAACACTCCCTCCAAATAAAGTAGTCACTTTTTTAGGAGCCCAGAAATTAAAGAGTATGATAATAATAAGGAAGGACCTGGAGAACCTGGTGGACAAGGAGCACCACCATTAAGGGACTCCACTGCTGTCATTATTTCTGCACTACCTTGTTCTGACAAAGACCTCAATTGCTTCGGTTTTATTAATTCAGCACAATCAAATTGTGTGAGGGAAACACAGAGGCCTCTTGATAGATCACACTCAGCGTACCTGACCAGTTCACTAGCCAAGCACCTCCTGAAATTAATCCATAATTCATTGGCTGATGCAGTCAGAACAACCCCGGTTGGGTCCAGATGTCCTTTCACTCAGCTGGAGGGTTGGATTGATCCCTGGGAAAGCAACATACATCAGACTTGTGCAGCAGTCCTCCATTTTGGCTCTGCTCTTTTTAGAAAGGGGAATTTCTGCCTTTTGGAGGAATTGTGTGTTTGATCCATGACTCTCCCTGCGTTGGGGATCCTTCTTTTGATGCTGCCCAGCTGCTCTTCACATTAAAACAGCTTGTTGAGAGCTTTCCAGAAGAAGGAAACTACCAATAAACTGCTTGTTGTTCTGTTGGAGCTTTTCCATGGTAAATGACAGGTACAGTGGGCAGGCCAGGAATTCCAGCCAGGATCCAGCCAAACTGTTTCTGCACCCCTGTATCCTTGAAGCTCTATAGAAATAAAACTGCATAAGTAGCTAAAGTTTGCAATTACTTCTGTGTATTTTCATTCCCAGTTACTAAACCCCATCGTTGGATTAAGTCCCTGCTCCTGGCCTCTGCGGGGGTGCAAGTGGTGAGATCCCAAAAATCCAAAGCCAGGGGTCAGGAGATGAAATAAAGGAGTAATAAATACCTGAAGGGCTGATGGATGCTGAGTAACACAGTTTGGCGTGAGGGAGGGCCAAAGGCAGCATCTCATACAGATGTTTTACTTCAGATAAAACATATTTTCTTCCTTAATTTCAAACAAATTATGTGGCCAGTGCTGAAAATCCCATCTCCAGGCCACCAGAGCTGACTTTCCTTGTGCTAAAGTGGCTGTAGGTTTATGCTGTGGTTTGCACCAGGCAGGGCCCTTCATACCCAAAAAGCTCCATGCAAAATAAGTGGAAAGTTGTAATTCCCAGATCATGGCCTGTGGTTGTGGCTTTTCTTGTTTCTGCTTCTATCTCCAGTCTGATTTGTTCACAGTTCCATGGTTTCCCATTTTCAGAGGGTTTTTTTGTTCCATGCTCTGCTCTCCTTGACTTCATGTTTATGACTCCCTTTTACACCAGACAAAACCATTTAACTTCTGCATTTTCATGGAGAAACAGGGAATTGTCCCCATTCCACCATATCCCACAGGAGAGCAGAAGTCAGAGTTAGATAAAAGGGTTAGAACTGGAATTAGTGGCCAGATCCGAGTGTGGTTGCTCTGGACTTGGCTCTACACTCCCCCTTGTTGATGTCCCTTTAATGTTACGTGTGTTGCCCTCCTCTCTCCCTTCAAAATGAAAATTAAATTAAATTAAGATTTCCCAGGCTGGTGCAGCAACCTTGTCCCTTGGATTTACCAGAACCACATCTGGGTGAGCAGAGGGTTTTTTTCCTGTGACTCTCAGGGACTTCTCTCTCTATAGAGCAGTGGAAGCCCCTGGACCCAGAGGGGAAGAAGCAATACGACCGGGAATTCCTGTTGGATATCCAGTTCATGCCTGCCTGTATCCAGAAGCCCGAGGGACTGCCTCCCATCAGCGACGTGGTGCTCGACAAGGTGAGAGGAGAGCCCATAAAACAGGTACGTGCAGGGATTTGATATAGATAAAGATCCCTAATGCCTCATTCCTGAACCATTTCCATGCTGGGTTTTGGTGGAAAGTGGGAATAGTTGTTCGCATCACAAAATTCTACAAATAGAGGTGTTGGTGCCTGGTGAACGTGCACAGATGATTAAAAACTGAAGTATTTTTGATGGTCTTTGTCTAGATTAAGTTATAGCAGGTTGTTATTAAAATTTAAAATGACCCAGCCATGAAAAGCTGAGGATCCAGGCAACGCTGGATGGAGAGGCAGTGGCTTTTATTAGATGAATTAATTGATCTATCAGATCAATTAAGAAGTAGAAAGAAGCTTTTGGGCAAGCAGTTTTTTGATCTGAAGCAGTTTCTTCACTATTTATAAGCTGATCTAATAAAAGATCTTTAAGAACTCCATTCTCGGGCAGTTTTGGGATTTCTCTCCAGCCTCATCTCAGAGCTGATTGTCTCTGCTGGAGGTCTGGGCTTAGTTTGAAATTTCTGAGTGCTGACATTGAGGCCTCGTTCTGCTCTCACAGAGAACTGGGGAGTTCCTTGGCTTTGATGGAACCACAACAGACTCACTCTTGAGACTTGGGGATGTGGATGATCCTCATGTGCAGAAACATTTCTGCTCTTTCATACTGAGGCAAATCATAAAACGCAGCTTTATTCCCAAAATTATTTCATCTACCTTCTACTTTCCCATGATTGTTTCTCATTGTTCTGTGTTTTAGCTTCCTGGGCTCAATTGCCCATCTCTCATGTTGGCACAAAAGCCATTGCTTCCAGGGAGGATGGCTGTTCCATGCTCCTGAACCAAGACAGGCCTGTGTTACCATGATTTTATCCTCCATAATTCCAGTTAGCCTTGAAATGTTTCTGAACTCTACCTGTTTCCTCAATAGTCTCCTGAAGATGTATTTTAAATTAAATGGTTTTTTTTAGCATAAGTGTGGATGCCTAAAACTTGAGCAGTTTGTTAAAAGCTTTAATTTGGATGTTAATATGACTCATGGTTTAGCAGATGTTGTCTGTAGATTGCATGACCTCTGGTAGCTCAGCACCCCTGAGCAGCCCCTGTTTGTGTGCTCTGCTCACGACACAGGTGAATCAGCCGAAATTGCCGCTGAGGACTCTGGACCCCCGGATCCTGCCACGAGGCCCCGACTTCACGCCAGCCTTTGCTGATTTTGGGAGGCAAGCCCCCGGGGGAAGAAACGTGTCTGGAAGTGTGAGTTTACCCCAACTTGCTCATTTAAAAAATGGCCTTAACAGTGATGAAGTCCCTCCTCAGGCTTTTAGGCCGCTTCCAGTGCGCCGATGGTTCTTGTTTTGTCGGGATGAATGCAGGGGTGATGTTTGCTTGGCGGATTAGAAGTAGGGAAATTAGAACAGCTGTGTATGTTTGTCACGGGTAGGTGTTCTTTGGGAAGGGTTCAATCTTCCTGTTTCCCTGTGTGAGAGGGTGGAAGCGTTTGCACACCAGGACCCGGCAGTCTCGTATGCGGTTGCGCGTTCGTCGTACAACAAACCCAGCATCAGTGTGTCAGCCTGGGGGGCTGTGCTGCAAAACACACCAACAGAGCAAAGCGATTTTACTAACAAACAAAATATAGCCAGCACCTATGTGTTCCTGCTTTTTCTCTGCTTCCACATGTTGCTTTGGTCCCTTCATTCCTTGTTTCCCCACGTTTTCCGCTGCTTTTCTTTCACTTCCCCTTCTTCTCCCTGTGTCTGGCTTTGCCCACACTCTGAAATCCCTCTGTGAGTTCTTCACTTGTGCCTCTGCCATATTTTTCCCTGGGGCACAGATGCCCCCAACATGTGCTGCTCGGTCAGTGCCACTGGAGGATGATGCTGCTGCCGTTAGGGGCAATCACTGATTTTCAGCTATTGAGATGTTTCTGCTGTGTCTATCTGGATGTGTCTAATGACACAGCCATCGTGGAGCTTTCAAACCTGCTGGTTTCCAGAAGAGTTCCCTGAATCACCCCAACTTCCAAGTGTGCAGGTTTCCAGGAGTCAAACCCAGCGATTTTGGGTCAATGTAATATTTCTGGTTTGGGAGCAGCCTCATGGCTGGTGCCTCAGTTACAGGGTGCACATCTGTGTCTTGAAGTTGCCTTGGTGCCGCAGTTTCTCTTGGAGCACCACCTGGTCCACAAATCCTCATGAGGTTGCCAGCGCTTCCCACGTTCAGGACGTGCAGGCTGTGCTGCGGCACCTCCTCTCCTGTCGTGTCCTGATTGTCCCGAGCCCTGCGGTGTCTGGGTAACGCAGCTATCGCTCTTTGTCTCTCCGCAGGCCTGCAAAGTGCAGAGCACCCCTGGATTGCCCTCCCTGGCTCGGTGCGGGCCCCCAGCATGCCCTCTCTTGGTCTCGCCTCACCCACCATTGAGGAACCTGCCGATAGGGGTAAGCCAAATCCCCCCCTCTCCCCCCAGACTTTGCACCTTTTTGTAGAGTTGCCTTTTTTCCCAACACCCACTGTTGATAAAGAATGACTGGCAGAAAACTTTACAAAAAGGTGCAACCTTGTTTAAAAAAAACCGAAACAAGACTTGCATTGTACCCCTCTAGGCAGTCTTCAGTGGTGGGTGGGACATCACCAGCTGAGGGCATGCTGGGACGTTGGCCCGAGCGGGATCCGCGAGGGTCTGCACTTTGCAGACCTGTGGAAAGGGGGAGAAAAGGTAAGTCCCGCTTACCCCGTTCATTTGGAGCATTCAGCACATAACATACATCTTACATTTGCGCCTTTGCAGAGCAGAGCCTCTCCTTGCCTTGTTCTGGAGGAGGGCCGGAAGGTGACCTGGTTTAACCAGCCTGTCCTTGATGCCGGCGGTTGTAGGATCAGTGTTCCGAGCCCCAGCAATGCCAGACGTTCCCCTCTCGTGACGCATGGCAACCCCTGCGTGTACGCTGCCTGTCCCCAGCCATCCCACCTCTGCACAGGCCATGCCATGAACCATCAAACCACTGCCTCTTCCTTGCCCCAAATAACGTTGAGAGCTCAGCGCTAACTGCTTCCGGCACGTTGAGAGTCTTTTGTTTCGCTTCCTTGGCTTTTGTCTTTGTTTCCCTCTTTTTGCTTGAATGTTTTATGACTGTTTCTGGCACTAACCAATGTTGCGTCAGATGGCACCAGGGTGGAGTTACACAGGAGCAGAATGCAGCTGGGGAGGCTCTTTGGTGTAGGCAGGGTTAGGTGAGCATGGCAGGTGAGGACATGCAAACTCAAAAACCTGAGATGCAAACTCAGCCCACCTCCAGGTGAGCTGGAGCAGACGGGTCTGTCCCTGAACAGGATGTGTTTGCTTTGTCCTTCTCGAGAGGTGATGGAAACTGAAATCACCTCAGTTCTTGCTCCCAGCACAAGAGGCACAACCTCTCCCAACCATTGAAGATCAATTTCACTGTCAGCATTCGAAGCCTCTTACAGAGGGAGAAGCACTTCCTTAATTCCTTGGATGGTTTCTAAAGTATTTCCATGACTTGCAACCTGAGTGGGAGCACCAGGTCAGTCTATGCTGCTGCGAGTCTTTGGCTTCTCTGTAGGAGTCTTGTACCTGTCTTCCTGCTTTCCTTTCCCATGTCTTCCTCTGAAAGAGAGGTCATTCAGATTAGTGCAGGAGCACCTGGTAATTGCCCCAGACCCATCATTATTTACAGGAAGCCAGGCCTGAGCTCAGGCACCTCTTTAACTTGCTGTATAAATCTGGAGCCAAAAACCCCAGATCCATCTATTATTTTATTACATTTTCAAAGGAGGCTTCTGTTCACTAATTGAAAACCTAATCACACATTTGAACTGAGTTTATTCACAGATATTAAAAACATACAGTCTCAAAGAAAGTCTTTGTTGTGTTGATGCCTGAACGGTCTCGGCTCAAAGGCAGCTGGATGTGAGGAGGTGACATGTGATGTGCTAGTGCTCCATGCATCCCTCAGTTTTCCAAGGGAGTCACCTCCTTCAGGGGTGGGTGTTTGCTAAAAAGGAACATTTGCGTGGACCCGTGCCCGAGGAAGTTCCGTGCCCGAGGAAGCGCCGGCCTCTGCGACCCTGTCCCCACGCATTACAGCCTTGTGTGTTTGGGAGGTCCTTCAGACCAGAGCTGCCTCTGTGCAGGAGATGGGGTGGCAGCAGGTCACCTCTCCTTGGCTTTGCCCCTGTTTTGCGGGGAATGAGCTCAAAGGTTTGGGTTTTCAGGGCACACTCCAGCCTGACTCTGATTACAGAGGTGTCCATGGGCAGGAGGTGTGTGGTGAGCTCAGGCACACATGGCTGTGGCCAGTCAGTTTTCTGTTACAATATTGTCTGTTTTTTCAGCGGGAGGGAAGTCTCTTCTCTCCACCTCTGCAGCATGGTCAGAGCCAGGGCAGCAGAACTGTGTAACACCAGAGGTGGTGTGTGAAGGCAGGACTTCTGTCAGGCCTTGCTGTGGCAGACTGGTGTCAATCAGGCCTCAGGGTGAGAACAGAGAGGGGACGTAGGGAGAGATCAGTGTCTGCTTTAGGAAGGTGTCTGACACACAAAAACATCCTGAAGGCTCCCTGTTTCATGCTGTTTCCTCAGGAGTGCTCAGCTGGTGCAGTTGCACTACAAGTGGTCAGACTTGATGATCTTGGCGATCTTTTCCAGGATAAATGATTCTGTGAATTACAGCATTCATGGGGCTTGTGCCCCGTGCAGTTTGAATAGTCTGCTGGGCCATTTCTGTGCATGGCAGGGGATGTGAACAGGGGCCTTTTTAAGCTGAATGGAGCCCAGTGACGCCCTGCCCCTCGGAGCCCTCTCCCAGGCATTGCTGGGCACACAGAGCAGGTCATGGTGTGAGGTCGTTGTCTTCTGATAACATTGTCTTCTGTTGCTGTTACCCCATAGTGAAGCCCAAACAAGAGCTCCAGCACTGCTGGTGATCCTGTTTATTTGCACATATTTACCTTGTCAAAGGCAAGTGGTTCAACTCCCTCTGCCTTTAAGAAGAATTCTGCCTTTCAGTAACCACAAACCCAGGTTTGTGGCTAATGTATGACATAAGAGGCACCAGCCAAGAGCCCTTTCCTCCTATTCATTGAAACTCTTCAAGTAACTGCAGTGGTTTGGCCTTTTTGATGCTCGTTGAATCCCTTTGTTGAACAAAGCAGTCTTTGAAATGGCCCATCTTCCACGAGTGGCTGCTGAGCAGATTAATTATCGCTGTGGGAAGTACCAGGTTTGATAATGGAGTTTTGCTGCGGTAATTTGTACCTTGAGGTTGGCCATTTGTGATAAATGAGTTCAGAAATGTGAAAGATCATGGGGGAAGAGCAACCTCCCAACAGCACCTGGTACCTTTAGTCCTTAATCAGAAGCCCCCAGATGACGAAGAGGAGGTTTGGGGGTGTCTTGTGCCCTCCCACTTGTACATCTGGTGAAAAGCTCCCTGGCTGTGGCAGGTTTTGTGCCTGTTCAGGAGGAGGATTGCAGAGATGCTTAGGCAGTTCCAAAGCACCTGATTCCATTTCTTCTGTGAAACCACCCAGAGTTTGTCCCATATCTGTTAGGATCCATATTTTTAAAGTGCAGGAGCTGCAGTGATACTCCTTCACTGTGTTTTACATAACTCCCATCTCAAAATGGCTTTGTTGGAAGCAATCTCCAGTAAAACTTATCTGGCACTGCTGCTAATTTATAATTTTCTAAGTACGTGGGATAGCATGCTTGAAATCCACCTGTAGGAGCTGAATTCTTCCACACCTTCCTGTGATGTCTCAGTTAGAGTTTCTGACTCCCAAGAGGCGCTTTTGGCCAGTCGGGGTCAGTTCTGCCCCCTGTAGCAGCACCCAGAGCGCGCCGCTGGGTTGTGTAGACAGAGTCATCCTATCTCTGTGTTGGGAAAAGCTGCCCAGGGAAATGTGTCTGGTGTCTCCACGTTCCCTGTGACCAGCCCGGACCAGTATTGGGGCGGAGGGGCTCCTCCTGTCCCAGCAGGCGTGCTGGTGGTCAGCAGTGCCATCAGCGGGTGTTAATCCAGTGTGAACTTAAAGTGGGATATAACAAGGAATGTTTTTGTCCTAGTTGTTGAATGTTGGACCAAGGAGATCTCAGCCAGGCCAGAGGAGGGAGCCCAGGAAGATCATCACTGTGTGTGTGAAGGAGGATGTGCACCTGAAGAAGGCAGAGAATGCCTGGAAGCCGAGCCTGAAGAGGGAAAACCAAACGGAGGACCCGGAAAATGTCAAAACCCAGGTGAGAGTGCAAGCAGGTCTGAGGGTGCAGCAGCTGCACCAGGTAATGGTAATTTGCCTTCCCTTTTGTATCAAACAGTGAAAAAGGCCAATGAATTCCAGTTGGAATCTCAGCTTTTCTCTACCTTGATGGTATTTCTTGTATGTTTATTTTTGACCTGGCATTTAAATGCCAGTATATTAAGCAGAGAACACCAACCTCCTGTCTCTGTCTCTCTTCCAGGATTGCTTTCCTACTGCTGTTTTACCGGAATATTTCTGTCTCCGTTCTAAAGCAAAGAGCCGTACATTTCCAGCACAAAACTTGGTTTTCATCTCCTTTTAGACCACATTTCTTCCCTGAATCCTCAGCAAGACTGAGGTTCCTCTGTGAAATCCCTCAGTTGGTCCTGCCCAGCCCAACAGTGCCGTCTGAAGCTCCCTCTGTCCTTCTCCCTCTCCTCTCCTCTGTAGGGCACTCACTTGGGGGGCAGATGTTTGTCTGGTGGGCAAGCTTGTAATTTGTAGCATAAGTTGGGATGGTCTTGAAGGACACTGGAATTCTGTTCTTGGAGCTAATGGTGGCTTTGTTGACCTCATTATCATCCTGGATAAGAAAAAATAAAGTGCCTTTAAGTGAATTACAGGAGAATTGATTACCTCTGGCTGAAGGAAACAGAGGCCACTCCCTGTTAATTTATATCTCATGGATTAAACTGATATAAAGAAGAGTGTTTCTGACAGGAAGGTCTTTGTGCCTCTGTTGCACTTGACAAAAGCACTTGGAGGTTTCCAAAACTCCTGCCCTGTAGTCTTGGTCTATTGCTAGCCAAGTGAGAACTGGGGTTGGGCTGTGCAGAAACGTGTGGTGTGTCACTCAGCTTCCCAGACATTCCGACAGGATGTCTCCATTCCCCTGTGGCAAGCATCGTGGCTCATTCCTGAAATTCACCTGCACCACTTGTGCCTGAACTTGCAGTGTTTCTGTCATTCAGGAGCTGTTCCGCAAGGTACGAAGCATCTTGAACAAGCTGACGCCCCAGATGTTCAACCAGCTCATGAAGCAGGTGACAGACCTGACAGTGGACACGGAGGAGAGGCTGAAGGGAGTCATCGACCTGGTCTTTGAGAAGGCCATCGACGAGCCCAGCTTCTCCGTGGCGTATGCCAACATGTGCCGGTGCCTGGTGACGGTAAGAGCCGCCCGTGGCTCCTCTGGGCAGGGTTCGGCACGGGCTGATGGGCAGTGACAGAAACTGTGGAGAGCGGAGTTAAATGTTAGTTTCTAAGTGTAAATAAGAACAATTACTGTGGAGTATTGGTTTGTTGGCCATGCCCAAGGCAGAAGGATTTGCTTGGAGCAGCTGTTGGGAGTTGAGGACTCCTTGGTCCCCCTGGTCGCAAGATGAGTCGTTTGGGAAGTTCATGGAATCACAGAAGCGTGGAATAGTATAGGTGGGAAAGGGAACTTAAAGCTCTTCTCATTCCACCCCCTGCCATGGGCAGGAACAACTTCCACTACCGCAGGTTGCTCCAAACCTGGCCTTGGACATTTCTGGGGTGGGGCAACCACAGCTGCTCTGGGTACTGTGTGCCAGGGCCTCACCACCCTTCTGTGTCTGTCACTTCCAAGGGAGCTCAAGATGAGCCCAATTTTGCACAGATCATTCCCAGATGGTGAATGTGGGACAAAAGAGCCCCCTTTTCCCCAGGTCTTTCCTGACTTGCAGTGAAGGAATATGGCTTAAGCTTTCAGCACAGAACCAAGAGTGGTTTTAAGCAGGAGGTGTTTTTAAGGGATTCTATGGATGGAAATGTAATTCATCCCTGAGCAGAGGTGGTGTCAGCCAAGTTTGGAGCGTGACTTTACATCTGCAGTGTAAAACTCCACTGGAAATCCTGATGTGAGGCTTTACTTTCACAGCCTTGCGGAGCCGTGCAGCTCAACATGAAGAGCAAAATAAATAGTTATGGATGACTCTGTGAAGTTTATCCCTATTTCTGCTGATGTTTTTCTTCCTTCTCACTCCAGCTGAAAGTGCCCATGGCAGACAAACCTGGGAGCACAGTAAATTTCCGTAAGTTGCTGTTAAATCGCTGCCAGAAGGAGTTTGAAAAGGACAAGGCTGATGATGATGTCTTTGAAAAGAAGCAGAAAGAACTCGAAGCTGCCACCACTGTAAGTGGTGTTTTTCTCCCTAAGTTCTCAGAGCTCCCTCAGAAAATTATTTCCTTTTGAGATGGCCATTGATTTGGGGGGATTTTGGAGTTGAAACTTTCATTCTGTCACCATGCTTGAGGATAATAAAAAATATTTGCCCAGCATCTTTCTGGGCTTTAGGAGAAAAAGAGTGAACAGTGTCTATGAACATAAAACTGGATCTTTCAAAGAGTTCTGTGCACTGGGAACATGGGTTTGGAGAGCTGTTTTCCTGTTTTACAGCCAGAGGAAAAGACACGGCTCCATGACGAGCTGGAAGAGGCCAAGGATAAAGCCCGACGGAGATCCATCGGGAATATAAAATTCATCGGCGAGCTTTTCAAGCTGAAGATGCTGACGGAGGCCATCATGCACGACTGCGTGGTGAAGCTGCTGAAAAACCACGACGAGGAGTCCCTTGAGTGCCTTTGCCGCCTGCTTACAACCATTGGCAGGGACCTGGACTTTGAGAAGGCAAAGGTGGGGCAGGAATGGTAGTGAGAGATGAGGCTCTCTTGGGCAGGGCTGGAAAAATGGGTGTGGAGTGTTTTCATTTGAAGATTTGTTTTTTCTTCAGGAATTTCCATATGGCATGAGGAAATCATCCACTCCTCTGTGGACATTTCGTCATGACCTGGCCTTGCTCCCTGCTCTGTAATAGATTCTGTATCGTTTTCAACAGTATTCTCCAGATATTATTTCCAAAGATTTTATCCAAACACACAGCCCAGAAATGCACAACATTTACTTTTTCCAAGCTGAATGTCCATCTTCCTTTGTAGTTCCCAAAACTTTAATATTTCCAGTTGAAGGTTTATGCTACCTACAAAAGCCACCATGAAATGTATTTTTCGGGTTAAATCTAAAACACCTTCATTAACCGGTCCAAACCCCACATGAGCCTCGGGGGTGCCTGTGTTTCATGTCATCCTTGTGTCCAGTTGTGCTGGGATGTGGCAGCCGTTCGGCAACTGCAGTGCTCCTGCATCCTCCTCCCCATTTTCCAGCAAATAGATCTGTAGCACGCTGCATTGCGCACTCCAAGAGCATCTCTTGGCACAGATAATCTGCTGCTCCTTCACAAAAACCAGGCTCGGGATGAAAAACTCAAGGGTTTTGCCAGGAATCAGTGGGACTCGGCTCTGGAATCAAACGGAGCTAATTGTGTTCAGCTGCCCCGGGCAAGGAGTTCCCTCTCCACTCACTAGATCTCAGGGATCACAGAGGATCAATCCTGAGCCTTAAGGGGAAGGAATTCCCAGACTGTTCTGTGAGCATTGACCAAAACAATGTGGTTTATCAGCAGTCTCAGGCTAAACACCTCATGCTGTGAATGCAGCACCAGGCACGGCACCAGCACAGGATTCGGTTTCTCCATGTGCTTTGGGAAGAAAACCAGCTCTGACTTCTAAGCTGAGGTCAGGCTGGACAAGACCTGGGTGCTGTTTTGGTCTTTTTGAGCACTGTATAAGCCAACATTTTGGTGCTCTGCTGGTTCTGCACCCTCAAGCTGAGGCATGGCACGACACAGAGTGAGGGAGCAATTCCAGATGCCTCTGTCCTGTCTTTGGGATTGGTTATTTCTGACAAGACTGAGAGAATCCTTCCTAATGGGGTAGACATTTTATTATGTGTTTTCATTGAAGCTGAACTGTTACTCATAGTTTAATTAAAACTTCCAAACAAAGTCCATTGGAAATATTTCCCCATCATCCCCAACCTTGGAAACATTTGCTCCCAGAGCTGGAACTTTCCAAGGCAAGGCCAGACACAACTGCTAATGTTTTTTTTTTCTTGTTTGTTTAACTACAAGGACAAGGGTTTAGCTGGTTTTCAGTGAAGAGTGGGAAACACGTAGAAAACTGCTCTGAAACTCTTGTTTGAAACAACCAGAGGCCCTATTTTGAGAAAAGGCCTTTTTAGAGCTTGGTGAGGCAAATTCAGACTTACAGGAGTTTCTCTGCTGATCCTGATTCATGTCTTAGTGTGAACCTATTGGAATTCCACCACATCACGATTTTTTGGATGAGAAGGAGTTTGTGGGTTTTTTTCCCACAGCTGAGCCCATTAAACTGTTCTTGCAGAGACTCAGAGCTGCTGCTCAGTGTGGCCTGGCGCAGCTCGGGGGATAAACCATGGGATGATGTGTTTTAGGCTGGTTTTGTACCCTTTTTGTTTCCTGAGCTAGTTTTGCTTAGGCTGAGGTGAGCACACAGCTGATTTGAGGAGGGGAAGCTCAGATTGAGATATATTTTTAATAGGTGTAGTGGTTTATTATGTACATGCAGGAGTTGTAAATGGCTTGTGTAATTAAAAACCCAGAGAAAGTGTGTACCTGCATAGTTGTGCCTCATCTCCTGCACATGTGCACCCTCAAATCCATCCTGGAGGAATGTACAAGACCCAGCAGTCACCTCTCCGGGGAGCAGCCCTGTGTCCCCGATGTTTCTGGAACAGAAATCCCAGAATGCAGGACCCACTGGGTGCCCCTTGACGGAGTGTCTTCATTTTTCTCCACAACGTGCTGATTATGTTTTTCTTGTCTAGCCCCGCATGGACCAGTATTTTAATCAGATGGAGAAGATTGTGAAAGAGAGGAAAACCTCTTCAAGGATTCGCTTCATGCTTCAGGATGTAATAGACCTAAGGCTGGTAGGTCCTAGCTCCAGTGAGTAAAAGCATGAAGTCATAGAAGCCCAGACTAGTCTGGGTTGGAAGGAACCTTAAGGATCATCTTGTTCCACCCCTGCTGTGGGCAGGGACACCTTCCACTATCCCAGGGTGCTCCAAGCCCCGTCCAGCCTGGCCTTGAACACTTCCAGGGATCCAAAGGCAGCCACAGCTTCTCTGGGCACCCTGTTCCAGCGCCTCCCCACCTTCACAGGGAAGAATTTCTTCCCAGTATCACGTCTAACCCTGCCCTTTGGCAGTGGGAAGCCATTCCCCCTTGTCCCAGGTCGCTCTCCAGCTCTCTTGGAGCCCCTTTAGGCCCCCAAAGGGTCTCTGAGGTCTCCCTGGGGCCTTCTCTCCTCCGTGTGAATACGCCCATCTCCCAAGCCCGTCTGTCATGTCATGTTGCCTTCCATATGCAGGCTGGATAAACTCTCATGCGAGAGGAGGGATTCATGGCTCAAGTGGGATGTTAGGGGAAGATCTGTTCCCCTTCTCCCCGAAGTCTGGCTGTTCAAAGCCAGGAAATGTCTCCATGTTGTCCTGGTGCCGTGGTCAGTACACATGCAGTGCAGGGGCCCCCACACTGCAGGTGAAGACATGACCATGGGTGGAACAAACCTTCCCAGCACCTGTAATTTCTCTCTCAGGGGAGCTGGTTTGGGTTGTGTGGAGGCTGAAGTCACCATTTTGGCTGCAGGTAGATAATTACCCCAAGAGCTGTAAATGAGGCTGCAGCAAGATAAGGGACAGTGTGGTCATTCCAGGGCTGGAAGGGTCTGGGCACTGCGTGGCTGAAAAGACACATCAAGTGAGGAAAGTGTTTTTGGAGTGACAGCTGCTCCTCTCTGCAGGATTCCTGTGTCAGCCATCACCATTTGTGGAGTGCAAAGCACTGTCTCCACTTGAAATCAGTCACTTCTTGCTTTTTTTATTTTCAAGGTTTCATTTTTTCCCTCAAGCTTGGAGGAAAGGCTCCCATAAAGAATATCAATCATAAACAGAGAGTGGCAGCAGCTCTTCTCTTTCTTCTGAACCTTGAAAGAAAAGCTGGCAATGTGCAGGCTGGGGGTTAACATGTCCTAAATTCAGTCATGCCCTCGCTGCAGTCTCTGTACTTGAGTACAATGCTTCGCTCTCTGCTTCTGGGATAACCATGTCCATAATGTGTCCCAGCTCCACAGGATTTCCTCCAGCTCCTCTAAGGCATGACAGGGGTGGGAGGATGAGGCCTCATTCCCAGTGTTCAAATTCCCTGTGTTTGATGCTCCCCTGGAAGTTTCCCTGAGCACGTGTTTTGTTTTTTTTGCTTCTCCCCAGTGCAACTGGGTGTCACGGAGAGCAGACCAGGGCCCCAAGACCATCGAGCAAATCCATAAAGAAGCCAAGATTGAAGAGCAGGAGGAGCAGAGGAAGGTGCAACAACTCATGACCAAAGACAAGAGGAGACCGGGTAAAGTAAAAGCTAAGTTGGCTGATCCTTTCACTCATTTCACATCCAGTGGCCTTAGAGGAAATCCCACATAAAAGGAAAAAAATCTGTGGGTTTTTTTGTCCTAACTATAATGAGCAAAGGGAATTGGGGCCTGATATGGCAGAGGCTGGAAAAGGAACAGATCTGCCATGGATTTGCTGTGGGGATTTTCAGGAGCAAATCTCATGGATGAAAATAGCCAACCACAGGCCAACAGTGCTTACACGTTCCATTTGTGCAAACCATGTTCGATTTTGTGACAGGCTGCCAGAAATCTGTTCTAACAAGGTATTAGTTAGGAGTCAGATTTGCCATCCATTCTCATGCTCTGCAGAGTCTTATTTAATAAAAGAGAAAAACATCTCATTTCAGGAGTAACTGTGTTGTCTTCAGTTGTTAAAGTCACGAGGTGCTGACTCTGTGTGAGGGAGTGTCTTGGTGTCGCCTTAAACTGCTCCTGGCCCTCAGGGCACTGTCTGGGGATGAATTTGGAATGACTGGGAAAATGAAGACTGAGACAGAGCAGGGCAAGGAGAAAGTAATTTTGGGGATTCTTTAATACTAAGGATTGTCAGATGAAAGTGCTTTGGAAACAGGGTGTAAAGAAAGTAGGTATAGACTTTAATTACCCTAAAAGTGACACCAGGAGAAGGTGAGGAGCCTGGGAGCGCCTGAGGGGCTCCATGTGAGGCCAGCCAAGCGCTGCAGGAATTGTGGGGTGAGTGAAGCTCTGGTCAGGGGAGGCATATCACCTGCTCCTTCTGTAAATTCGTGAATGTGCAGCATCCACAGGAATGCACAGAAATACAGCCAGAAACCATCCCTTCCAAAAGCAACCCTTGAAATGAGTGAGAGCTGTTACGTCCGGGCTGTTCTGCGAGAACACAGGCAGGCTGGTTTGTCATGTCAGTGTGAAGGACGTTCCTGAGCAGGACCCTGCCAGTCAGAGCAGTGGCATGAGCTGAGGGTGGCTCTGTTTGTCATCCTCAGGTGTCCCACGGGTTGATGAAGGTGGCTGGAACACTGTGCAGGGGGCAAAGAACAGCAGAGTGCTGGACCCCACCAAGTTCCTTAAAATCACCAAGGTAGGTGCCAGCCCAAGCCTCCTTCAGGGCAATAAAATCTGTTAGTCCAGGGACAGTCTGTACAGGTCAAAACTTGGAGCTGGGACATTTTAAATCCTTGGCATTAATACTGTGTGTAAATCAAGCAGCATTATCTTCTGTATGTTCCAGTTCCGTCCTGAGGGAAAGGAGTGTGCAGACTTTCTTTCTCAGGTTCAAGCTCTCACAGTGAGAAAATCTGCATTTTATTCAGTGATGAAAATGTGAGCCAGAGTATTGTGTGACATGGAGATGCAGCACAGCACCCATTTTCCATGGGTCTCAAACACATCACCTGGGGGTCTCAAACACCTGCTGGAAATCCTTGGCTGCGTCAAGTTCTTGACACCCTATTCTGATGCTGCTCCTCAGTAAAACAGGGAGGCCGCATCTACTTTGATGTGTCACAAACAGCAGCACTCCAGACTTAGGAGGCTCCAGTAGAATGGGAAGAGCTGTATCTGAGGTTTCTCGACTTGGTGGCTAGGTTGCATCCCCCAGTGTGATAAACTGTCATGTTCATCTTCCACATGAACATCTTCCTGTTATTTCACCATTAGACTGGTGGATTTGGGACAGTTTTCCAGGCTGCAGCCTGGGCAAGTTGGAGATTTCTCCTTAGTCAGACTTCAGAACAGCTCTGGGTTTTCTTACCAAGGAAAAGTCTGGCCTTTGCATAAATCATTGACTCCTAAATATTCCCTTGTCCCACTTAATGTCACTCACCCTGAATTTTTACCCTCAGTGCCTGGATTCTTGGAAAGCTGTAAAGCAGGACCTGGACAAACTGCAGCCCTTCTGCAGATCCAATCAATTTGTTCCTTCTGAAAGTCATAAAACAATCTCCAAAACTTCATTGGCAGGAGAGGTTCAGCCTCCTTCTGCCTAGGCTTACAGCTCACCTGGGAAAAGCCCTTCTCCTTTGTTCCATACAAATGGAGCTGGTTCCACAGCAGCTGCTTTGGGAGGAGAGAGGAGCTCCCCCAAGATCTGTGAGGTCACAACCTCCTTGTCAATAAATTCTTCTCTGAACATTATAAAATCAATGTTCTCTTCTTACCAGACACCACTTTTCCCTCCAAGTTCTGCAACCTGTTGTCATCCTTTGCCCTCTGGATTGTTTGGTGCCCTGCAGATCCCCCAAAGCCATGACTGGAGAGTTGATGGACAGTGAAACTAGTTTACACATCACAAACAGACTGAACATCTTTAAAATATGGATATACTGAGCTTCAGAATTCCCAATAAAAAGAAGCTCCTGCTCACTGTGAATTTCTCTCTGACATTTGGAAGAGGCTCTTCGTGATGCCATTTGTTGTTTGTGTCCTCTGTCTTGGACCACAGTTTGGTCTTCCAAAAATATGTAAAGTGTATTTTGGTGCTCACAAGACTGGGATTATTGCCAAAAAATCTCCCATTTATTACTAAACTGTACGATTTGCCCTTGTAATTGTATGTCCTGGTGTGTTTTACAGCCCACAATAGATGAGAAGATTCAGCTCGTGCCTAAAGCCCAGTTGGGCAGCTGGGGGAAGGGCAGCAGTGGTGGAGCCAAGGCAAGCGAGATGGGTAAGTCAGGATGGACCCTCACCTTCAACTTTGCTGCCAAAGATCAGGTTCAAGTGGGCTTCACGGAATCGTGGAATGTCCTCAGGCATTCCCTGGGAGGAACCCACAGGGATCAGAGTCCAACCCCAGGCCCAGCACAGACACCCCAACAATCCCACCCTGGGCATCCCTGGAGCGCTGTCCAAACACTCCTGAAGCTGTGGCAGCCTCGGGGCTGTGCCCATTCCCTGGGGAGCCTGGGCAGTGCCCAGCACCCTCTGGGGGAAGAACTTTTCCTGATCTCCAACCTAAACCCCCCTGGCAGAGCCCCAGCCCTTCCCTGGATCCTGTCCCTGCTCACAGCAGGGATCAGAGCTGCCCTGCAGGAGCTGCAGCCCCCAATGAGGGCTCCCCACAGCCTCCTCTCTTCCTCTCTGTGTGTGAGCTCCTGACAAGGGTTGAAGTGGGGCAGGACCAGCCTTTTTCCCTTCAGTCTGTCCCCATCACTCTGTCTGAACTTCTTGGTGATGCTGAGGTATGAGCAGCTCCTGACCTTGTTGCTCTGCTCTGTGTTGTCTCCATGATCTCCAGACTCCTTGCGACCAAGTGCCACAAGTCTGAACAGATTTTCTGCCCTGCAGCCTCCAGTCTCCCCAGTATCTGCCTCATCTGCATCTTCAGACCTAGAATCTCGCAGGGCCTTAACGAGGTGAGTGTAGCACCATCGCTCTTCAATGCTGCACTTGACATCCCCTGCTCTGAGCACCAGCATCTGGAAAGAAGAGAATTCCTTGCTTTTCCAGGAATGGCTGGGTCCCTTTCCCCCTCTTAGTTAGCTTTGAAATGCCTGTATTTTATATCATCATAGGAGAGAGAGGTGGAATTAATTTTTAAAACCATTTTGATGAATGTTTTAGTTTCCACTTTACCCTTCAGCCAAGGGTAGTTGTGTTTTACAGATTAAAAACTCTTCAGACAAAATGTAGTAATAAATAGGTTGGATTTAATGGCTGTGAATTCAGCCCGGTCAGTAGGTTTATTTATCCAGGAAAACACACCTAAAACCTGGCAGAAATGCAGTATAAAACCATGTCTGACCCTTCCCAGCAGGTGTGAGCTGCCCATGCTCTCGCATCCAACAGGAAACTGTGGAGCCTCTCTCTCACTCCAATTCCTTCAGGGCTGCAACCATACCAGCTTGGAGCATGAAACCCTTAATATTCACCCTCAATAATTTAGTAACTTATACACGTTTTATAAATCTACAGTTCATTTAAAATGTCACTGGATCTTCCTTCCAGTGCACACAAGCTGCTGAAGTGTTTTCCTGGGTTGTGTCTTTATTGTTTTCCCTCCTATTTCAAGTAAAACTTGGGCTTACCTGGAAATTATTCCATTTTGGCATCGTTTTGCCCATCTTACTCATTAACACAATAGGATAAATCGATGTCACCTGTTGATTGGGAGGTGTTTTTCAATAAATGGGTAAAAAATACAATCTCATGGAATCACAGAATGTTTTGGGTTAGAGAGAGTTGAAAGATGACCATTCCCACCCCCTGCCATGGACAAGGACACCTTCTACTATCCCAGGGTGCTCCAAGCCCTGTCCAGTCTGGCCTTGGTCACTTCCAGGGATCCAGGGGCAGCCACAGCTTCTCTGGGCAACCTGTGCCAGGGCCTCCCCACCCCCACAGAGTGGAACTTCTTTTTTACATCTAATCTAAAGCTCTCACACCATTTCCAAGTGAAACAGAATCCTTGTGTTATCAAATTCACTATTCCATGTATAAAATGGGTGCTGTAGAGCATTGCTTTTCCATGTGTCCTCTAGGAAGCATTAGCTGTGCCTGTCCACGCTGGGTATTTGTGTTTGTGCATCCCTAGAATTGAGTTAATTTTGTCTGTAGCTGTAAGAAATGGAGTCAACAGTCCTGTGGGGCTTGGGGGTGGTTTTTGCCTGCAGTGAAGCCCTCGAGTGTCTTTTCTAACCTCTGAGTGTGTTTTTGTTGGGCAGTCGCGGGAGCACGGGCAGGGAGAAGAATGACAAACCTCTGCCACCTTCCCTGTCCCGGCCCAACACCTTCCTCCGGGGCAGCAGCAGCAAGGAGCTGCTGCTGGACAACCAGGCCCAGGAGGAGCAGCGCAGGGAGATGCTGGAGACAGTGAAGCAGCTGACAGGAGGCATGGAGATGGACAGGAACAGCACTGAGGCCGAGAGGAACAAAACCAAGGAATCCGGTAACGGCTCCTCTGCGCTCAGGGACTCTTGCTGAGTGTGTGGAAAGGCACAAGGGAGGATCTGTCAGCAGCAGTGACAGGTGTCTGTGCAGGGCACTGTCAGGCTGCTGCAGCTGGGATGCACCTCCCAGAGCTGGGTGACACAGCTGGGTCAGGCAGGCCTGGCCCTTATCCCTTTCACCGCTCCTCCATAGGATCCAGCGGAGTTGAAAGGATGCAGGTGCCAGCACAACATCACCCCATGATGGTGGCATTGTCTTGCCTCTTTTATCCTGTCACTGTCCCACCGGCTTCTGGGCACAAAGTCCCCCAGATCAGTGTCAGTTCTTTAGGAATACTTTCTCAGTGCCCAGTAAAGCCACACCTACCCTTTTCAAGCATTCCCCAGGGCCATGGCAGGGATTTGGGTCTGAGACAGATGGTGCACAGCAGCTTTTTAGCGCAGTTTTGTTGCCAGCCCTCCTGAGCTGGCCCTGGTGCAGCAGGATGGTGGCACCCATCAGGGTGACTCATCTGTCACTTTGTCAATCCTGCAGCTCTTGCTCTTCCCTCCTGCCAGCCTGGGCTGATCTGTTAGTGGGAAAATGGGGACACTTAGGGTGATGTTCCCAGTGGACAGAACCTGTATAGTAAGGACAGTGTTCAGCTCCTTCCCTGGGAAACATCTGCAGTGAGGGAAACACCTCGGCTGCCACAGCACAGGTTTATCCTGAAGCTTCAGGATGTTGTAGACAATCCATGGGGACAATCCAGGCTTTTGGGATGTGATTGGGAGATTGCCTTGGGCTGCTGCCAATCACAGTCAGCGTATTTTAACTTTGCTGCAACAGCTCTCTTAATTATTTAATGTTGATGTAGAGCTTTGAAGGTGTTCAACCTGTGCCACTGCCAGCTGTGATCCTGCAAGGTCAAGTTATAGAAATACTGGGAGTTCATATGGGGGAAAAGTAGCCAGGAAAGAATAACACAAGCCCAGAATGGTTTGAGTTAGAAGGAACCTTACAGCTCATCCAGTTCCAACCCCCTGCTGTGGGCAGGGACATCTTCCACGTATCCCAGGTTGCTCCAAGCCCCATCAAAGAACTACCCTGTGCCTGAGGATGGGACAGGGGACACACCTGCCCTAGTGACTTCTGTTCTCAGAGTGTCATCTTCTAAAATGCTGATATTCCTTTTCCTTGTGTTTCCACCAGCCAAGCCAGAAGCTCCTCCCGCTCCAGTGCAAGAAAAGCCTTCACTATCAGAAGAGGAAATAGAGAGAAAATGCAAATCTATCATTGATGAGTTCTTGCATATTAATGATTTTAAGGTAAGCAAGATGAAAATCTCACTTAATAGAAAGCTCTGAGGGGCTGCAGTGATTTCTCTCCAGGATGTGTCTCTGTGAGCCCAGCCCGCACAGAGTCTGTGGAAGCAGTGGGGTCAGGCAGAATCCAGGCAGCAGCAGCAGCTCCATGAGCAGTTTCAGGACAGTTGTCCCCCAAGCTTGTCTTCTGCCCTGCTGGTAATAGGAAAAAAAGCCCAGCTTTTGTGTTTTAAGTTGCAAGATGGATGTGTATCTGTCATGAATCACTGAGCAGCTCCATAATACCAGCAATTTTGGAAGCAGAAAAGCTAGTGGGAAAATAAACAGAGATTTTCATTCAGTTATCAAAGCATGTACTGTTCTGATCTGGAGGCAGATAAAGCAATACTAAATATTGAATAAATCACTCCAGAGAATTTTTAATAAACATTGGAAATTACTGAGCAGCTGTCATCACTTCCTAGTTAAAAGGTTGAAATTTTGTTTCCCTTGTAAATGGGTTTTTTAGCTCATCTGGAGAGTTTGCAAGAAGTGTTACATTGGCTGCAAAAATGCTTCATTTGATCTTTCACTAAAATAAATTTTAAAACCTGCCAAGTTTGAAATGGCAGCACTTGAGAGTTGCTGGTTTGGCACCCTAAAAGCAGAGTTGCTGCTTCCATTTCACTGGACTTCCAATTAATAATTGGAAAGAGGAATATTCTTACGATGGATTGTTTAGAGTTCACATCTAGTTATTGGGATAAATTATTAAATACTTGGTTTGGAGAGGAAAAACCTTGCTCTGGTTTCCAGTGAGCTGGCCTGTGACCCAGGGGCTGGCGAGCCAAGGAGTCTCTGCCCTTTTTCCTGCTTATGACAGACTCCAAAGGCTCCCCCTGGATGCCGGCAATGAAGGGGCCACTTCGGTTCCCTGTTTGCAAATACAGCGATGTGTTTCTGTGGCTGGCTGGAAATGGAGCTGAATTGCATTAGACAGGGCATGGCTGGTTAGAAGTCCATAGAACCGTGGCAGCTTGTTTGCATCAGGAATTACTTGGTACTGGGGAATTCTTTGTGCTCTTCAGGTGTGGAAAGCTCTGACTATCTGCTTAAACTCATGTTCCTACAGCCACCCACAAGTTCTTGCTGTGTAGAGCAAAGGAACAGCCCTTTGCAGGTGTTTGATCCTCAGAGTGAGACCTGACCATGAACCCAAACTGCTGAGCTGTGACTCTGGTGACAGCAGGGCAGGCCAGCAGGGTTCCCTGTGTGTCCCAGGCCAGCAGGATCTGTCTGATGAGCTCCAACCCAAGCACGCAGGCCGGGACCATGGGGCTCCTGACCTGCAGGAAAAGGCCATAAAGGGCCTGAGGAAACACAGCTGGGATGGACAGGTCTGGGTAACTCAAGGCATAACTAGTCACAGAGCAGGTGCCTGTGATCAGGAAGGCTGCTGAGATCTGTGGCCCGGACTCAGAAGGTCACTGGAAGGTATTTGTGATGGCAGTGGAGATTTTTGATGTAGGACTTTAAGAGCTGCTCTCAAAGTCTCTCAGCGTTTTCTTTGCTTAGGTTGCAAAATGCTTAAGTCAGAAAGTGGGAGCTTTAGAAAGGGGAAATCTTCCTCCAAGTGCTCCCCAGCTATTTTCTGCTTCTTGGTGGGCTGTGGGTTTGTAACACAGGCATTTGTGCTAGGTCAGGTCAATAACAAATCTGACCTGATAACCCTTTTTTGACTTGGCTTGATGTTTGATGCAGTAATAGGTGTTTTGGTGGCATCCAGAAGACAATTCCTGCCATTTCACCAAGCAGCCCTGGAACCATGATTGTGTATTTTAAAAATTGTTATCGGAGTGGTATAAATTCCCTTATTGCTATTACTGTTGTTTTTGTTATTATGTGATGAGGTTCCACAGCCTAATTCAGCACTTTGCCTGGCAGCCTCACTAAATATTCATTTCACCAAAAATCCCCGAAGTTACAGTAAGAAATACTCTTGTGCCATGTTTTTGCTGCTTTTCTGTTGAGGGGTGACTGATGTGTGTCGTTCCACAGGAGGCCATGCAGTGTGTGGAGGAGCTGAGTGCCCAGAACCTGCTGCCTGTGTTTGTGCGCGTGGCGGTGGAGTCGACGCTGGAGCGGAGCCAGATCACCAGGGATCACATGGGCCAGTTGTTACATCAGCTGGTGCAGTTGGGAAAGCTGAGCAAGCAGGATTTCTTCAAGGGGTTGGTATTCTGCTCAGAGAATCCACAGACTTGTTTTCCTCGGTGTTTCTTGCAAATGGATGTTATGCTGCAGAGAAATGATCTCCCACCTTGTTTTGGTATCCTGCCCTCTCCATACATTCTTTTGGAAGGACTGTATCATCTGGGTGTATTTATAAGGAATATTATTATTGTAATACATTTCAAAGCATTTCAGATGCTTTAGTGAACGTAAATATGTTCATATTTATATCAGCTTTTATTTTGAAGCAGATCTGTAGGTGTCTGTTTAAATGTGTGTGTTCAGATCCCTGTTCTGTGCTGCATTTCTCCCTGTTTGCCTTTTGCAAATCCCTGAATGTAGGTGGAAGAGGAGGCAGTCAGAATCCTTCACACAGCATCAGTACCTGGGAGCTCTGGAGCCTGAGCTCCTGTGCGCTCACAGAGCCTCAGCCACTCTCCCACTGGGAAAAAGGCTTCACCCACACCATGCCATTTCTCAGGACACCTCAGCTGGAGCAGCCAAATCCTCGAGGGGCTGAGGAGGAGAACATGCAGCAGATGGGTCGGACCTGCCTTGAGAGACCTGAGTTTCAGCTGCTGGCTCATTTCAGCTCTGAGTTTTGTGCTCCCAGCCTGGTGTACAGTCCTAAAACAATCCCCGTTCCCATGGAGGTCCCTGGTGGCGCTCAGTCCTCACTGGGGTGCAGAGCAGGAGGGATAAAACAGGGATAGCCACAAATGCAGCAGTGAAGGAGCAGATGAAGTAACCCTTCAGTACTAAGTTTCTGAGGAGTTGGCTCTGCCTGGCTTTAATTTGAATGCCTGTCATTGTGGTACCACCGACCACTCCGAGAGGGAGCTCCCTGCACCCATGTCTGTCATGAATTTCATCCAGCTCACAGGAAAGGTTTAGGCAGCCTGAGCTCAAAACCGTATGGAACAGCTGAAGAAATCTATATCCACAGGGACTGCATTTGTGTCCACACAGCACTGATGGTCAGAAGGACTCGTTTGAAGTGATACATACTCAAAATGTATTGTGCTTTAAGCTGTTCTCGAGTTTCCTGGAATTTGGATAAGTGGATCTTGATGAAATATTGGGATCTGTGCTCTGAATGTGACATAAACAACGTGAAACAACTCCTGAAGATAATGGAAAGGGCAAGTGCTGTTCAGTGGGTGCTGAGGAGAGCACCATAAACCACCTCACTTACTGACACCAGAGAAGTGACCGTGTCATGAGGGCTCACAGGATGAACACCGGTCCCAGCCCACGTCTGGGGAGATGCACAACAAGAAAACAATTTCTGGCAGAAAGGTTGGAGGATCAGCAGAGAATGCAAAGAACAAAGCAAAGGAGGTGGTTTCTGGTTTGAAACATGAGAGAAAATGTGTATTTATGGTCACTAAACAGGACACAGGAGTTTTCAAGGTTTTTGGGGAGAAATGAACCATGAAAGAAACTGGCAGGAGAGGAGAAAAATTACTATCTCCCAGGCACGGGAAGTGAAGCTGCCTATAAGGCTTTCATGGAAGAGTTTTGAGCCATTCTGGAAAGTATATCACTGGGGAGCAGTCCTATAATTCCTGCTGCAGATAGAAACTCTCCTTTGCTGAACTGAGCTCTTACTTACAGACATTTCACTGCTTACCCTGCATCTGCAGTGCTGTTAGGATTAACCCCCTTCCCTAAATGTTTGGATATTTTTAAGGAAGTTTCATTTACTTGATGGTTTATATATACAGACAAAAAATGCTTTTCAGTTTTATAGATGTTACTGTAAGAATTATTATAAATGGAGGTTTCCTGGACGTATCTGTTGGATCTACAAAGTGGTGTCTTTTCCACATATTCTCCATGTTACTGCATGGAGAAATTCAGTCTTGGCGGTTTGGAATTACCAAAAGCATAAAATGGCAGTAGGATTTTTGTTACCTTTGTGATTCTCCTCACTCCTCTCTCTCTTCACTCTTATGTTACAAAACATTTTTGAAGTGCAGATTTCTTTGAAGGAAATGTCTCCAATTAAATTTTATTTAATACTTGATGTTTTTTCCTCCTTTAAAAGTTTTTCCGAGACCCTGGAGATGGCGGATGACATGGCCATAGATATACCCCATATCTGGTTGTACCTGGCTGAGTTGGTGACCCCCATGTTAAAAGAAGGAGGAATCTCTATGAGAGAACTTATACAGTAAGTGACGCTTTTCCAGCTGTGCCTGTAGTGTTTTCTCAGTGTGGTTCCCATCAGTAGGTGAAGGATGAGCCATGCTGGAGGCTCAGCTCCCCGCAGGAGCTGATAGAAAGCTTGTTGTGCATCCTTGGGGGCCCACACCGGCCTGAGAGCTCTGCTGGGAAGGGAGCTTGGTGCTTGCACCCTTGGAGAAGGGTTTTATCCATAAGTCCGCTGTTTGTTTCAGCTGAGCTTAACAATATCCCAGTGCTGTAGAGTGGAGTAATTTGGGAGCACAGAGACTCTGGGAATTAGACTTGCAGAGAGTAAGGTATCACAGCGGGGCTGTATGGCTCAGAGTGTAACTGAAGGAGGGCTGGGTTAGGTGGGATATTTGGAATAAATTTCCCCTGTGAGGGTGGAGGGGCCCTAGCACAGTTTGCCCAGAGAAGCTATGGCTGCCTTATCCCTGGGAGTGTCCAAGGCCAGATTGGACAGGGCGTGGAGCAACCTGGGATAGTGGAAGGTGCCCCTGCCCAAACTATGAGAATCTGTGTTTCTACCACCTTGGCACTGCCTTAAATGGGTGCAAAATCATGTTTGCAAGACCAGAAACCATTTCTTGGACCAGAATTCCTGAATCTTCTATCTGTCCCTACATATTTGGGGATTAACTGTGAACCAGTTGAATGGTTCCTATTTCTTTTACCAGTATATTAAGAAAATAGCAGTCTTATCCCTCTACCCAAATGCAGCATCCCACAAAAATGAGTGGATTTGACATTAAATATAACATATTTTTGATGAAAAATTCAAGTCTTAGTAATTAGCCCTACTGTGACAAGGTCACTGCATCACTAAATGTTTCATCAGTAGTGCTGGATTAATCAAATCCTTCCTCCCTGGCAGAAGTTAAAGATGATTCCTGCCTCAGTTTGATCACTACCCCTGGATTTGCATTCCAAATACAAATTATAAAGGAAAAACATCTGTTTTTCTTTCATTCTAGAGAATTTAGCAAACCCTTGCTTCCTGTGGGAAGAGCCGGCATCTTGCTTGCTGAAATCTTGCACCTTCTATGCAAACAAATGGTGAGTGCCCTGGTGCTCCTGTCCTCCGGAGGGAGGAGTGGATGCAGCGCGTTCATGCATGAAACCTCCACCATTCCCACGTGAAGACGTTTAGGGATGGGCCAGCCAGTCCAGATAACTTAGGAAGCCTGCCTCGCACCCCCAGTTTCCAACCAAGCCTTACGAGGTTCCAAAAAGTTGAGTTAACTTTTTGTTTTCTCATCACTTTTCCCTTTTGCAGGTACCTTTGCACCTGGCTTCTCCCAGAAGCTAAGAGTGCTGAAATACTGCAAGAGGGACATGCTCAAGGGATTTCTGGGCTGACCAGAAGCAGCAAGTGCCGGGAATCTTGCGAGAGAACTGTTCTTGCAGACCGGAGAGGTTCTCAGGGTTCGGATAAGCTTCTGATGGCCTCAGACTGCTGTGTGCTTATCCAAACTAAACCTGCCGACTCTTGAGGTTCACCCAGCACTGGGGTAGTGACACCTCCTCACCCCGTGACTCCGAGAGCTCTCTTTCACACCTCACAGCTGTGTGTCCAACCAGTTTGGTGGTTTCCCTATAACTCATCTCCATTTTTGTCCTTTTTTTTTTTTTTTTGGATCCGGCAAAATCTTGCACTTGAGATAATGTCTATTTCCAACCCTGTAAAATCCCTCACTTGCCTTTTTTTTTATTTTTCCAAGCATGCATTAAAGTAAGGTTGAATGTTCCAGGAGCATTTCAGTCCAACAGTGCAAAGACAGACTTTTTATTTATTTACTTTAGTCTTGTGTTTGTTTGGACAGTCAAATTCCATTTTTTTTTTTTAACTATTCTGTGAAAGAAAAGCTGCTGTGCTCTGGGTGTGGAAGCACAGCCTTGGGTCTCTTGTTTCTGCCACAGCTTTCTGATCTGATCTTGTCCAGGCCAAGACTTGGACTCAGGTATTTCAGTGTAACATCAGCCATCTAATCCAGATCTTGATGGGTCAGAGCAGGAACTGTGCACAGTTGACTCATAACAACCTGTATTGTAAACTGAAAACTGTAATCTGCTTTGTAAACTTTAAATCAGGATGCATTTCTCAGCTTGGTTTAGGCTACTCAGTGATCTCTTGTGAGCAGGTGCTGTAAAGTGAAACTTTGACAAAGCATTTGGGTGAAAAGAGCTGGTTGTGCTCAGCATTTTTATTCTTGTTAGAACTGTGTGTGTCAGAACTGTGCGCTCTGAGGCAGGAGGCTCAAAGGTCAGTGTGACATTAGAGGCTGCAAAAGGCTGAACTGTCTGTGCTCAAAGGCACTGGTCTCAAGGTTTGCATAAAATCTAGGAATTGAAGAGAGAATTTGGGATTATGTGCCTGAATTTGAGGCATGGTCTCTGTGGAGAAAACAGCCATGTAAATGAGGAGTTTTCTCAAAGGAACAGTTTGCCAGAGCCTTATTGTCAAGGCAAGGGAGTGTGATCACAGAGTAAGTCTGGAGAAGGATCTGAGCCACCTGTGCCAGCTCTGTGTCCACGTGTCACTGCTCCTGGGTAACCTCAGAGGTCGTTGTGAACCCCCAGTGTCACTTCTGCCTTGCCCATTCCCCGTCACGAGGCGTTGCCCACCTGACAAGATGTGCATACCTGGGGGGATTGCACACGCGGTTTCTCTTGCACGGGGTCTCCAGATGTTCTCACTCGTTGCCGGGCGTTTGTTGGGTGGCTGAACTGTCCTTTGTTCCTCCTGACACAGCTGCACCATTCCGGCCCCTGTAAGCTCCCCGGGTGTCCCTCAGCTCCTTAAATGGACAAACTGCTTGTGTTTCAGAGCCATAAGAAAGTGGGAGCCTTATGGAGGGAGTCTGGCCTCAGTTGGAAGGACTACTTGCCTGAAGGGGAGGATGTACATACCTTTCTCATGGAACAGGTGAGTTCAGATCATTTGCTTGATCATCCTGTTTGTTCGTCCTCTTCCATCCCCTTCTGATGTGCAAGTTGGAATATGGGGTGAAGTGTCTTCAAGTTGGGGTAGATGATTTCAGCACCACCTTTTGAAGCACAGGGAGGACAAGCCTGTCCCCACTGCTCCCAAACACATATCTCCAGTCACCTGGCTTTCTCTAGGAGACCTGTTTCTCCAGCTGGGAAAAAAACATTCAAAAGTGAGTTTTGGGGCAGGGACAGACAATCTGCAGAAGTGCCACAATTACTGGTAGCAGTTATTCACTCATCCCACCTTGGATTATGATCCTGGAGGGAGCCAGGACTGATGGAGGCACCTCACCTCTTGCTGGTGCTGCTCCGCAGGAAGTCACTGTCTCCCTTTGGAGCTTTGAGTGATCCACTGCCCTGTTCTGGCACTTTGGAAGTGCTGCAGGAACTGAAATAATTACCATGGCCTGGGCCTTGCTGAGGGGACTGTGGCTCTTCTGTCACAATTTTCAAGGAATTCGGGCATTGGCTGCAATTCCTTTGAGCCAATGCCAGCTCTGGTTGTTGCATGCCAGCTCCTGTAGCTCCAGCCAGGCAGCACACACTTGATTTTGTGCTCTGCTATGCAGGGCTGGAGCTGGCTGAGGTGCCTCATTGTCTTTGCTGAATAATGGAGTGAGTCCTCACGTGTTTGTAAAATGCTTCCTAACCTTTGGAACAGGGAAAGTTTATACTGTTGTAATGATAACGGAGCAGCTGAAAGATGCCAGGAAGCAGAATTAAATGTAGTTTCCTGCTTCAATGTGGTGTAATTCGGCCTATGAAAGTACATTTCGCTAATTCTCATCATCACATGTGGTGTTGCAGAAGTTGGAGTTCACGGAGTCTGACTGTTCCAGTTCCTCAGAAGCACTTTCAGAGAAAGAACTCTCTGCAGAAGAGCTGAACAAGCAGCTGGAAAAACTCATTGTTGAGGACAAGGCGAATGATGAACAAATCTTTGATTGGGTAGAGGTACAAAGAGATTTTCACCCTCCCTGCAGACTGCTTTCATAAATACGTTCTGGTCTGAACATCTCAGGGTTTGGGACACTGTGAGGATTTGGTCTGTGCAATCAACACTTCCAAAGAATTAAAATCTAAAATATAATCAGTATTTAAGAGTCAGCTTCAGGAAGGAAGACTTTTAGCCATATTAATTGTGTAACCTTTTAAATACTGTAGACTTTCTGACACTGAATATCCTGCTTCTGCCACTTAGGAACATTTTAGATGTACACTACTACATCATTTCTTCAGAAAACAGGGAAGAGAAGCTCTCACTACTTTTTTCAGTCATGACCACTCCAAATTTCCCCCTGTAAAAACACCCTGGGCATGGACTGAGAGCACCTTTTCCCAGTGCACTGGGCCAGGCACTGGAAGAGAAAATAAAAATAAAGAAAAAGAAGAGGAAAAGGCCTGTCAACCTCCTGGTCTTTACTCTCAATCTCTGGCTGTCTTCTTTAATTCAGATGTTTAGTGTCGAAATTATACCCAACCTATGCATTTACATTTGTGCTTACTGTAAATCTTGGTCAGATTCAGTTCAGTTATTTCTATGGCAGAGCAATGTGTTAGAAATGTCATTTTTCCCCTGCTGTTAGAGGAGTTGAGAGCGGGATGAAAGCAGCACTGAAAATCTGGGATCACTGACAGGCGCTTTGGAGCCTTGGACAGGTTCCACAGCCATTCCCTGAATTTCTTTTACAAAGCAAACAATCTCCACCCAAGGAACGCGCCATGAAGTTTGTCGGAAAAGCCTAAAAGTCTTTGAAACTGTGTAAGGGTGTTGCAGGAGCCCAGCGTGGCTGGTTTGGTTCTGCAGCCAAATGGCTCCTTGTGGGAGGCGTTCAGTGGCACAGGGACCCCATGGGAACTGGTGTTTCTTGTTGACATCCCTGAGGGAGTTTCAAGGAGTGAGTGGGGAAGCCAAGGTGTTGAAGGGGTGAGCTGGGTTTGTGCAGCAGCAGCAGCTGAGCCTGAGATTCAGTGCTGGAGCTTGGAAGCGGTCGCACTCCTGCAGTGCCATGTTTTTAAATCAATTTACTCTTGATTCCAGGCTAATCTAGATGAAAGCCAGATGAGTTCACCTACATTCCTTAGAGCTTTAATGACAGCAGTTTGTAAAGCAGCTATTATAGGTGAGTAACTTGCAGTGTAAACACCACACAAATCAAACCTGCAAAGAATTATTTGGTATTTTCCAGGTTTATATTACATTTCCCTCCCCTAGGCTGTGTTTTATCACACACTAAGGCTTCTCCATCATTTGGGATTGTGCCCGAGAGCAGGGTGTCCCGTCCCCATTTGACAGGCCAGTGCTTTGCCGGGCATGGTGTTCCTGAGGTGACCCTGGTATGTCCCAGTGACCTTGTGTGAGTAGGGGTTTCAGACAGCGCTGGTAATGCCAGGTTGTTGGTTTTCTTAACGAAGGTGGAAATGACTGAGATCGTCATTAAGGCAATTAGCACGTCCATTCCTGTGTCAGCAAAGGTGCGTGGGCACCCCAGCGTGGGCTGCAGGAAGAAGCCAGTCTGGGATTCAGGCTTGTAAGAGTTTTATATCCAAAGTTCCAGTTTTGGAAGGATGGTTTACATGGACTGACTGACTGTACAGTTGGAAATACAGGAAAGGGAGGGCTTGCAACTCAGACACGTGAGCCTCTGAACCTCAGGGGAGGTTGAATAAAGCATTGCAGCCAGAAACATCTGCTCAGTTCACTTGGTTTTCTTTAACTTTACTGTTGGCATCTGGCGCAGCCGAAAGTGGTGCTTGTAAAGGGTCTGGTTCTGCTCTGAGCTGTGATTTGGGGGAGAGAATGGGCTGAATTCCACCGTGTGAGGGAGGGGAGGGACAGCCCAGCTCCTTCCTCTCCGTAGAACAGAACCTTGCTCATGCCACCTAGTGTTAGCAGAGACATGACACAGGACTTCATTTCCATGTTTAAGTGTTCACTGTTGTGTAAGGAGAATCATCCTCTGGTTTAAATTTTGACCTTGCTTCTAACTGAGGTGGTGGGGTTTTCTCGTTTTCAAAATATCACTCAAGTGGGTTGCATAATTTACTTGAAAGCTTCTGAATAATTTATCTTTGTAGCTGATGGACTTCTAATGCATATTTTTTATATATTCACTATTTCCTATATCATGTGCAACTTACAATTCTGTTTCTGCCCTGCTATTTTTAGAAGAAAAAGAATTTTCTAAAATCCTTCTAACCTTCTAAATGCAGTTGCCTGTGGAGACACAATTTGCACTACAAAGTAAGGTTGTGCTGCTTCTGCGTGTGTTAGAGCTGGGGTCATTGCAGGCAGTGGTTGAACATGGGGAACTGTAAGGACCGAGACTTCCAAAAATAGCCATTAACCAAAAATACTTCCTGTTGTTTCTCATCCTTCTTTTCTCTGGACTCTAATCTGTGTTTGTGATTGCTGTTTGCATAAATAAAGGTAGTCAAAGACCTATCCTGTTGCCGTGTGCCAAGCTGACCCTGATTTCTCCTCTTCTCCTCAGCGGACTCTTCCAGCTTCCGAGTGGACACTGCTGTTATCAAACAGAGAGTGCCCATCTTACTCAAGTACCTGGACTCAGACACAGAGAAGGAACTACAAGCACTTTATGCACTACAAGCATCAATAGTAAAACTTGATCAACCTCCTAGTAAGTGTTGCCTTTGTGCTGGAGATTGAGCCTGCATAAGGGAAGGGGGGTTCTGTTGGAGACTGGAACAGGATGTACTTTTCCTTACCTTTGTAGGTAGCAGATGAGAGAAGCTGGTGTGGGTGGGTTCAGCTTGTCCAGATCCCAGCTTTTTACAGCAGCTCATGTTTTCAAATGTTTGTCCAGAGGCTGGCTCTTCTTTCCATTGTTCCTGTAAGCAGCTACACAGAAGGGAGGACACGCCTCTGTTGATAAAAAGAGAGCAAAAAAGAAGCAGTAAAAAATAATCTGTTGAGTTTGCAGTACCTGGGCATGCGAAAGCATGGGTGTTGTTATTGCATTACTACTCCACAGATGTCTGTGGGCTTGGAGGGAATGAGTTGGTCAACTGATGAGTTTTGTCCCAGAGATGCTACAGAAAACTCTTGTGGGACAAGAGACAAGGGAGTAGCCAAAGAAAGAGGAATTCCCAGGGAATCTGCAGGACAAAATCCAAGAGTGCCTCAAGACGTCCAACACAATCATCCTTAGTGTCCTTTATGGCATTAGTTGGGCATTATCTCTCCAGATGAGCCACAAAACTCCAGGGCTGGAGGGAATCCAGACGTGTGGTCCAGAGGATGTGGGCTGCTGTGGGTCCTGCTTGCCAGCCCATCTCTAGATAACATATTCCCACAGCTGCTTTCCCAGCTTTCCCTCTCCTCTGACAGTGTTAGAGGGGTCGGTTTTCCCCCTCACCTCAGTGTGAGCAGCCAGGAAGCAATAACTGAGTAAGAGCCCTTTGTTTTCCTTGTCTCTCCATCTCCTGTGCCAAGAGGTCTTGTTAATCCCCTATCTGCAGCCGTCTCTGTCCGCAGGCACAGCTGACAGATGTTCCCTCCCGTTATTCCATTACTGCAGATTTGTTGCGGATGTTTTTTGATTGCCTGTATGACGAGGAGGTCATTTCAGAGGATGCCTTCTACAAGTGGGAAAGCAGCAAGGACCCGGCGGAGCAGAACGGGAAAGGAGTAGCGCTAAAATCTGTCACGGCATTCTTCACGTGGCTACGGGAGGCTGAAGAGGAGTCAGAGGATAATTAAAACTTAAAATACAGATTTAAAACAAACAAACAAAAAAAGAAACAATTTAAGTATTTTTTTAAAAAGTTTCACGTCTTCGCCAATCACAGTGCAGCAAGGCCAATTCTCTCTCGCAGACCCCCTTGCCCCACACACGCACGAGTGGGAGAGGCAAAACCCGATAAACACCGAGGTGATCATGGAGGCAAAAAGGTACTTGAAAAAAAACCCACAAAAGTAAACTTCAAACCTGAGGGCGGGAGCACTAAACCAAAATACATGTATTATTTATAGAAAATATTTTGTTTTAATCGTTTTCTTTTCTTTTTAAACAAGGATTCATACTTAGGAAAACACACAGCGAAATAAATCTGTTTAGCAAAAACAAAAAAGTTGAAAACTTTTAATTTATTATTTTAAGGACTGCAAATGCCAGTGTAATTTTTAAATTTGCAGTTTCTGTAAACAAATTGTATAATAGAACAAAAGCAGAAAAATAAATTTCCCTCCCCTTCATACGCACCTCAGTTTTGTTTCAAAGCATGATAAATAGACAAAACTCTGAAGTGGGTTGGGGTGAGCTAGATGAGGACAAGATCAATTTTTTTTTATTGTCATCTGATTTTTCTGCCTGCCTCTCAGCTTGCTTCAGAAATTTAAAAAGAAAAGAGTAATCAAACCATACATAACCTTGGATCGGAAGGAAAATGCATTTGAGAAAACCGCTGCAGACCAGAGTGCTCCGAAAATAACTCATTGAAAACCATGCTACCCCGGGGAAAAAAGTACTAGTGATACTTTGAGAACCTTTAGAGCAACTTTAAGGCTTGTAAATACATAGAACAAATATTTAAAAAAAAAAAAAAAGAAAAAAAGAAATTGACTCAATACTATTTCTTTTCACTTTCAAAATATAAAGAACAAAATAAAGACAAACATTGCAAGTTTAAAAGCAAGTAAAATGACTTCTCCTTTGACAGCTGCTGAATGTGTGCACCATCCAGAGCGGTGCTGGCTTCCTTGGCATGCCGTAGGTCCTCGGGCCCAAATTGTGTACATATAGTGTGTGTTTGTATGTGTGACTACCAAAAATGAAGGGTGAGAGCAATTGTTGTTTAAAAAAAAACACAGATAAAAGGGAAAAAGGGGTTGCTGTTGTGCCGAGAAACTCCCTGGCCAGGGAGCAGCCAGTGGCTGCGGGGCCACGTGGGTGCAGTTGGTTCCCGAAGCTGGGATGTGACCTGAGGGCGGAAGGTGCCCAGCCCCAGCTGGGTTTCTGCAGCCATGTGGCAGCGCGTCTCTCCTGTGACTTGGATCAGTGGTGTCATCCGGGGACTTTTGACCCTGGCAGTTCGGGAGGTCGCAGCTGCGTGAGAGATCCGAGAGCGCTTTGCCTGCACAGCCAGAGCCCCGCATGGGGAGCCCAGCGCCAGGGAACGGGCGCCAGAGCAACCAACGCGCTGCCTGCCCGGGTCCGTGTGCGGAACCACAGCCGTGGGAGCCCCTGCCCGCCTGCCCAGCAGGACCCAGGCCCCGGTGCTGCTCCAAACCCAGCTGCTGCTGAGGATGGGAAGGCCCTTGCGCGTCTCTTCAGCCACCAGAATTGACTTGCTGGCTCTCACTGTGAGCAGCACCTGCCATCAAGGACCCTGCAAAGCTGGGGAAGCCCTGAAATGTGGTTTGTGAACTGTAGGCCATGGACCGTGAGTAACCTGTGGAGCATTTGCTGGGGGTGTCTGCAGCGCTGACTGCTCACATGATGCTGTCTTTTTCTTTCCAGCTGCTAAATCACTTCTTTAAAAAAAAAAAAAAACACAACAAAAAAACACCACAACAACAACAAAAAAAAAAGAAAAAAGGAGGAAAGGCTACAAAAACATTAAATACTTTCCTAATCTTGCTTTTACATGTAAACAATTGCTGTACTTGCCTGAGGATGTGATTTGATCACCATGGGGAAGGGACAAGGTGCCTGGTTGTTGTCAGAGGGGAGATGTCCAAGAGACACTTTCCCTGTTAACGTGTTCCATGCCATGAATCTGAGCTAGAGAATCCATGGCCTAAAACACTAGAGCATTGTTTGGTTATTTTTTTTTTAGTAACAATAAAACACTTTTCTCTGATGTTTTGTTAAAAAAAAAAGAAAAAAATATTCTCACCATTAATGTATGCTCATGTATCTGCGTGTACCACATCCAGTGATGCCTCAGCCTCGCCATTGGGCCCAGAGGTTTGGATGGGCTCTCAAGGTCTCCAAAAGGTCTGTCCCCACAGAGCCCCCACCCACCAGGGCTCATGGGGTGTCTGTTAAACCTCTGCAGAAGGTCCTGTGGGTGCTTTTCTTCCAAAAGGCTTTTTTTCCAACAGTGTGTGGTGGCTTGTAGCAGTTAAATAGTTGAATTAAATGGATGCCAGTCTGTGTGTAAATAAGGGTAAATATTTGCCAAGTTGGTGTGGGCAAATTCCTCTCAGGGTGGGCAGTGTCAGAGCCTGCTGGGAACGTGAGTGTGCGACAGCAGAGCTGTGCAAGGACTGATTTCTTTCTCAGTGCCTTGGATCAGAAAGGACAAACTTGCTGTAGAGCCTTTGAGCAGCTCTGTGAATCCTTTGTGTCAGGGCTGGGAAATATGTCTGGGGACCTTAAACCTTCTGGCTGAAACAGCTGGAAAACCACTGGCTGGAGGGAATGGGCATTGCCAGCAGGTGCGTAGAGGTGAGGTGAGAATGTCTTTCCCCTTTTTGTTAGAGCCCTTAATGTTAGACGTTCCAGGGCAGAGAACTTGCCCCATTAGTGTCCTACCATGGCCAGGAAGGGACTTATCAGAGATTTTCACAAGGGGTTTTTCAGAATTACCCAAAGTTAAGTTTGCTGCATGGCAGGTTGGCTTCTCTGAAGTTAAATCAGTTCCGCTGCATGCTGGATGCTGTGAGCAGTTTATGCACAAGGCCTTGAGGTCTCCAGCTGTGGGTGTGTCACCTGAAGTTTCAGCTTCCCAACAATGTCACTGCAAGGAGCAGAACTCGTGACTGCTTCCTCTGCTCCTCCTGTGTTCTTTGCCATGTATTTACTGCCCCCAGTTGCTTTCCAGTTTCCTTCTAGATCAATCAGCACAGGTTTGCAGGTGGTTGTGGATTCTCAGGATGCAGCTCATGAAAGATCATTGTAACCAGTTTCTTGCGAAGGGCGTTAAAATACAAAAAAAAAAAAAGGCAAGATATATGAAATAGAAAAGGGAATTATTTTTTTAAACAGGTTCCCGTGGGAATGTGATTTGCAGGAGCCTCATTTTTTGTAAGTGTGGAAAGATGAGCTGTGGTCACTGGCCTAACGTTACAGCAAAGCCTCAGCAGGGAGGGCAGCAGGTTTACACCAAGAGTACTCCAGGTTGTGCTGAGGTTTTTTCTCCTAGTCTTGATCCTATTTAAACACATCTCGTGTGCAGGCTCCTGACTCTGGCAGGGAGTTAATGCAGCTCAGCAGAGTGGCATTAGAACCACTTCTGCTGGGAACCCTTCTTTTGCCAAGGCTGGGGCACTGTCAGAAGCACAGGCAAGGAGCAGATGCATTGCTTACATCCTTCTGTTACTGAGAACGTCCCCTAACCTGAAGCCACCAAACAGCACATCTTCAGGACAGGTGTCTGCCTAAGGCTGGTTTCTTCCTAGGAAAGGGTTTTTGGAAAGGGATTAAGCCATTTCTGGGAATAAGGTCAGGAAATACACTGATCCTGGGTGCTGTGCTCTCTGTGCTTGTGTCAGCATGTTCAGGTTTTGTCTTATTTTCCAAAAAAGCCTCAGGTCCAAGAGCAGATCTTGGTGTGTGGAAGTATCTTTTCATTGAATCCTAGAATATGCTGGGTTGGAAGGGAACCATCGAAATCATGGAGTCCAGCTCGTGGAGATTTTTGCCTGGGATCAGCTCTCCCTGGTGCAGGATGTGGTAGGCCATGTGGCAGGAGAGGCCGAGAAGAAGGGATTCCACTGCAGGGATGGTTTTTAGTCTGCACAAGGCAGGTTTAGGCCAGTAGTAAGACAGACCAGTTGTTGCTGTGACCCAAAGATCTTTTGTTCCAACCCTATAGATTGTTTTTACTGATAAAGGAAAAACAGGGTTTCTAAAAAGTCCCCTTAACTTGCTGAGTATTCTGAAAACATTTAAAGCCAATTGCAGAAGTTGGCATCTCGTTGCCAGAGGATGGCTGTGATTGTTCTGCTGCATTTGGTCCCATGCTGAGTTGTTGGTAGACAGCTGAAGATGGTTGCTTTGTCAGAAGTGTCCTGGGCAGAGCAGAGAAGCTGTTAGCTAGGCCTGTATGCTTAGTTTCTTTCACAGAGTCTAGAGGGTTTAACTTTGGGGGCAGAAAGGTCAAAATCAAACCTCTCCAGAATGCTTTTGTGCCTTAGATCAAACACCCCAGCCCTGAGGCACTGAACCACCTGTAGGAGAGCTGGCTGTGGGCTGGAGGTCATATGTGAGGGTGAGATGCTGCGTGGTTGGAGTTGGGCCAGGAACGCTGGGCTCGTCCTGCGGCTGAATCCACTGGGCGGTGTTTGGGCTGGCAAGTGCTCCGAGCTCCTGTTTCTCCCAGTCAGACTGGGAACTGGAATTCGGCCTTTCTGCTCTTTGGAAGGTGTTGGCCTGGCAGCTGCCAGCTGAGCAGTATCAGAAGCCAAGCAGCATCAGCAGGAACCTGAGCTCTTCACACACGTCTGGCTTTTCATGAGGTGCCAGCCCCGAGGTTTGCACAAGACCCCACACGCTGAAAGTCCAGGTTTGCTGTGCCTGGGGCAATACACAACCTGCAACAACTGTAGGGTGGAGCCTGGGAACCAGGAGGCTTCTGCCCAGAGGATCCTGCTTGGCTTTCTTCAAATAGACAACCTGCAAGGAGCCATTGGAAGAAAACCAGTGATGGGCAAAGAACAGCAGCAAGAGATTGATTAACTCAGCTTCCAGCAGTGTGACTCAATTGCAATATCCAAGGAAACCTCAGGTTGTCTACCCTTGTATTCAAGGGACTCCATTTGCCTCCTTTGGTGAAGTACTGTGTGTCTGTTGTTTGCTGAAATAACTCCTGCTCTTTTAAATGCTGCTGTACGGATGCTGACTGTGGAAAGCTTTGTCATGTGGCACCAGCTTCTCTCTCATTTCCAGCTGCTAAATCGTGCTGAAATGGCAACAGGAATAAAACCAGCTCCCCGCTCCATTCAGTCCTTTCCAGAGGGGAATTTGTCCAAGTTCCTGGCCCAGCTGCAGGGATGGATATGCTCTGGCTGCAAAATGTGGAAAGAGGGGAGTAGGTCAGGGAAGGCAGTAGATGCTGCCGGTTGGGAAATTTCGGTGTTGCTGAGGGGAGAGAGCAGTGAAGCTCTTGGCTGTCCAGTTACAGCCCCCTGCAAGAATTAATCGCAGATGTTATCATAAGGCAGAGTTTTACTAAGCTCCCAGGGTACAAAGCATTAGTGAGTGTGGAGCAGAGCCCTGTTAGAAGTGGTTTATCACAGCATTTTGGAGAACAGCTGGAAAGGAGCTGCGAAGATCATCTTGGCAGATTCAGCTGGTACATTCAGGTCTCACCTGTGAGGGAAAATGGGTCATTTCGGCATTGCAGGGTGAGTTGTTCTGAAATAACACCTGGTGTGAATTCTCTGTGACATTACAGGTGGCAGGAAGTGAATAATCCATTGGTCCTGGCCACTTCCCACTCATGTGTGAGTGCAGGGAATCACTCCTGTGAAGGGAGTAGGCACTCGGCACCACCACTGCACAAATTCATGGAAATGGACACAGCTCACAGCTCTGTCCCGCCTGGGGTGTTCTTACACACCAGGGTCATAAGGACAGGGAATTTCACTCGTCTCTGCAAAACAGGAGTTGAGTGTTTTACCTGTTCTCCAAAGAAATGCATCTGATTCTCCAGGCCTCCTGCAGCATCACTAGGTGGATGTTCTGAGAAGGAGCCTGAGCTGCAGCTGAGACGTCTCGAAGAAAAACCAGTTGACAAAATTTTCCACAGAGTGACAAGAGCTCTTCCAGCAAGAGCCATCACCAAAAAAGCTTTAAATTCCTTTTCAATTGTTTTCCCTGCAAGGCTCACAGGCATGGCACTGCTCTCATACAGCACAGAGGCTGGGGTCCATCCAGGCTGCTGATGGCAGGGGTGTGCAGTGCACATGCGGACAAAAATGAGCTTTTGTGGCTGCACAGCCATCCCAGCTGGGAGGTCTAGCAGCAAGTTATTACCTGCCCAGGTGAGAGGAGCAGCCCCCGTGTGCAGCTCACCAGTTTTCATCTGAAACACTGGTTCAGTTAAGGAAATTCTCGCTGCCAGATCTCTTAACTGTGGGGATATGTGGCTTTGGGAGAGCTGTCCCTGTGTGTAGTGTTGAGTTGGTGGTCTTCAGCTGTTCCTTGCTTAGTGTAGGTGTCACTTCATGTGCCTGCTTTGGGTAAAATAAGTCATTACTGTAATGCCAAAAGTGGTAAAGAAAAAGAATCAGAACTTCCAGGCCCTGATCCTCCAGTGATGACAGCACCCACCTCATTAGCACTTGAAAATGATCTTTTTCAAAATAGGATGTTTCTAGAAAAGCAGCAGCCTATGGAGCCTCCTCAGAACATGGCATTTTCCTGCTCCAAATTCCTGTTGGCTCCAGTGGTGTTTTTATTCTACACCTGCTCCAGAATGAAACAAACTTTGATGTATTGATGTGTATTTTTATTCACTTGCTAGATCTGATGTAAAAATGCGTCACTTGGTTTGAAAATGCATAGAGGAATGAGATACCCCTTGGAAAGGGGGAAATGTTTGGAAAGATAAAGATAAGAAAGTAGAACCTTAAGGGTAGGTGTGAGAGGGGCAGCAAGGGAGATCAGCTGGGAGATAGTGTAGAGTGACACTGGGAAAAGTATGGAGAACTAATTATTAGGAAGATGATAACTAATAAAGAGATCAAAAGTAGTATCCTGAAAGCCATGAAGAGGCAGAGAATATGCATTTTGGGGTTGAAAGCAGAAAAGGAGTTATTTCTGCATAGAATTAAAAGAGCTACAGGGATGACAGGAAGATATTGCATCTGAAAAAAAAGTAAAGATGAATTGGAAGAGAATTGTGAAATGTTCTGGTGGTAATTAGAGATTTCTTTGGTGAAGTGAATCAGCAGCAAAGTGGAAAATTGCAGTTTAAAGGACTAAAAGTCCCTCTTTCTACAGGACATGTAAAAGAGGAAAAAACATCTCTTCATAAGTAAAGTAGAATTGAGAATTAAAAAAGCAGGTCATGCATAAAGACAAGAATTATATGTGTGTCTGCAGGAAGGGCAACACCACCACGTAACAGCTCCTTGTGTAATGTTTATTTTGCTGCAGGCAGAAAGCCTCTGGAATTTTGTGTGTGGCTCAACAAGTGAGTGACCCACATGAATTAAATGTTTGGTTCAGTGATGGTTATGGGATTGTTGTGCTTGGCATCACTCTGTGTGCAGACACACAGGGTCAAGCTGAAGAGAGCAGCAACCATCCCCTCATGGCTGGGCACAAAACCAAAACAACCCTCTTGGATACATATTCAGGGATAATGAGATCTGAAGGTAAAGACCTTCTCAGGGAATATTGGATTANAAAAGCCTCAAATTCTCCCTGAGCCAGGTGGACTGCAGGTCAGAAGAGGATAAAAGGCTTCCTAATATAAATGCAAAAGCTGAGGTAAAAGTGGCAAAGCAGAAAATTGACAAATACTTGGGGTGGCAACACCAGAGGCAAGGCTGGAATGTATTCAGTGCTGAGGTTTGGAGCTGCAGGTCAATGTTGAAACAGCATTTGGCAACAGAGATGGAGCAGGATCGAGAATGTATTGGCAGCAGATGATTTCAGCAGGTGCAGAGTTTGAGAAAGGTAATAAAAAAAGGTAATAATCATGTGGCAGGTAGATGTTAAGCCTCACAGAAGTGTGCTTATTAAATGCAAAACTGTTCACTTTAAATAAAAAATGTGGCAAAGTAGGGAAAATATGAGTTAGTGTAGGGTAAGAAAGTCAACAAATATCCCCTGGAATGGAGTTTCCATGGGCAGATTTAAAACATAATTCAAAACTGTATCTAAACCAGAAACACAATAGGTTCCATGTTTCTAGGAGAACACCACCTGGCATTGCTCTGGACAGTGGGTGGAAACAGTAAACCCCCTTGACCAGCAAATTTTACAGCGACTCCTTGGGAACAAAAGGGATGTGTCTGGATGATCTGCAAGCAGCACAGCCAAAGCCCAAAGCTGTGGGGAGGCTCAGGAGAGCTCTAAGGGACATCAAAGTGGAATCAAATGGAATGATTTTCAGGCAAAAAAAGTTGGAATCTTTCTAGTCCATGTGTGGGCAGGAAAGGTATTGAAAAGGCTTAGTACTTATTAACAGTGCTTAGTACTTACTAAAAGTGTTTAATACTTTGTAGAAGTATTTCTGACAATGATAGTGCTTGACACCATCACAAGTAACTCTGGCAGCAGCTCCCTGCTGTGGGCTGATTCCCTGGCCATGGATTTCTGTGTTCATTCCTCCTGTGCTGGCTCTGAGGTTCCCACAGCATCATTCCTGTCACTGTAACACAGTGTGTCACAGTGGGAAAAGGAAGAGGGACACAAATGACACAAACCTGCCCAAAAAGTGGAGCAGAGGAGACAGAGCAGTGGGTTGTGATCCTGCAGTGTGGCTGTAAGGAATGTGAAGGGTCTGCTCTTCCCCTCTGGGATGGATTTTGAGGTAAAAAACCAGAGAAGGAGACAACAACAACAGCTTTTCTCCTCTACTTGTAGCTCTGTGTCTCAGCCAACAAAGATGCTGGGACACATCCTTGCAGTGGGCAAGGGGAGAGCTGGTGGTCTGGTTTCATCTTTCCCTTCTTGGTGTCTTAAAAACCAGCAGTAAGGGAGCACATTCCCTCTTCTTCCCCTCTGCTCTACCTTCCCCTCCTGCCAGAGAAGCACTGCCGGGGAGAAAATGCCAAAGAACACATTTTTCTGTAGTTGCAGAGGGCTTGTTTCACACTCAGAGGCAAGACAAGAATGTTCAGCAAAGTGGAGCCGTCTGTCTCAGGCACTTCCAGGGCTGTTCAGCTTCACATCACAGGGATCATCTGGAGTGGAGAAGACTGAACAGAGCCAGGCTTTGCTCTCAGGACTTTAGAAGGTGACATTCTGAGCTGCAGTAAGCTTTCAGTAGTCACCTAAGGGGGAGAGAACTGGGAAAAGCTTGGACAAGAAACAAGCATTACTGCAGAAATAAGACACCTCTGCAGTGCTTTGAATAGTGTAAATGCTTCTAAATGTGCTCACTGAGGGGTTTCGTATCACAGCAGGGATAAAAGTGCCCAAATAAATGGGTAAGTGCCCATATGGTCTTTTAATTGTAAACACACAGATGGGGTTGGCAGGAGATGCGTAAAGATTATGCGCAGAAAACAAAAATGAGAAAACTGCTCAGACAGGAGACGGCAAATGAAATTGCTGTGGTGTATTAGGAGTCACCATCCCTGGAGCTGTTCAAAATGTGTGGATGTGGCACGTGAGAACATGGTTTAGTGGTGGCCTTGGCAGTGCCAGGGGAAAGGCTGGACTCAATGATCTTAACATTTTTTCCAGTTTTAATGATTCTGTGATTCTAAGCATGCTTATGGCAGAAAATAAGAATAGGTAGGGAATTGAGGAGTTTTACCTTAAACTCAAGGTTAGGTAAAGTACTGGGTTTTGAAGGAACAGGGAGAAAAAGAACATCCATGGGTCTACGTAAATAAAGTAAACCTGGAGCAAAAGCATAGCAAGAGGTATACAAGAAAAGCCTGGGTTTTACCTCTCAGTGTATCTGCACAGCCCCGAGATTACTGTGACAGTGAAGATACAAGTGTGGGACACCTCAGCTCTGCCTTGCCATGATAATCCTCACCCTGAGCAGCGGACACACAGGTAAAAACTGCCTGAAACAGAGCAAAGCATCATCAGGAAAAGGATGTCCCACATGTGAGAAGTTGTGAGTGTGTTGTGACAGAAAACTCCCAGCTTGCAGCCAGACCTCAGCTCTGTGACTGGTGTAATTGCGGCAGGCAATAATTACACAGCTAATGAGGGATGAAGAGGTTGAGGCAAAGGGAAGGCGGCACTAGGGACACCGCAGAGGGTGAGAAGAGGACGCAGCAAGAGGCTGGAGGTGAGATACAGGCTGAAGTGCTCCGGACACGGTACACACAGAATAGTTGGGGTTGGAAGGCACCTCTGCAGAAGATCCACTTCAAATCCCCGCCAAAGCAGGGTCACCTGGAGCAGTCCACACGGTTCTGGCAGGGCTGAGGAGGCGGCGGCGCGGTCCCAGCCTAGCGGGGCTGTGGTGAGGATCAGGCTGGACTGAGCTAAAAGCGCGGCGGGGCTGAGCTGAGGGCGCGGCGGGGCGTGCCCAGCCCGTCGGGGCTGAGGCGGGTCCCGGGGGCGATTCTCGCCCCCCTCAGCGACCCCGGCTGGCGGGAATCGCCTCAGCGCGGGAGTGGCGGGAAGCGCGCGCAGGGCCGCCCCGCGCACGCGCGCGCTNGCGGGGCCTGGTGGGGTGCGGGCCCTCACAAAGGAGCTGCGGGGCTCAAGCGCCTCAAACGCGTCTCTCCCGTCCCACCGACACAGGGCGAGCCCCGGGGAAGGTCAGAGGCGGAAGGGGCTGACAGGGCCGCGACACAATAAATAATCGCTATTTATAAACTTAGGGAGCGCCTTGGCTCCGCCGCGGCCTTCCCGCCTTTGGGCTGCTTGGCTGTGCGGTTGTTTGGGGCTTTGCCTGCACTAACTCACTTCCTTAACGCCCCACAAGTGCCACCGCTCGAGGGGAACCTCAGTCTGGCGCCGGTGTGCCTCCGTTTCCTAAAAGAGGTCCCTAATCGCCCCCGGCGCTGATAGCGATGGATGCAGACCAACGTGTGAGGCTCCCTGGCACTTCCGAGAGCCTCCCTGCGCCCAGGTGCTCGCAGCCCGCTTGAGGAACGTTAATCACCCTCCTCCCCGTCGTGCACAGATTCTCTATACAGAAGGCTGTTAAATTCCAGTCTGGAATGGGGCTGTTTTAGGCAGGCTTCCTGGATCGTTATCCTTCTTACCGCTCTAGGCTGTGGGGAGTTTTTGGGTAAAACATCGCAAAGATTGAAGGAGAGAAGGAGCAGCTTCTGGGGTGGCTCTTGCCGGGCCAGGGGACCCCAGCAGTTTACCTGCTCCACCTGAGGACCGCTCCAGACTGGGAACGCCGTTCAGAATAAATCCTTCCTATGTGTATTTTAACTGTTTTCCCACTAACCAGTGTCTGCAAATCACTGGGGAACTGCCCAGCCTGTGCTGCCGAAGAAATGTTGGATAATGTGGGATAGTGGGTGTGTTCGCTCTTTTATACAGTGTAGCAGAGAGTGATAGTTTGTTTATAGCTGTGGTATTTCTCAGATACTTGGTATTTGTCACTTCTTAGGGACCCTACTGAATTATTTCTGGGTTAGCGAGTGTGTCAGTTCTTATTCTTCCCAGTTCTTATCTACCTTATCTATCTATTGAGTGTTGCACTCAAGTGTTGCACTCTGATTTCCCAGCACATGACTTTTGTTTGCTTTGACCATAAATAGTATTTTTAGCATCTTAGGGAAAGAGTTGGCCAGCAGTCTTTGGCAAGCAGCTCCCATTGAGGCGGGAAAGGTTCAGAAGTGCTTGTGTTTGTAAACAGCGTCCGTTCTCCATGAGACCAGTGAGAGGAGAGGGAGGTGAGTTCAGTTCAAGAGTGGAGGTGTTTGATGGATTGGGCAGGAGAGGACAGACCTTCCTCAGGTGAGACTTCGAAAAATTGTTGGATAGAATGGAAGATCCTTAGAAATCAGAAATGAGTAGAGAAAAAAACAAACAAACAAACAAACAAAAACCCCACCAGAAACAACTTTAACAAAAAAAAACCAAAAAAAACCTCAACCAAACAAAAAAAACCCAGATAATTCCTGTTGGGGGGAAGAACATGGTATAAATACCTTGAAAAAAAGTGGCTTTTGGAGCTTTCTCTCGTTTACCTGTGTGAGCTTGCTAATTAATGATCTTCTTAATTCATCATGCTCAGTTGTTAGGCAGAAGCTCTTTGAATTGTGTTTGTCTTCAGAATATCTTTTCTTGTGTTTTTTCCCCTTTCAGCAGAAGGTGACATGTAAATCTTTTGGCAGCATTTTGTTACAAGTGACCTGGGGTCCTCTGAGGATTTAAACTTCTGTGAGAGGGAATAATAGTATTACATTGATGGACTATAATAGGAGGTGTGGGCAGATTTCTTACAGACAGCAATGAAATAATGGCTTTTATCATGTATAGTTTTGTCTGTAGAATAATAAATGATAGCGGAATAAGTAGTAGTTGGGAGGAGAGTTTATACAATGGTGGTTTTAAATTTAATCTGTCTAGGCAAGGAGGAGATGGTCTGTAAAAGGTTCAAACCCTGGTTTGTAACACTCGCAGCCTAAATTTTCATTCAGGTGTCAGCAGTTTGTCAAAATTCATGAAGTTGGATCCTGAATTGAGATATTTTATCCAAGGCTATGAAAAATTTCTGCAGGGGATTTTCATGTTGGATGGAGTTTTTTATGACCTGACTTTGTTTTAAACTTAAAGCTAAACTCGGCGCACTCTAATGGGGGTGATTGCATCCCTCAGTGGCCATATGACATAGACAGAGTGTGGAGAATTTGGATCAAGGGCAATTCTAGCCAAAAACTGTTCAAAACTGTTGTTCCTCAGAGTTTGCCACCATCATGATCCTGAGCATCAGTGTGGAGATGGATTATTTTGAGACAGCTGTGCAGGCAGAAATTCTGCCTCATATTAATCCCTTGGCTAAAGTTTCTGTGAGTTTTAGGTATGATGGTGGTGTAATTTAAGTTGCTCGCTGACTGTGGCTGTTTGGGAACATGAGGAAAAACTCCTGGGTGTAGGAATGGAAAATAATCCGGGCAACAGAAATGATCTGTTCTTACTGCCTTCTATGCAGGTCAGAGATTGATGAAGAGAGAATCACAAACCTGTAGTGGTTTTCTGTTGAGCTAGTGTTCTTTGGGCGGGGAACAGTGGAGGTGAGGCATGGGTGGTTACTTCTGTTTTAATAAGCAGATGTGGGGATTGAGCTGCCTTGGGGTTGCTGGTGTTGGACCCTAACAGAGACAAGTGCTGAGCTCAGCCCTGGTGGGAGCATCAGCCCTACTCTAGTAATGTGCTTTTTTTTTTTTTTTTTTTTCTTCAGTGNTCTTCAGTGAAAGCAGCATCTGTGTGCATAGAAGGGCAGAAGGGCAGGGTTTAATTTTGGCTGTGCACTGTAAAAATCGGGACAGGCAAGGTGTAAGTTGGGTTCTATTCATGGCATTTGGAGTCAGAGGCTCCAATTCAATACTGAATGAAAATATGTTTAAATTAAAATATATCTTTAGACTTAAAAAAAACTTCCTTTGGGTCTCTGAGTGTAGGACTTCCTGCAGTTGGATGCTACAAGTGGGAAGGATTTTTGCTGTGCTCCCCTGAACCCTAAAGTACATGAGGCTTGTTGTTCCCCCATAACCCCATCCAGGAAGGGAGTGGATGGAAATGGGCACTGTAATACAGGCTGAGGAATGTGCTTCCTGGCAAGTGGGAAGCTCTGGGATGTGTGCTGGACCACTGCTCGTGGTTAATTGAAACAAGCTGCTCTGTGCAGCCTGCAGTACACAGGGCTCAGGTAGCCTGGAACAGAGCCCTGGGAGCCTCCAGCACAGGAGAGCTGCAAATGCAGAGCTTGGAGCTGAATCAGGGGGAAATTCCAGGGAGCTGGGACACATGGGAAATGGTGGCCCTAAGGATTGGGACAAAAGTTGTTGAATGCAGCAGGAGTAATGGGAATGCCAGCTGTGCTGAGCCACACGCAAAGGAGTTCCCAAGTGTGTTGACAGATAAGGATCAGAAGTTGGAACTAACTTTGTATTCTTTAGTCAATAACATTTTATTAATCTGCTGGACTTTAGGCTGGTTTAAGTGACTAAATACTCCTGGGCTGACTTAGCCAAGACCACAGGCAGCCCCAGGAGTGAAAAAGCAAAGGCAGAGTGCTGGAACACCTCGGAGGGCAGGCAGTATCCGCTGAGAACTCCTGACAGACACATTTGTATCTGAGATGTTGCTGGATGATATACTGTGACCATGTAGATACTGGGAGTTCGACAAAGTATCTGCTACCTGAGCTGTGTTTTTAGGGAACAGCTTTGAGGATTTCCGGAGGACAAAGAAAGAATTGTGCGGCTTGCCATTTAGAAGGTGTTGAGTTTTGGCACGTTTGATTTGGATTTGCAGAAGTACTAACATCTTATGTGCTTTTTTTCTGCATTTTCCAAGTCATTTAAATACTCTCGTGCATTATAGAGTAGCAAATACTTGCCAGTAATCAATAGCCTGTTTTTTAAACTCAGTTTTACTTTGCTTTATAAGGCTTTATGATAACTGACAGGTGTTCTTGCTTGCACCACTTGTCAGGTTGTTGGATTTGTACCCCCTGACGCCCTGCCTTCTAACCTGCAAGTGCTTAAAACCCTTTTTTTAGCCCTTTTTGACCTCATTTCTAGGTTCGTGTCATGTACTTTGTACCCAGTCACATCTAAGTACATCAATCACCTGCAGGTGTCCTGTGACAGTAAGGGGACACCCCACTGGCCCAGGTTTGGATACACTTTCTCATTTTTCCATTGCATATTTGTTTTCAGCCTGCTCACCCTACCCTGACTCCCTGTGAGTTGGAGTTTCTGCCAGCCTGACATTTGGATTGAAACATTCAAAATCTAATTTATCCTGAAGCATTTTCTCTCAAAGGAGAGTGAAGGCTGAGATAAGTTGAAGAATCTTATGCCAGCAGAAATTCAAGAACTCAGACAATTTTTTTTTTTTTTAACATTCTTGTGTATCTTACATTAGTGGAGGGACTTCACACTTTGGGAATATTATCAAATGCGTGTCTCACCTGAAGCCTGTCTTTATTTATTCCTAATAATGTGATAATTCAGGAGGAAACTGCTATAGGTGGTTCAGAGTAGTCCCTGAAAACCTCTCTGTACCTTTGGATCTTCCATTAGCAGCTACTCCCTGAGCTGGGCAAGTGGACACATTCCTGCTCATCCAGAAATCCAGGAGTCTGGGGGGGGGTTGTTGCTTATCAACTCCTTGCTGGATTACCTGCTTTGGAATAACTACTTCATGATAGTCTGGGAGCCTGTGAACCTGCAGTTTTCCTGTAGAAAAAGGGGTGTAATTCTGTGAGGGATGACTTTCTGTACTTTGGTAAAAGTTAGTGTCCTGGTGGTGTTTTCACTGCTGATGTGATTATATTTTTCTGACAGTTGATCAGATTTAAACGTTCATTAAAATCACCCAACAAGCACCTTGAAAACTGCATCCTCAGCTGGTGGCCTCTACTCCCTTGCAAGGCACAGTGTTTGTTTGATGTTTGTGTAAATGCAAAACACAGTTATTACTTTCATTTTTTTGTTGAGTGATGGTTGTGGTTGTAGCTGTAGTTCCCGTTTAAAGTTGTCTTTTTAAATAGCATGTCCAGGTAACAGTTGGTTTGGGTGACTTGATTTTTCCGTTACACGGATCTGTTTTATTTGAAGAGGGGAATGAGGTTTTCTGCCTTATCATTGCAAAACTTTCTCTTTTTTTGCTTTATCTATTTGAGGAACTGAATTCAGGCCTGTTTGTGGTTGATGTTTCACACTCAGCGCAGAAAACCACTTTTGATGCCCCTGTGGAAAGAACTGGGCTAAGCAGGCACAGGCCTTGTGAGGATGCTCTCACAAGCTGAGTCTTCTGACCTTGCCCCTGGAGATCAGTGCTTTGCAGTTGTGAGGAGATTGTCCTCCTGCCCCTTTGATTCCCTGGGCCTTTTCAGTGGGAGATGATCCATGCCTGGGAGTGCAGAGGCAATCAACAAGCCTGAATTTCTGCTGGATACCAGCTTGTTTGCGTGTATTGTAGGCACAGAAGCAAGGAATAGTGCTGTGTTAAGTTGTACTCTTGAGAGCAAAAAGACTCCAGTGCTTTATACACTGATCTAAACAAAAGGGTTTTCAGAACTTGGGGAATTTTAAGTCAAAGTTGGGAGTACTGTTTTCCTGCATGTGTCATGCAGGTCACACAGTTTAAAAATAATTAAACCCCAGGACCATGTCAGCCACAGTGTGGCTTGTGTGTGTGCTTAATCCCAGGGAATGCGTCTTTTGTAGCCCCCAACAGATTTCCCTGAGGAGGATTCTGTAGTTGGTTATTTTAGGACTCACTTCAAAATTCTGGCATTTTCTTAAAGGGCTTTAGATTCTGCTTGCTAGAAAAAACACTGGATATTGAGCTGAAGCCTGGTGAAATTTTTCTTTTTTTGTCCTTTCACTTTTCACACTTGAGGAAGGAAGATCCCTTAAAGCAGGCCAATTTTTTTAAGTGCTGTGCTAAGTTCTGTATATTCTAGTTGGCAATTAGTATATTTTCACATCCTGACATTTCACAAGAAAGCTTCATTCATCTCATTTGTTTGTTTTGTTGGCATGTGGTGTGTTTTGATATTTCTGTTTTGCCTCAGAAGAAAACATGTAGTGCTGTTGGGCTTTGCTTTCCCTGGTGCTGAGGCAGGACCAGTTCCCCATGGGTTTTCAGAGTGGCTGTTCAGTTGCTGGCAGAAGTGCCTCTGACTGATTAGGGATCCCCGCTGCTGTGTAATGACAGGGATGTATTTTTGGGTGTGCAAGGAGTGGTGTTAGTGTGGTACAGAGCATCCACCCATGCAATGGGGAAAGCAGTGCTGAAACTGGTGAAAGTCAGCTTGAAAACAGGGCTGGGACTGATGCTGGGTCTGTTCAAGAGAACACTCAGGCTGGAGAAATTCCCTTTGAAAGAGAAAGTTTATGGTAAGTGCCTGCCTTCAGAGCATAAGGAGACAGAGTAGGTGAAAACGGGGCATTTGGCTGTTTCTCTGTCAGGAAGGGAGGAGGGCAGGCTGGAGCTTATCTTTGGATGCAGCTGGGACAGGTCCAGCCCTGGTTTGCTGGAGGTGAGGCTTTGCTTCTGAGGTTTTTTAAGGGGATGCTGAGAAGAAGTGAACGAGCCAATGAATCCTGGTTTTGTGATGGAATTAGTGGAGCCCCTCTCCTTAGGAGAGGCCAGTGCAGGCAGATGGGCAGCAGGTAAGAAAGGCTGTAAAAGCTTAATAGTAGTAGGGGGTGAGACCTGATGAAGGTCAAACTAAGCTTAACTCATTTGTTATCCATGACAGTGCATGTGTTTGGAGCAGAGCTGTGGCAAGCTTATGCTTTCTAGTAGAAGGCATGGAGACTGCTCTTCTGATTGTCATTTTTGTGTCAATAGATTCCTTCATTTCTTTAAATTACGTGGGGTTTAGTTTGAGTGGGCATGGCTTGGGTTCCCAATGCTTGTATCTTCTGCCTGACAGATGTAAGGGTGTAATTCCTTAGCTCCATGTGCCAGCTTCTGCTTTTACCCAAAGTCACTGAGTGACCAGTTCCCCCACTCAGGGCACAGTGCAATGGCTGCTTCTCATCATTACTTGCCCTTAAAGAGCCTTTTTATCTTTCAGCCATCTTCTAATGGAGCAGGTCTGGCTTGCACCTTTCCCATTTCTGCTACACCCATAGCTCACCAGTTTGCATACATGTTTTAGCGCCTTTGTTGAATGCAAGTGTTGCTTGTCAGTTGTGTTAGTCATTAAGTCATTCAGGCTTTTCTTTTTAATCTTTAATTTGATAGATACGTGGATTTAGATGTTTTTGTTTTGTAAATTTTCACACCACATCTTTTCTGTACTTTAGGTTGACTCCTCACTGCACTGTGAAAACCATTAGGAAAAAGTCCTTGGGGTTAAAACCTGGGGCTCCACAGTTACCTGCACTTGGGGCTAGAAATTAATTTTAAATGTCGACTGATCTGTCTGAAGCTGAACCTGTGCATCATAAGGCGCTTCCACTCTTAGCGGGAGCTCAGCTGATCCACACGGACAAGTTGAGTGAGGTAGGGGCTGGCCCTTTCTCCAAGCTTGCCCTTGGATCAGTCCTTGACTTCCAGTCCTGCTCAAGGTTACTCAGTACTCTTTCTACCCTGCTTCTAGGAAACTCGGCTGAGAATCTAACAAACTCTGCTTCCCCTTCCCTGCTTTCCCTGAGATGATGTGTCTGTCAAAATCCTCAAATGCTCATCTCATTGAATTTGGAATTGAAATTATTTCTTTTATAACTGTAAAATGTGGAATTATCCTCTCCTAGTATGTTTTGAAGAAGCTGGTTTGAGGGCTACTGTCTTTTAACATTCTAAAAAAACCAAACCACAATATTTCTACGTATGCTGCCTTGATTTACTTTAATCCCATTTCAAAGCTTTCAGATTCTTTCCATTATCTGTGCTGATTTTCACGTGCTTTTTGTAGAAAGTGGAAGACGACACAATGCCAATCCGTCGCTCGGTGAATGCTTCTTCCCGGGAAACTCCTCCCAAAAGCAAACCTGCTGAAGGGGAAGAGGTCAAAGCAGGTACAGTCAGAGTTCTGGAGGGGGTTAATGTATATCTAAACATAGGCTGACTCTGAAACTCCTGGAAAACCCTACAACCAGGACAAAAATGTTATTAATGTTTGGCTCCCTGTCCCAGGCTTTTCCAGGATTTGTGTTTTGCAGACACTGTTTTCAGTCTGAACCCACTTGTTTTGTCTTTAATACCCTGTGTCACTCCAGACATGAAACTATGGCTAAATATCATCCTGTTTAAGTTTGCTCATCCTTTAGGGTAAAGAAGTTATGAAATTTCAGTAGCATTTGAAAGATGGTTTGAGATCAAAAGGTGGAGTTAATGAATGGAAAAACAGAGTATTCAATTTTTTCTCTCAGTTTTTCGGAGCAAAAATGTTTTACAACATGTTGTGCAATCTAGCCTGATATTAACATGGCTGGTCTTGGCAGCTTGGCCTCAGTGTCCCAGAATATGTCATTTCACTACTACAGTCAGTTGGCTTCATTCTTTGTCCTTTTTGGTGTCACAAGTTAAAAAACTACCTACAAAACTGGCTCTTAATTCACTGTGTATTTTAAATGCCTCCATGGGAAAATTGCACAGGAATGTATCAGAAGTGCTCAAGCTGCACAGGGCAGTTTTGGTGGGCAGTTATTTATCCAAAGAGTGTGGAATTCCAGTTTATATGCATTTTATCTAGTAGGCAGCCCAGTCTCTAAGGCCTGTTCTAAGCTAAATATACTTTTATATATTTTTTATTTCTTTGGTAAGTTGATTTCTGACTGGATTTGATCCTTCTGATATACAAGTGCTCCTGCCAATGCACGTGGCCTCTTAAAGCTTTGCCAAGTCTGGGAAAATGTGATGGGATTGTAATTATCCTTCAGATGCTTTTGTGTTTGAAAACAACTGGGCCATAAGCAAAGCTACTTCTTAGAATCCCAGGCCTGTCTACAACAGCAACTTGTGGAGTTAAGAGAAGAACACTGTTGGAACTGGTTAATTGTGAAAATGTTGCATGATGTTGTTTGCAGGTATTCTGGAATTTGGGGGCTGATTGCACCTTTCTTGAAGCTCTTTTCAGTACTTTTCTTCACTTTTTAAATTCCTTTTAAATAACACATTTAAGTTAGTGAAAATAAATTGGTGGGAAATAATTCATGGGGTGTGTTCTTAAGTTCAGCTTTTTTTCCCTCTACCTTCCTAAAGAATAAAAGCTGGGTTTTGACAATGACTTGATGCTTTTTCACATTTTCTAGATGCAGAAGTCACCTCTGAGGAATCTGCTTCTGTTGGAGAGGAACAAGAGACTGAAACCCTGCCTGCTGCATCCAGTGAAGCAGAACAGCCAAAGGAACCTGAGAATGAAGGGAAGGAGGAAACAAAGTCCTCAGAAGAAACCAAAAAGGAGTAAGGCTTGCTTGGCTCTGAATTCAGGGATTTGGATAGGATTCTGAAGGAAGTCAGGCTCTACAGAGAGAAAAGATAGTGGGAAAGAAAAGGAGAATGGGTGCCTTAAGGTGCCTTTCCTTAAGATACTAAGGAAGAAGCTACTGATCATGTGGAGCTGCTGTTCTTAAGCATGTGAGGCTGAATAGTGATACAAGGTCTCTTTTTTGCTAATCAAAACAGTCCTTAAGTTATGTGAATTTAAATAATGTCAGATCTTCTGGACTTTTTTTTGTGTTCTTGTCCTGCTTGTTGGCTTGTTCTAGTGCCTCGTCTTACTATTGCTCTGTATTTTCCCTAAGCGAGAAGGATCAGTCGAAGGAGAAGGAGAAGAAGGTGAAGAAGACCATCCCTGCATGGGCCACGCTCTCTGCCAGCCAGCTGGCTCGGGCACAGAAGCAGACTCAGATGGCAGCCACTTCCCGGCCCAAAATGGATGCAATTTTAACTGAGGCCATCAAGGCAAGCAGGGCGCAAATGTGGTTTTTATTCAATTTATGTCCTAGAACATACGATTTCAGCTTGCTGAGGTGCAGATGAGAGTGCTGTGTGTAAGCAGGAAGCTGAGTGTGTAAGATTGGTATGCTTGTGGCGGGAAGCCCATGGAGCTAACATGTGAGTCTGTGAGGATGATATGGGGCTCTGTAGCTGATTTCTTTGCTTAGAATTTGTTTCCCTCCCTAATTACATTATGAGGAACAGCTAAGATGGCATAACCTGGTTGACTGCTGTCATAATTTTTTTTGCTGTGCTTCCTAGCCACATTTAACTTCATTTACGTGGATTCATCCCTCTATTTGATACATGTGCTTTCTTTTAGCGTTAACTTACTTTAACTCAGGACAGATAGAGATACTGTAAACCTGCATTCCAAAGTGGTCTTGGTTTACTTTATCCCTCCTGATTGTAAGAGGAGATCTCTGCTGTTGTAGCTGTGCTGCTACTCTCCCCTCAAGGCTTGGTTGCTCCCTTCAGAGGAGGCCTGGACTCCACCAGCCTTAACTGCAAGGTGGCCTTTCCTTGTATCTTCAAAAGATGAATTTCACCTTAGACTTCACTAATTTACTGATGTCAATCCTCCATCTTCTTAAAAAAAAGTAATTGGCAGGTTGTTCTGACTTCATGATTACTCTGTCTGGCATTAATAAAATGTTAGTAAATCGGTTGTGCAGCATTGCCAAAAGGCGACTGGTTAGTGTTTTAAGCCGTTCTGTGTGAGTGCCTCAGAGCAAGGGAGTAGTAGATATGTGCTTGCTGTGCTGCTTTTGTGTTGTTTGTGTTCGGTTCATCTACTCAGAAGGGGAAAGTTAAGTATTTTGTTAGTCATGTTTTATATTTGATTCACAGTGGGGAAAGGCCAGCCCTGGAATCCTGTGGTAGCCTGTGTGCATCAGTCCAATCTTTGTTCTTCCACCACCCCACTCAGGATAATTCCAGTTTAGGTGGTTTCTAATGTTTGTTTCTGTTTCAGGCCTGCTTTCAGAAGAGTGGTGCCTCAGTCGTTGCAATACGGAAATACATCATCCACAAATATCCTTCCCTGGAGCTGGAGAGGAGGGGATACCTCCTGAAGCAAGCACTCAAGAGGGAGCTGGAGAGGGGAATTATTAGGCAGGTAAGAGCTGCTTTGTGGAGCGGCACTGGAGATAGCATTGCTGAAGAGGGACTATTTCCAAGGGCCTGGAGTGACAGGAAAAGGGAGAATGGATTCAGAGTGCCAGAGAACAGGGTTAGACAGGATATTGGAAAATGATCCTTCCCTATGAGGGTAGGGAGGCCCTGGAACAGGGTGCCCAAAGAAGCTGTGGCTGCCTTTGGATCCCTGGAAGTGTTCAAGGCCAGGCTGGATGGGGCTTGGAGCACCCTGGGACAGTGGAAGGTGTCCCTGTCCATGGCAGAGGTAGAACTGGGTGATCCTTAAGGTCCCTTCCAGCCAAAACCATTCCATGATTCTGGGAACTGCATAGGAATTTTTAAACTTCATTAGAAGGTCTGTGGAATGAGCATGTTCTCCCTCATGGAGGTTCATCACCCTCTGTCTCTGCTTTGTTGAACCCTGGCAGGATTTCAGCACTGTTGTATCACTCGCATACTTGGCACCTTTGGTTTCTGTGCAATTCCTGGCCATTTCTGGGTGTTGTGTCACATAGCATTGCAGCAGCATGTGAGTTCAGCAGTGTCACACTGCAGCAGTGTGGGTTTTAACTCTGTAATTTATGCCTGTGTTATCTGTCAGGATCTCCTGGTCAGGACAGCAGAGGATGTCCCAATGTCTGGCTGCAGTTTCTGATCTTACTGAAGTTTCAGTGGGCTCAGATCAGGCCTCTGCCATAAAAACCCACTGCAGGGTGACAGTGCATTCAAAATCTGTATCATGATGTGAGTTCAGTGAGTTCCTCTGAGGTTGTTAGTATTCTGAGTTACTCTGTTAAGCACTGAAACTGACTTTCTCTTGAACCAGGTGAAAGGAAAGGGAGCTTCTGGGAGCTTTGTGGTGGTGTCTAATGCAGGAAAAACTGTTCCAAAAGCCAGAGACAGAAAGGTAAGATGGATAGTTTTAAACAACACTCTGAAATGTATTGCACTGAAGCACCTTACCCAATGTTCTCAACACAGTGTTCTCCTCCTTGCTGTGCTTTTTCTCCCCAAGTGCAGCAATTAAAACACCCATCCCACTGGTATCAGAATCAGAAAGCTATCATGAGGAATTAACCCTAAGTCAAATGATCAAAATCTCAAGTTTAAAATGTTTACATTAACCCCTTAGGCTTTGGTTCAGAGGCAGAAAACTGAATAACCATGAAACTCTTCCTCTGTCTCTACCAGGCAGAGAGAGATGCCTCTCAGGTATTGGAAAAGGGTTTTATGCTACTACTGTGTGTGTTTTATCTGTTGTGTGGATAAAGGGAAGACTCCAGTCTTTAGGACTGAGGGGAAAGTTTTCCCATCAGCTGTGAGGACAGAGGGAGGAAGAAGAAAATATCCTAAGGCTTCTGGAAGAAAGCTTCTGATGCTGGGTGTTGTTGGGGACTAATGTGAAGGGGATGGTTTTTCGAGCTTCACAGTTAGTTGTGGTTCCAGCACTGCTGATCTCCACTCCATGCCATGCTGAGTGTGAGAAACACATTCCTAATGCTGCAGTTTCAGAATTTTTAGCTAGAATTGCCAATCCCTTGGGATTAGACAGGTGAAGTTAGACAGGTAACCCCTTGGTGGTAATCTCTTGCCTCCTGGGGAGACCAAAAGCCCTAAAACTGATGGAAATGTTCACACACTTGCTGTAGGGCCCTGGAGGAAACTAATTGCAGTGGAACTTCTTAAACAGAGCTCACTGGCTCCGCCCAAAAGTTTGAGCAGGGCAGCTGATACCTGCTGACACATCACCTCTCTCTGCAGCATATGGGTGTCTTTGTTCCCAGTTACTTTCTCTGCGTTGCAGCAAAAGAAATGTTTTGGATGAATTCAGCTGGTAGGGGAGCAGTTCCCTCACCCATTGCACTGTTTACAGAGCTGCTGTTCAGCATCAAATAACTGAACTTGAGCACATTTTCTGTATAAAGAACAGACCATTTTTCCCTGATCCCCTCTCATAGTAACAAAAGGGGTGGAGGAAAACTCAGAATGGAACATTGGCTTCAATCAAGATTTTATTATGATATTTCAAAAAAGAAAAAAGGACTCCTGTTTAGCTATTCATTTTTGGGAAGACTTGATTTGTGTAAACAGGTTCTGTCTTTGATGAGTTTTAAGTTTCGTGTCAGCACGTATCATCATCTTCACAGAAAGTGTTGTAAAGCATTGGCACAGGGGATCCAGGGAGTCACCATCCCTGGAAGTCTTCAAAAAACCTGCAGATGTGGCACCTGGGGACATGGTCGGGTGGTGAATGTGTCAGTGCTGGGTTAATATTTGGACTCAATGGTCTTGAAAGGCTTTTCCAGACTGAATAATTCTGTGACTATGATTTTTCTTCTGTCTCACTGAAGGGTGGCAGAGGAAAACATCTATAGCAAGAGGAAGGAAACAATTAATAATACAGATGTTAGATACTCAGCAATTTTTATTTGTAAAGTTTTCCTAAAACTCCTATGAAAATTCAGCCAGATTTGCTGTATATCTCTTAAGCTGCAAAAGTTTTAAGTTGTTAAAGAGCTCCCTTACAGCACCTAAGTTTCCAGCTCAGCAGCCAGTGTCAGGAGCACTTGTCCCCACATGTGCATTGCTGGTTCAGAAACCCAGAGTTTTAGGCCCTGCTGATGCATAAAAGTCTGTGTGTTTCAGAAAAGCACTTCGGCTCTGAGCACAGAGCAGCAGGTGAAGCTGGAGGACGTCCTGCCGCTGGCCTTCACCCGCCTGTGTGAGCCCAAGGAAGCTTCTTACAGCCTGATCAAGAAATACGTGTCTCAGTATTACCCCAAACTCAAAGTAGATATAAGGTAAGTGCTGGAGTTGCTTTAGCAAGCAGAGGATTCCTCGGCCTTCCTCTGGCTCTGTCTCACTTCACGATGATTCGATGTCATATTTAAGCCAAGTGCTGCTCCAAGTGGCAGGGCCTGTGGGAAGGCTTGAGGAAAAGCTGTGCCTTTTCCTGTGTCCCTTCACATCCCATCTTTATAACTGACACCACCAGCAGTGCTGCTCTGCACACCTTAACCACACCCACACCCCTTTACTGCTTGGATGTGAAGCCTCTCCTCAGGGTCTCATCCCCCTTGGATCTGGATGCTTTAGCCAGCACATATGTACAGTAATCTTTAAGCTGACCTGTACGGAGTGAGCTGAGGCTTGGGAAGCAAAACTAGGAAAACCCTGCGGGTCACCTCTGACAGGGTTTTGTCAGCCCTTGTTTGCCTGTAAGCTGACTGAGTGCCCACTACATCCAAATGTGCTGCTCAAGGTGAGTGGATCCTTGCCAGGGCCACGTGCCTGGAGCTGCTGGCAGCGCCATGACACCGAGCCCGCGATGCCGCTCAGCTACCAGCATGGTACCGTGTTCTGCCCAGGCAATGAACCTTGCTGACAGGTCTCCATTTACAGTGTCTCATGTTGGCAGACACTCTAAATGCTGCTCTGCTCACACGCTGCAAAGCGCTGTTTCTCTGTTTGTTTTTGGAGCTGTCAGTGTGTGTCAGTAAAGCTTTCTCCTCCTGTGTTTCAGACCCCAGCTGCTGAAGAACGCCCTGCAAAGAGCTGTAGAGAAGGGCCAGTTAGAACAGATCACAGGGAAGGGAGCATCTGGGACATTCCAGGTCAGAGACTGGCTTCATCTTGTTGACCACAAGCCTTGGATGTTAGTTACTGCGCCTTGTTCCCTAGTTTCACTGGGTAGCCCTTTCTTCAGCAGCCTGGCATGCTCAGCGCTTGTCCAGCTATGAAGCAGTAGGACTCTTGTTCTCCTCTTGGTCTCCGTTTCAGGAGCAGACCCCTGTTCCCTTGCTGAGCATGCTGCATGCACTGCTCAGCTCTGACTCACCAGCACAGTAGGGAGCTGGTGGGATAAGCTTTCTTTTCCATCCCTCATTGGAAGTGCAGCAAGGTACCCAGATGCCTGCGACATCTTTTACTCATGTGTGTGGCATGGAAGTCTCTTGGGTACATTTGGTCCGTGGGATGGAGGGAGATGTGATTTATTTTGCTTTCTTTCCTCCCCTGAGCAATAGGCCCTTAGACTGCCACATCCTTGCAGTGTATTTGGGGGCTGGGGTGAGGTGATGCTGATAAAGCCCCCCAGGCCAGCAGACTGACTAGGCCTGCCCTCCCACCTACTGCTGGGAGAGCAGCATTCCCTGTGCAGTGTTTTAATATTAAACGTATCTGTGCTAATGCAGGAGCGCCGACCCACCTGGTGCAGAGGACCTGGTTTGGGAGAATTTTGTCTTGATGCTTTTCTCTTCCTCCTTGGAAAATAGCTGAAGAAATCAGGGGAGAAGCCCCTGCTGGGTGGGACTCTGATGGAAGATGCCATCCTGTCTGCTATTGCGGCCATGAACGAACCGAAGACCTGCTCCACCACAGCACTGAAGAAGTATATCCTGGAAAATTACCCAGGCACCAACTCCAACTTCCAGGGTAAAGTACTGCTCCATGTACCACTTCTATTCTGCATGCTGAGAGAGCCCTGCAGCTGCAGATGTGCCTGTGCAGCACCTTTAAACTGCTCTGTTGAGCTTGCAGGGAGCTGCAGCTGCTCAGCTCTTTATGCTGCAGAGATGCTCTGTGGTTTTAATTCTCATCAGTCCCTTTCAAGTAGGACAAAGGCCAATTCCTGAGAAAGAATGCATGATTCTCTTGTCTACAGCCAGGAAGGGGGAATAGTATTTAAGTACTTTATTGTTCTTAAATCACAAAGTTGATTTTATTGCTCTCAGCTTAGAAAGGGACAACTTGGCATCAATGCAGTTCCTATTGCTTTTTATTTAGAGAACTTGTGTAGTTTAACTCTTTAAAAACATTCACGAGCACCCCTCTTACTGATTTGTTTGAGGCCCTACTTTGCATCTGATTTTTAAAAGGTCAAACAAATAAGGAGAAAAGCCAATTGTATTTTATTTGGAAGGGAGACTTGGCATGTTGTTTTTTCCAGGAATGACACTAATGTCTGTTTTGATTTTTGCCTGAGCAGAGGCTTTCAAGCGGATCTTCTGATGGCTTATTTGGGTTATTTGGGCTGAGCCCCAATGCAGTTGGTTGGTGCTGGAGATCAGTTGAGACAGGCTGAGCTCACAGCAGTCTCTGCTCAAACCTGAACATAGATCAGTTTGTTCCTGTGGTGTCACTGAGCTGGTGCCATTCCTCAGGAGCAGAGAGGGGATTGCTGATGCCACAGTCTTCACCTGGACCTGGAGCACAGCATCAGCACAGCTGTTTGGTGCAGGGTTACTGACACACGGCACAGGTTCCAGAACTGAAGAAGGCCTGCCCCCAGGCCTTCTGCCAATTAGAAATTGATGTTGAGTGTGACTTCTTAATCTTAGGGCAGGGAAAAGAGATTCCAATCTTTCTACACCCTCACATGTTTTATTTTAAGGACCATTGGAAATGGCCCTGGTCTTTAGGGCCTGTGTTGAGCCAGCCTCCAGTGCTTGTCACTCCTGCAAGGCCAATAAGGAAATCTCAGCTAGCAATCTGTTGTTGTCTTTCTCCTTCCGTTACATAAAAGGAATTTTGATGATCTCTGCTTTGTTCTGAGAGCAACCGGAGGAAGATGTGAGATGTGAAAAGCAGGCGGGTACACACTGCAGAGCCAGAGCTCTGCTCTCCTCCCCAGTTTATGGCTCATTGCAGAACTGGACTTGACTGGGGTCAAATCCTTTACATGCTGTTATTGACCTTTGACGCTTCGAGTAAAATCAGCCTTGTGGTTATTAAAACTTCAGAACGTGCTTGGGAGCGAACCTTGGTTTTCCCTGGGAGCTCAATATGTAAATGGCCCCTCTAATTCAAGCTGAAAATGGTTCTGAACTGACTAAACAACCCAAGCTCTTTGCCAGAGACAAAGATCCCCTGTACTTGCACAGTTTAAGTTTCAATTCTTACACAGTACACAATGGAATGGCTGGAATCAAAGTCTGAAATAAAAGACTGGAATAAAAAGTTCATTTGTTGTATTTCCAGACCAAATATTTTACCCTTTAAAAAACAAAACAAGACGCAAACCACAGTATGGGGAAAGACGCAGTACGTACAACATTTAGAACATGAGGAGATCAAAACCAGGGTAAAAGGCTTGTTTTAAAACACACTTTAGAGGACAGTCTGAAACGTGGGTTAAATTTGGACAGAGGTAGTTACATGGTGCTGTCAAATGATTTCTGAAGGAGCATCCCATGATCATGACATCAGAAACGTGCACTGTTCTCAACTCCTTCCTTTGGAGAGTTTTAAGCCGCTCTTGCCAGGTGCTCAGGAACAATATCTTGCATCTTGCTTGAAAATCGACTGAGAGGATTTCCCATCCTGACTGCAGCTCTGATTTCAGAGGGCACAGCAGGGAGCAGTAAGATCAGACGAGAGGATAAAAATAGTAACACAACCTTTCTCTGATTTCTTTTTCACAGTGCATCTACTGAAGAGAACCCTGCAGAAATGTGAGAAGAATGGCTGGATGGAGCAAATTTCTGGAAAGGGCTTCAGTGGAACCTTTCAGCTTTGCTTCCCTTATTATCCCAGGTAAAGAGCTTGTCTGTAAAATGATGTTCAGGAGTTTTGCACTGCTCAGGTATCAGAGCTGAAGTTCATAAACCAATCTCCTATTTACAGGGAAGTTGTGGAGGGTTTAATCACTGGTGAACCATCACATTGTCACCCAGGCTCTGGATAATGGCATTACCTGGGTGAACAGAAAGCTGACTTCATTAGCAAGGGAAGCTTTTAAGGGCAGTAGGAACACTGGGCTCGGTATTCTCAGGTAGTCTGTTGTGCTGCTTTTGTTGGAGGCTGGGCTATTTAAGTGTTCTGTGCTAAAACCAATTCACCTGAGCAGGGAGTGGGGTGGGTTCTCCATGCCAGGGTGCTCCTAAGGAGCAGGACCCAGCTGTTCCTTCCTTAAGGGAGAGAGGTGGAAGGAGGGAAGATGACCTAGATTAGCTACTCTGAGTCTAAACCAGCCTTTCTTCTCCTGCTGTGAGCTGATATTGTGCTGGGCCATGTGGAGCCCAGGTATGAGGCCTTGGTGTCCCAGGAGGAGCCAAGCAGCAGCACAGTCATTGAGGTGCCTGCTCCCCAACTCCCTTTATTGCACACATGAGTCCCCACAGCTTCACCCATTCTTAGATGCTGGAGTCTGAACCTGCCCCTTTGTTGTTTCTCTCCCTGGGTTTGCAGGGAAAGGAGCAATGAGGGATAGAAATGGAGAAGGGACATCTTAGGGCTGGTGCATGCCCTGGCTGTCATGCTTCTGCCATTGCAGAGACAAAATGACCTTGGTTTGGGACAGCAGCAATCACAGAATTCCTGGGGGTATTTCTGGATTAGGCTAAAGCTGTAACCTTAGGGGGAAGCTGCATTGCAAGAGGAGAGCCAGGGTTACCCAGGACTTGCCTACCCTGGAGTTGTATCCTTAGAAACAAATCGTGCTCTGACCAGATCCCTCTTGTAGCCCAGATGTACTCTATCCAGAGAAGCAGCAGGATGAGGATTCTGAGGAATCTGATGAGGAAGAAGAGGAGGAATCTGAGGAGGAAGAAGAATCTGAAGAGGAAGAGTCTGAGGAGGAAGAGCCACCACCAAAGAAGAGGTATGGCAGCATGAGAGATGACTGGGCTCCAGTGGATGAAATAAGTGTCTGTCACAGCTGTAGAGTGCTCAAGTGTGTCTCTGGGTGTAGTCACCTATCCACAGGGCTGTTGCTCAGAGGTATTGGCAGAAGTTTCTAATTATTACTTATTCCAGAGATACTGACCTCCCCCATTCCATAATCTGAAGCCTTCCTCTTTTCTCCTCCAGATGAGACAGAGCCTGTGTTTATTCTTTTTGTTGCCTTAGGTCTCCTGCTCTAGAAAGTGTGATGTTTCACGTGGAACTTTTGGTATTTATTGTTTCCTTAAAAAATAAATCTTCCCTGCAGTAATTATTTGCAGCTCTGTAGCCAGATATGAGACCTACCTCACTCAGAATTTAGACTTAATATGAATGTTGTTTGTTAAGTAATAAAATTCCATTTAGAGAGGAGAGATAGTGCTTAGGGCTCTTAATTGTTCTGACAGCTGACTGATTCACTGTCATTATTTATATGTTTATTTGCCTAACAAAGGGGTTGGAAGCCTTGCTGGCAGCTCTGTGGGGAAGGGAAGTGCTCAGTGTAGAGATACCAGAAGAGCTCTTGCTCTTTGGGATTTAGCTCATGGAATGTGCTGGCAAAGGACAGGGATGCCAAGATGTGCTTCATTTATGCAAATTGCTGACAACAGCTCTGCTCTGGGTACCGTTTGTGCCTCCTCTGAGCTCCTGTGCTGCCTCTTCCTGACAGGATGCAGAAGAGACCACCCCCCAAATCCCGGAGCAGGGCCCCTCCGATGAAGCGAAGAGAGTCCAAACCCAAGCCAAGGAAAACCCCCACCGCCCGCCGGGGCAAAGCAAAGCCCCCTCCCAAGGTCAAAACCCCTGCTAAGAAAGCCAAACCAGCAGCCCCAGCCATCAAGAAAGCCTCTGGTGGCAGCTCTTCCAAGAAACCAGCAGCCAGTGGGAGGAAGGAAGTGAAACCCTCTGCCAAGGGCAAATCCACCATGAGGAAATCTCTCCGGGCAAAAAAGTAAAATGTTTCCAGTGTCAGGGAATCCCATGGTTAAATCCACAATCTTGTTTTATAAGTCAACGTGCATTTGTATTTTAGTTCTGATGCTTAAACACTTCTTTAATTTTTTTTAATTTTTTTTTTCTTGAATGATGGGGAAAAGCTGAAAACTAAATCAAACCAACCCGAGCATTCATTAGATCTCAATGCTGTGCCTCATGCCTGCCCCTCCCCTGGAACAAGTCATCTTTACTTTCTGCAATAATTTTAGGACTTTTCTAGGACATCTCTAATCTGTACATTTATGGTGTTCCGTGTGGGTTTTGAGGGGGGAGGGTTGGCTTTTAAAACAATTCTTCAAAGATCTTTATATCTTCAGACAGCAGGAACAGGATGATCAGGGGAATGTGATTCTTTAATGAGAAGGTGCCGTGGCAGAGGAGTCCTCCCTAGATCCCTGCATGCCGAGGTCCTTGGTGCTTCCAAGCGGGAGCCGTGTACATACAGCACTTGCACTGAGCCCTGAGGTACTGCTTTCCTCAGGCCCAGGGCTGGCTGCTGAGTCAGATCCTGGGCATCTCCTGAGGGTCTAGTGCCAGAGGGGCTCCAAAAGGGGCAGCTCTTGATTAGGCGGGTGATTTGAATTAGTGTTTCCACACCACATGTTACCTTAAAACCAAAATATATCAAAGTCTTCTTGAATCCAACTTTCAAATGTTTTTAAGAGATGAAAAGCCTGAGTTTGTCACTTCTTGTTTACCCTTTTTTAAAGATATGTTGGAGAGCTATACAATTGCTAATGTAGAGATGTTGATAAGTGAAGAACATGCGGTTTGCTAAAATAAAATGAAACTAGATTCCAGGCCTGCCTTCTGTGTGCATTCTCTCCTCGCCCCAGCTTCTGCTCCTGGAAAGGTAGAGTCACCACAGATTGCTGCAGAGGCAGATCTTTGTTCAAAGCCAGCGGGATTTGGCCTGAGCCACTGCCAAGCTCTGTAGTTGGACCAACTCCTGACCTTTTTCTTCCCTGGTTTCTCTGGAGACAAAGGTGAGTGAGAAGAAAAGCTCTGTTGGAACTTCTTGCTGGTCCTGTTCTCCCTTTGTCAGTGATCAGTGAGGACAAAAAAAGCCAGCTGAAACCTTCTCCCTCCACCCTACTCAACAGAGCAGCACCTGCCTTCAGAGCACATCTCACCACGTCCCTGCTCTGCCGTGCCTGGGGCAGCGATGCCAATGGGACCTGACAGTCTCCAACGTGCTGCTGCAAAGAGCTGTGAGGACGGGAACTACACAGAAAGGGAGAAAACAGCTTCATTGATTTTATTCTTTTCAGCTGCTGTCTCAGTGTGCTACCTCTAACTGGGAGTTAAAAAATTCCTATAGAAATGGCCTAAATTGTTCCCAACCCTGTAAGAAGGGTACAAACAGCAGGTTAAAAATCACAGCTGATGGGAAACAGAGTGAAAGCTCTGATCAAAGAGTGATCTACAGGGATGTAAAGCAATTAGAAACATTAGTTAATGGCTTGTTCCTGGGGCTGCTTGTACCAAAGCCGTGGGGTTTGTTGGCATTGTGGTGAGATGAATCAGAAAAACTTCTCAGTGCTAGCATATTTATGGGGACAAGGAGTCTTCACCCAGGTGCTGGGCATTTTTCCACCTCCCTCTTCCCAATGACATCCCTGCACCAGTAATCTCATGGGTATTTGTTAAAACTCTGCTCTGGATGACACAGATTTCTCACATCCGAGCAGGAGCACCTTGAATTAAGAGTTGTGCCAAAACCTTGCTCATCACCAGACTCTGGCTGTGGTTTGAAGTGATTTCTGCACACCGAGACAAAAAAAGGTCACAGAATTGGTTGTATTTAATCCAAAGGAGTGATCCTTTCTTCCCAGGAGCAGTGACCAGGATTGAATGGGAGTCTTCATTGCCAGCAGAGCAAATGCCTTCTGGGGGGTTTGTGCTGGCTCTGCCGCTCACTCTTCCCCAGTCTCCGTTTCCTGGCCAGACTGAGCTCCGTTATGTTGTTTCTTCAGCCCCATCTGTCCTATTTTTTTCCTTTTTTTCCACGGTTTCTCCACTATCGATGATCGGGTGGCTCTGCCATCACAGCTTGCGGTGTCTGGAAGCAGCTGGTGCTGGCAGTGACCCAAAGGTTGAATGCTGCTGGTCGGACCCTTTTCCTCACACCCTCGGGATTGCTGGGGCACGAGACAGGGATCTTCGGATGCAGTGACGAGGGTTAAACCCCATTTCCTGCCCAAACTGCTGCTTTCCCATTCCAGGAGCCAAGCTCGTTCATCCCTGGGATTGGGGACAGCTTCCTTTGGCTGGCCGGGAGGGTGTGAGGGAGGCTCCGGGTTACGTGGTTTCTCTGCAGTGAGGCCAGAGCCACCCCTCTTTTTTTTTTTTTTTTTTTTTTTTTTTTTTTTTTTTTTTCCCCCCAGCAAAAGCAGGCAGCAGTGAGCAAAACTCCACAGGGGATGTAGAAATTGGGGTGAAAAGGGTCTAAGCATCAGGGCAGGGATGTGGTGAGCGAGTAACCACGTGTGTACGTGTCAGGGTTAGAAATCGCTGCTCCGGTGGGCACGCCGGAGGAGACGGGAAAAGACGCAGAGAAAATCAGTTGCCGCCGCGTTTTCCAAAATCCCGAGCGAGCGTTCCTGCTCGCCGTCGCTTCCAAGAAACGGAGAGAACCGAGGAGGAAAATTGCAGTGATTCATCGCGGGCAGATCGGAGGCAGGAAATGGGAGTTTGCTGCCTGCCCCGTGCCCGGCGTGGGCTCGCGGGGCTCGCGCTCGCCGGGGCCTGCCTGGTGGCGAGGGTCTGACACCCACGGGTCGAGCATCCCTGCGTCGCGGCCGGAGCTGCCGGAGGAGCCGCCGGCGCAGGGAAAACAACCGGCAGAGGCCGAGAGCCGGAGCAGCGGGAATTTTTCACCTGCGTTTCTCCGGAGCCATCCAAGCGAGAGCTGCCCGTGAGTCGGGGGCGTCCGGCAGGATGGGGGTCCCAGGGGATGCTTGGTGCCTGGTGTTACACATCACCTAAATTTGGGGGGTCAGCATCCCTGCCTTGGGGACCCCCAGGGTGGCCGGTGGGCTGGGGGCTCCATTGAGAAATGAAGCGTGGGAAAAGGGGGGCGGGGCTTGGGGGCTGCCTGTCCGCGGATTGGCTGGGGGAGGGGGGAGACCCCCCAAATTGTGCCGGGAAGGAGAGGGGCCAACCTGCGCTTGCGACAGGGAGACGGCACCGCAGGGACCCCCCCCTCACCATTAGGATGCTCCTGGGGCAGCCAGACCCCTTCCCTCTTTCACCCGTTTGCTCCCAGGCGGCTGCGGCGGGGCCTCTGTGACACGAGTTGCGCCGGCCTCAGCCCGGCTGAGGGCTGTGGAGCACGAGTCCCCTTTGGGTGGCTGGAGAAGGGTCCGGCACACTCCTCCGTGGCTGTTCTGGACAAAAAAGCACACCCAAATCTGCTGCCCTCATCACTGGTGTTTTGGGATCACCCCTGGAGAGCCCTGGGGGTCTTGGTGCTGATGTGTGGCCGGCGGGAAGTGGGATGGAGGATGGGAGGGGGAGGACGTGGGAGGACCCCAAAACCTTGCTGGAGTTTGGGATGTGGGACTGCATACACCTCACTTGTGGTCCAGAGCGTATGTTCGGCATGCAGGGATTGCTTGCGTTTCATTTGGGGATGGAATGTGGGCACTGCATCCATCACGTTTGGGGTGGGAATTTGGGGACCCTCAATCACCGTCGGGGTCAGGACATGGAGGACTGCCTGCATGCTGCTTGGAGTGGGGACATGGGACCCTCGACTGGAGCTCACCCCATGCGGTCAGGATGCTGGAACCCTTGTGTTGGGGTTGGGACCATTTTATTGGGGTCAGGACCTGGGGGACATCTGCACCAGGACTTGGGGACATCTTTATTGGCGTCAGGACTTGGGGAGCTCCGTGCAGGGAGCTCCCCAGGGCTTAGCAGGGCTGGAAACAGGGGACAGTGGGGGCAGGTTGCATTTGTCCCCTCCCTCCTCGCAGAGACAGTGACCAGGGGCTGGACCCAGGCTCCCCGTGCATTTTCCAGCACTATCACCCTGGAGGGCTCCAGCTAACTCAGATGTGGCATCGGAGTTGCTTAACTCCATCCTGATCCAGCCTTCACCCCCAAACCCCTCTGCCATGAAGAAGAAGCCAGGCAATGGGCGGGGGCAGGAGCCGGTGGCCCCCCAGCAGCGAGGCCGGTCTGTCACAAAGCCAGCAGAGGTGACTGACACATGGCAGGGGCGGGGGGATGACACCCCGAGATGAGATTTGGGTGCTGTTGCACCCTCATAACTCCCCAGACCATGATCTCAGCATGGGCCTGTTGCCCTGGGGGGGCATCATGGGGGGTTGCTGCTGACACCAGTGGGGTTTTTGCCCCTCCAGTACGTGGGATCCTTCATGGTGGAGGAGCTGGACCTGCAGAAGCAAGCAGGGCGGTTGGAAGAGCAGCTGCGGGCGCTGAAGGTCGGGATCTGCCACTGCTCCCCTTGCCGGGAAACACAGGGGACCCCAAATAATTGGGGCACCCACAGGGGGCACAGCCCAGACCCCCAGTGCCAC
>WBMY01007431.1:349795-385801 GCA_013397315.1 Donacobius atricapilla
GTGTGTCTCTCCCCGGTGTGTGTGTGACTGACCCCGGGGTGTGTGACTGACCTCGGTGTGTGTGTCACTCACCCCGGTGTGTGTGTGTGTGTGACCCCGGTGTGTGGCTGGCCAGGGTGATGGCTGCAGAGGGGATGAAGGTGGCCGTGCGCTGCCGGCCGCTGAGTGGGCGTGAGGTGGCCCAGGGATGCTGGGCAATTGTCGGCGTGGACGGCGCACGGGGCCGGTGCCTCCTGCAGAACCCCGCGGCCCCCGCGGAGCCCCCCAGGCGGTTCTTCTTCGACGGGGTGTTTGGTGGGGAGCACAGCACCGAGCACATCTACAATGAGATTGCCTACCCCCTTGTGGAGGTCAGTGCGGACGCAGGGGAGCCCCACACAGCCAGGGATGGGGGCAGTTTTGGGCACCACAATGAAAGAAGGAGCTCCAGGAGCATTTGGACAATGCTCTCAAGCACAGGGTGGGATTGTTGGGGTGTCAATGCAGGGCCATGAATTGGTCTTTGATCCTTGTGGGTCCCTTTCAGAGAGGATATTTGTGAGCACATAACTTGGGACAGGGGCTGAGGAGTTTTACAAGTGATCCCTAAGTGAAGCAGGATCCACTTGACCTTGCCCATACTGGAAGGTGTCCCTGCCCATGGTAGGGTGGTGCAACGAGATGAACTTTAAGGTACCTCTCAAAGCATTTGGGATTCTATGATTTATGGGCAGAAAGCCCTTTCCACTGCTTCAAGAGGTTTAGCTACAAGCCTCAGGAGAAGAGGAGACCAGTCAGTGTCCTGGAAACAGGCTGGGAAATTGGGAAGAAACAAAACTTTGTTAGCAGCCAGGCAGGGCATGGAGGAGAGAGTTACATTTAATTGTTTTAGGTGGATGTTTATACCACAGAATCCCAAACAGGTTTGGGTGGGAAGGGTCATTAAGGCTCATCCCATCGCACCCCCTGCCATGTGCAGGGACACCCTCCACTGTCCCAGGGTGCTCCAAGCCCTGTCCATCCTGGCCTTGGACACTTCCAGGGATCCAGGGGCAGCCACAGCTGCTCTGGTATCAAACTGATGATTTTAGGGACATTTTTCCTGTCAAGTGAGAAACCTTAGAGAAGATGGGGAATCTCAGCCTGGCTTAGACTAGCAAAAGGATAAGGGATCCCTTTGTTTCCTTGTTAACAGATCAGCACAGGCGAGGTGAAAAATGAACCTGTTAAACAAAAAAAAGACCAACCTCCCACTCGCCAAAAATTTTGTTAGAAGAAGTAACGTGGATTAAATGGCTCTTGATGGTTTTAAGATAGAAGTTCCTGATCACGAGAACGAGCCGGGCTAGAAACAGTAGATATTAGAATAATAGGTTCTTTTTTTATTATTTAAACCTTAAGAAATCCAGTTATTTTTTCTTCCTACCACACTTCTCTGAAATAGGGACAAGTGACAGTGAGCAGCTTGCCAAGTAAAAATTATTGAAAGCTGGAGACCATCCGCTTGGTCACCCCACAACCAATTATTGTTCTAGTTGTCTTTTTGAATCTCATAAGATTTTTATGCCCTATGGCAAAAATATTATGCTTTTCTAAGTGTTGGTATTGTCAACTGCTTTTCAGCACTTGCATTGCTTCAAGATTCCCTGTTTTGAGAGAAAAAAACATTGACTTATATGCTAATTTCATAATTGCTATACTCTGTTGGTGTGTGAAGATTAAGCAGCCAATTGAGGCAGCCATTTTACTTCCAGCTCTTCCTTTAAAATACCTTTTAGGGGGTGGGAATGAATCTGGACGGTGTATTTCCAATTAGGCAAAGATGAGGGCTGTTTTATTTGATTTCCTCCCATTTCCAGGGTGTCATGGAAGGCTACAATGGCACCATCTTTGCCTATGGCCAGAGTGGCAGTGGGAAGTCATTCACCATGCGGGGCGTTGTGGATCCTTCCTCACAGAAAGGGATCATTCCCAGGGCATTTGAACACATCTTTGAGAGCATACAGGTGGGTGTGACAGAGATCCTGTTGGTAGGTTTTTGCTAAAAAGACTTTGGTGTCCTATCCCAAGAAGTGAGTGCTGATGGCATGAAGTGTGAATGGGGACAGGTTTGGGGTGCACTGCTTCTCTTCCTTAAGCTGAGGCCTGTCCATAAGCAGATGATGTTGTGGACTTGAGATGTGGAAGGACCAAAAGTCCCTTGCCGTGAGTGTGTTGAGTGGTTCCACCTGGAATGAATTGCCAGGGGAGGTTGGATGAGGTGCTGAAGGGTGGAGGGCACCCAGCTGTGAGAGGGCCTCTCTGGGCAGCCTCACCCCAAATCCTGTGTGCTGTGCAGTGTGCTGAAAATGCCAAGTTCCTGCTGAGAGCCTCCTACCTGGAGATCTACAATGAGGACATACGAGACCTTCTAGGAGCTGACACCAAGCAGAAGCTGGAGGTGAGGCGGGCTCAATGTGTCTTAATTAAGTGCTTTAATTAGCTCAGGTGGGTGTTACCATGACTTACAGAAGTGCAGCAATGGTCTCTGCCAGAAGCTTGAGTGCCAGATTATGAGGTTACCTGCGAAATATGGATGCTAAGAGGGACTTTTGAGGGACTTTAGTGGAAGTTTGGGAACAGGATGCATGCAGTTGGAGACATGTCCAGTGTATTCCACATGAGAGTGGCTGGTGGCTCAGCATCAGTTCTGTGAAAATCCTTTACTAGACAAGGATGGAATAAAGTGCTTATGGGGCAATTTCTTCCTCATCCTCTTCATCTCATGCTTGTCTCTAAAGCAAGAGGATTCTGGGCCTTATAAATGTTTAAGCTAATCTAGTGGAGCCATGGATGATCTCTTTATCTACCTAAACCAAAAAGGCTGATCAGTTTTGAGGGAACACAATAGACATTACTCCCCATGGGAGCACATGTGACGCTGACAGGACCATAGGAGGGTAACCTCTCCCAAAATCCTAATCAGGGGGCTGATCTTTATAAAATTTACCTCTTGGTGGCTTTGTGGATCCTTTTGTAGGTATTCCTGGAGGGAGCTAGAAATCTCCTTTCCCAATTTACTTCCTTGCAGGGCTGGTGTATAAAACCAAGGCAGTAGCACCTTGCGACGCTCTGGGATGGCAACAGACCCAAACTGCCTTACAGGGCAGATATTTCTAACAGGTCTCTGGCTTTAAGGCAGGCAAACCCCTCTCTGCTCCATGTGCCAAGCGTGCTTTGCATTTCTCCTGCAGAGGGAGAGTGGGAGAAGGGGACTTCTTGCTGCAGTTTCCCATCCTTTGTTCCACATCGGAGGTGACACGGGTTTCCATGGTGACACCGTTGGCACAGGGAGGGCAGGAGCTGGGCAGAGCCGTTTCCAGGGTAACTCTGTCACGCTGCCTGTTGCTGCCTCCACTGAGTACTTGAGGGAGTGTTCTGCTGAAACAAACCCCAGGCTGCCCCACTGATTCCTCTGAGTCCCTCAATTCCCCCCAGAATCCCATTTTTGTTCTTTCCTTTGCCTTTCACCTCAGTGACTACAGCCATGTCCTTGGTCAGGTGTTCCTCAGGGACTCTGCAACACCCCCAAACAGAGCCAGGCCCGTCCTGGGGTTCTCAGTAGCACAGACCAGCCACGGTGTGTGAGCACTGGCTTTGACTGTACCTGGATTCATCCGGGGCATCGTGGCTTTGGAAAAATGATAAATCCCTCCTGGTTAAGTTTTCAGCTGCTTTTGCTCTGTTCTGTGGGGGTTTTTTTAACAGCAAACACTATTTTACATCATTTCTTGTGAACGTCTCTGAAGTAGCTGAGCCTCCTCTTTGGAAGTCACAGTGCCAAATGTGGTCTCTGTTGCTTCATCATGACAACCATATCTCGATATCCCAGCTGACATGATAAAGATAGTTTTGGTGATGAACTTAGCAGATGTGGGGTGTAACAGAGCTGTGGAAAATTAATTCAGCTCATTCAAAATTCCCAGTGTGAAGGGGGTTGGTGTAGGAGTGCAGGGATCTCTGGATTATTTTGTATTTTTCATGTAGGTTTGATGGGTAACTCAAAATTTTGGATATTTCCATTGCTTATTAACATTCTGTATGAAACTTTTAATCTGTGTGGTTGATAATTACTGAGAAGATGCTGTTGGGTATTTAATGCTCTATCTCAACTCAGGGTCCTGAATTAATTAATGTGGAGAAAAATGGTGACAGTTCACCTGTGTATGACAGGTGGTACTTTAGGAATGTTGTCAGTGAGCTCAAGCCACCCACTCAGAGCAGAGTTCAGCAAAGCACCATGAACAATATCTGGGAATATTGTATCTGTGCTTTGATATTAAAAAAGCTTCCTATGACTGAGGAGATCTTAGAGCCTTTGCCATAATAGGTGAGATGTATTTTGATTCTTGTTTAAAATATGCAACTTAATAATAGAGAAGGTGGAGGGTGGATAGAAACCAGGTTCCTCATGGCCTGGGGGATGTCTGAATCAATCAGCAACTTCTAACTTGTATTCTTAGAGCCCTCTTTTTCTGTGGTTTTATTCCTCCTTCAGAAATAAGGCCTTTTGGTGGCAGTCAGATGTGTTTTTCTCATACTGCCGTTTAATTTCATGTAGCCCTCGAGCTTCCGGGCCATTCCCAGTGTAATTTCCATGGTTCCAGTTCCTCCTGTTCTGACCTGGCTTGCATTGTTTTGTTGGCAGCTGAAGGAGCACCCGGAGCAGGGGGTGTACGTGAAGGGGCTGTCCCTGCACGCCGTGCACAGCGTGGCCCAGTGTGAGCAGCTGATGGACACGGGCTGCAGGAACAGAGCCGTGGCCTTCACCCTCATGAACAAGGGCTCCTCCCGTTCCCACTCCATCTTCACTGTCGGGATGGAAATCTGCACTGTTGGTGGGTACCTGGGTGCCTTGCCTTGGGCCTGGGCCTAGCAGGGCACAGGATCTGTGTGCTCACTCATCATCCCACAGCTACCCTTAGATCCCACATGACTGTAGGTCCAGGAGAAAAATTCTCCTCCCTGTGAGGGTGGGCAGGGCCTGGCACAGGGTGCCCAGAGAAGCTGTGGCTGCCCTTGGATCCCTGGCAGTGTCCAAGGCCAGGCTGGATGGGGCTTGGAGCACCCTGGGATGGTGGAAGGTATCCCTGCCCATGGCAGGGAGTGGAATGAGATGAGTCTTAGGGTCCATCCCAAATGAAACCATGTCATATCACCTGACAGTTCCTTCCTTGAGCTTAATCATAGGGCATATTTTTAAAACATGGAATTAAAGAATCCTTTAATAAAGTTTTAGTGACTAATTTTTCTTTCATGAATATCTTACTGGCATTTCTTTAGTCGGAAGAGCTGCCTCTTGGGCCTGAACAGGGACCTCAGGAGGGTTTTTCTGGGACCAGAAAGGAATTAATCTCTGCCTTGTCTTAGGCCCTGGCTGGGAATAGCTTGGCTTCTTCAGCTGTTTCAGTCATGGGGAATGTTACACAGTGTCTTCCAAAATTGCAGTTCTAGATGTTGATGACAGTATCTCATTTTCCACTCAGTAAGTGAGGGAAGTAGCACAGACAGTGGATGCGTTGTGTGAGTCTGTAAAATCCCAGCTTTATCCCAAAGGAGGAAGTATTTGCACTCCTCTTCTGTGCTCAAGATTGGTGCAGGGCCCTCAATCTAGCCTGAATTTCTCTGATTTAAAACTTTGGAAACATGACATGGAACAGGATGGCAGGTGGGGAACCTGCAGCTTTGGCAGTTAAAAACAGATGGAATATCTGAGGAGAAAGTTGAGGGCTCTGGCCAATCCCCATAAACCGCATGGTTCTGCTGGGGTGAGCATTGGCTGAAATAGTTGAGGAATTCAGTATTTCTGTTGTCATGTTTAGGCTTCATAAAGAGTTCAAACTTCTTTTCCCCATGAGCCTATATTAAATAATAATTTATGGAGAGTTGATATTTTAAAGGGAATAAAATTACTTGTTTTTAAAGTAACACATTTAGGAATTATGAAAAATACTGGGCTCTTGGCTGCAGATGTTTGAAACGTGCACGTTCCCATCAGTATTTTTACTTAGATTTCTACACCTTTTTAAAAATTTATTTTATTTTTATAGTTATTTATTTTTACAGTATTTTTTTTAGATTAGCAAATGTTTTATTCCTTTATGTTGTGTGCTTCTGCCATCAGCCCAGGCCAATGGGCTGACAGGGAATTAGACAGGGAAGATCTTTAGGCTGCTGCAGACATTTTAAGAAGAGTCTGGGGACCTTCTCACACCACAGGAACTAAACCATGAGCTCTGAGCTGGAAACAAACAGCCTCTGTGGGTGAAAGGACCGGCAGGAACCAAAACAGCTTTTTGATTGCCTGGCAGTGTTTACATGAACCAAGGGAAGAAGGGAAAGGGTTAGAAAACCTACTTTTTGTGACTGCCCATTCACCCCAGCACTCAGAAAGGATAAGGAGAGGGTTCTCTATTTAAGCCCCATGTGTTTTTACCCTGTTCTCCCATGTCTTGACACATGAGAACAAGCTGGAGAGAAATAAATTTGCTTAGCAGCAAACATTAAACTCCACCGTTACCAATCTGTTGCTGTAACAGAAATATCCGGGGACAACAGGTTTTAGAGGTTTTGGTGTTTACCTGTGAACTTTCAACTTTCCCTCATGCATCAGATTCTTCATTGCTCATGTTTAGGTATTGTCCAGAGCTGTTAAACAGAACTCTGACTCATTTCAAGGCCAGGGTTTGTGGAAGTCTTCCTTTAAAAGGGTGGATTCAGTTAAGATCTCACTGCTTTCTGTGCTTGGAGCGCTAAAGGAGCTCTTCTCTTGAATTTGGGTTTCAATCTTATGGAATATTTGGGATATGGACATCCAAGAGTGTGGTCCAGCACTTGGGACATCAATTCCAGGAATGCGTGTCCAAGTCTTTGCTCTGTATGAGACTGGGAAAGGTAAGGAGCCAATGAAAGTGCAGGGCTCCTAAAGGAACCACGTACACTCTGTCTTCCTCACAGGGACCCTGTGCCATCACACTATTCCAGCCTCAAATGCAGACCAGGAAGCAGGTATTCCATGTGTAAGGCGTGTGTCCAGGCAGCTGGGCAGCCTCAGCTCAATCTGCACCTGCCTTAAAGTGATGGGAATGGCACCAGCTCACTGGATTTGACTGCTCACCAGGATCCATCTCCTCATCTGGGGGCTTGGGCCATGGGCAGGGATACCTTCCATTATCCCAGGTTGTTCCACGCCGTGCCCAACCTGGCCTTGGACACTTCCAGGGATGGGGCAGCCACAGCTTCTCTGGGCCAGGACCTTACCACCCTCACAGGGAAGGATTTCTGTATATCTCATCTAAATTTCCTCTCATGAAACAAACTGAGGAGGAAAAAGGTTGTATAAACTCATGGTCTGATCATATTACTTGTAGAAGACTTTGGCTGAAATTGTAAATACTATTAAAATACTGGGGGCAGGGGGTGTTCAGAGCTCACTGGGAGAGTAAGAACAGGCATGTTATGTTCTTACTGTGGATTTTGCTGTGGATCCTGTTAAAGAAAGCACTAAAATGTGCAGTGTTAAGATTAAGTAGATGTTTACTTACCTCAGGGAGTCAGGGCCCAAAGCAGACAAAGAACATGGCTGGAACAGGACGTGGCACCGAGAGAGTCCTGGTTCTTGAGGTGCTTCCTTCTAAGAGCTAACTGGGAATTGTTTCCCTGCAGATGAGAGAGGGCAGGACCACCTTAGGGCTGCCAAACTCAACTTGGTGGATCTGGCAGGAAGCGAGAGACAGTCAGGACTGGTGCCACAGGGGAGCAGCTGAAAGAGGCCACCAAAATCAACCTTTCCCTGTCTGCCCTGGGCAATGTCATCTCGGCCCTGGTGGACGGCAGGTGCAGACACATTCCCTACCCAGACTCCAAGCTGACCAGGCTGCTCCAGGACTCCCTGCGGGGGGAACACCAGGACCCTGATGGTGGCATGTGTGTCTCCGGCTGATGACAGCTGTGAGGAAAGCCTCAGCACCTTGCGCTATGCAAATCGAGCCAGGAGCATCAGGAACAAGCCCTGCATCAACGAGGACCCCAAGGATACCCTGCTGAGGGAGTACCAGGAGGAGATTAGGAAGCTGAAGGCCATTCTGGCTGAACAGATGGGCATGAGGGACTTGTCAGGTAGGAAAGCCTTTACTGGCTGCAGAGATGTCAAAAAGGGGGGTTTTACACATAAAATGTTAGGTAAATTTTATTTCAACTTTTCCCTTACCTATTGGAGGAAGAGTTCTCCATTCTGAGTACAGACTTTTCCTTCACTGTTGCCAAATTGACCTTATTCCGCTGGCAAAACCACCTCAATAATGTAGCGTTTTCAGTAGTGACAAATCTGTTAGAAAAGGCAGACATGATTCAAATGCTTGGTTATTTTTGGTGATTGTGGGCTAGAATTTGGTCGGTTTGGCCAGAAGAGAAGTTTCAGGTGGAAGAACAAAAATGAGCTGCAAAGGAAATAATATTGTAAAATTCTTTATTTTATATATATATATATATATATATGTATGTTTTCAAAGTAAGCATTCAGCCCCTATTCCCCTACAATGTGAATTTTTGACGCTACGAGAGAAGTTTTACCCTCCTTGTGGCAGTGCTTGAGGACTCAGCCCAGCCTCAGCACACTTGCTCTGTCCTCTGGAGCAGGACTAGGAAATGTAGGAGCAAATGGGGAGGAGCAGTCTTTAGGGAGCTGATCACCTTTGGAGAATTAGCCCCTAAAAAAGAACAACTTTCAGCAGGGGAATAAGGCTGTAGGATGACTTTTTCCCCCCTTACTGCCTCCTTTCAGAAACAGCTGTGAACAAAGAAGGTAATTTCCTTGCACATTTCATCTTCCCAGTGGCTTTTATCTCCCGAATCCGTAGCACAGCCCTGGAAACAAGTCTCCTGTTTTTCTTTGAAAGAGATACTTGTATTTATAGATACCATATAATTACATTCATTTCCATATTTCCAGAGAGCTGGAACCTCTCCCTCTCTCCCCACATCTATGGACCCCCGGGCCGGCGGTGTTTTGGCAACAAGCACAGTTTGAAGGAGCACACTGGTTGCCATGTTCTTTCCTGGCACCCAGATTCTTTGTTCTCTTTCCAGGAATTCTGCAGACAATCCCACCCGGTGACTCTGAGTGATTTTTATTTCTACTTTGCTTTGTAGGGCTTCTGCCTGCTGAGGCTGCTCACCTGGGAGCAAATCCAGCTCCCTGCCTCAAACCCCTGGTGGATCTGGAAGCAGAGAAGCAGCTGATCACAGAAGTAAGTTGGGAACAGATATCCCAGAGTGGCTTTGACTAGAACTTTTTTCATAGTAGTCATTACAAATATGGTCCAGGCATTCCAGAACACTTCTCTTTTTCTATTTCTTTCTCTATTTTGTAATCCCTGGACTTCTCCTATGAGCAGACCATGTGTTATGGAGGCCTTGTGCCTTATGATAACCCACCTCTTGTTCCCACCTCAATAGGGATGGATTGGAATGGATTTCCAGGAAGAATTTTTGGAGGAACTACATGTGAAATTGTCAGAAAAGGGAGGAATAGAGTTGTGGAAAGCAGTAGTCAAAAGTTTTAGCAACAGTACAGAGATGAAGAAAAAAAGGAATACAGAGCCAGGAGGAAGAATGACAAACAAAACTCTCTCCTTGCTCTTTAGAAAGTTCATTCCAGGGCACCACAACCACCAAAGGCAGCTGTTTTTAGGGCTGAGCAGTCACTTTCATCAACAGCAATCACTACTGTGTCAACTTAAGTCACAGAAGTCAGTGAATACTGGTGAAGTTGTATTGGGATGGGCATAAGGTGTGACCTGGAATGGACCTGGATGTGACCTCAGGACCAGTCACAGGACTGTTGCTGTGCCTTTCAGGAGTACCAGGAGAGACTGGCCCAGCTCCAGGCCAGCTACCAAGCGGACCAGGCGTCCCATGCCCGACTGGAGAAGGACATCAGCAGCCTGAGGGATGACTTTGATCTCAAGGTGTCTGTTCTCCAGGATCTCCTCAGGAAGGAAGCAGATATGGAGGAGGTGGGTGGAGGCTGTGCAGCCAAGCCCAGGTTCCCTCAGGAGCAGGGGCTGTTTTTTGCTCTCAGATCTGTGGTAGCCACTGCAGCCTTTGAAAGCCAGCAAGTTCTGCCACTGCAGCAAGTGCTGCCTGTCAGCAGCAGTCCCTGCTGTCAACCCACCCTTATCCACAGCAGGAGCAGGGACTCTGCCTCTCCTGGACCAGATTTAAGACTGTCCCAGCTTTGTCCTCTTCCCCATTTCCCTGACTTCCTTCCCTGTCAGGACCAGCCTGACCCTGACCCAACCCTGTAAGCCTTGAGGCAATGAAAAGCCTAATTTTTGAATGAAACGCCTACTTTTTGCTCATGTAGCAGAGCTCCCTCTAACTGAGGGCAGTGTGTCTCTGGAGCAGAGGTCACTGCTCTGTCCCCATCCCACTGGACTCTCATTCCCGAGGCTGGGGCGGCTGCCGCAGTCTCTTCCTCCGTATGCAAATGTGCTGCAGCACTTGTTCTCCCGGTGGATTATCCACACCATCGCTCACTGCAAGGCAGATCTCTCCTCTCCTCTCCTCTCTCCTCCCCTCTCCCCTCCCCTCCCCTGAAACAGATTATTTTTGGAGCCAGCCTATCCCAGCCCTGTACAATCTACAATCCACACCTGATACACCCTCTCAGACTTTCATGGTTTTTACTTACCAGCAGAAGTAGGTGAGTGACAGCCCTTTTCCTTTCAGACACGTCATTCCTAGCTTTGGGTGAAGGCTTTGGGAGATGGTTTCACAGATTGATGTCTAGTTTTGCACAGCTTAGTACCAACATTGTGGGAATTTCCTATTTCCAGCTGACACACGGACTAGAACGACCTCTGACCACACATCTTCATATGAAGATGCTGTTGCTGTAGCACATGAAGAGCCAACATCAGCCCAGGTACCCTCCAGGCTGCTTCTCCCCTCAGGATGAACAAACCTGAGTGGGTAATGTTGTGCTTCATCTCCCCCAGGACTCTCACTGTGTTTTTCAAGAGCTACAGGCTTTGTTTTCCTCTTGTCCCCAGGACCCAGCAGCACCTGGGCCCGTCACAGACAACGGTGGGGTGAGCAGGGGCAGTGCTTTAGCAGCAGGAGCTGTTGCTGCCCTGGGGATTTCCCTGCCTGCAGACCAGCAGCTGCTGCTTGCCAGGTCAGTGACATCCCTGCTCGTGCCAGCTGTCCCTTGGGCAGCACCCACAGGTAGCAGCAGGTGCCTTCTGCCATGACACCACAGCTGCTGAGCTCCAGCTGTCAGTGCAACTCCAAACCAGGCACATGTGAGTTAAAATTATGGACTGGTTTGGGTGAGAGGGACCTTAAAGCTCTTCCCATTCCCCCCCCTGCCATGGGCAGGGACACCTTCCACTGTCCCAGGCTGCTCCAAGCCCTGTCCAACCTGGCCTTGGACACTGCCAGGGATCCAGGGGCAGCCACAGCTTCTCTGGGTACCCTGTGCCAGGGCCTGCCCACGCTCACACAGAAGGATTTCCTCTCAGTATCCCATCTGACCCTGTCCTCTGGCAGTGGGAAGCCATTCCCCCTTATCCTGGCACTCCAGCCTTTTATCCCAAGTCTCTCTCCAGCATTCTTGGGGCCCCTTTTGGCACTGGAAGAAGCTCTAAGGTCTGCCTGGAACCTTCTCTCCTCCAGGCTGTTTTTCCAAACCTAACTTTGCCCTGTTTGGGTGGATGAAGAGCTGTTCCCTGTGGCACTCAATGAGGCCAAGTGCCAGAATTATGAGAGAAAAATGGAGATGTACAAGTCAGCAAATCTGGATGCCAAAAAGTGTTTCTGGTAACAAATCCTGCCTGGAGCTGCAGGCAGTGGAGCCTTAAGTGCCCACACAGGTTATGGAGATGCCTCCCTTTCCTCATGAAAGAGGTCCTTGAAGGGCACTTGGAGCCCTCTCATGTCCCTGCAGGTAAAGGCAGCAGCTGTCCTGTGGCTCATGGATGGACTCTTCCCATCTCTTGAGGCCGCTTTTGCCCCCAACTCATGCATCTCAGAGTGTTTGCAGCACATCGGCCAGAACTAACAGCAAAATTTCCCAGTAATCCTATTTCAGGGGCACTGTCAGGGCCTGGAGGACATGGCTGAGATATGAGGGATGCAGGCTCGAGACTCATACTTAGCCCATCTCAAAATCAACCCGGCTCAAGGTTGTCTCTGTGTGAGAGCTGTCCTGAGAGAGTTCCTTCTGCCAGAGTACACCACCCCATATTGAAGCAGCATGGGGGCTTAGGCTGCTCCAGAAATACACAATTTAAGCAAATTCTGCTGATTTTTCACTTACTCGATTGTGTGGAACTATATTAAAATTAGAAAAGCTCAACCCAAGATACACTGTGACAGAGTCTGATTCTGAACAGTTCTGTGGGGTTTAACCAGTCCTTCTGTGGGTTTTAACCAGTCTTTCAGCTTTCCTGTGGTGTGTGCTCGCTCTGTGGGTCTCTCCTGGCTCAGAAAGGAGCTGCTATGAAATGCAGAAGAGCAGTGTCTGTAATCTGTGGGCAATTCTGTCTGTTAATGGAGACATCTCCTGAAAAACCCTTCATTTGGATTTGATTATCAAATGTTAGTGGTCCTATTGCAGGACTAGTCCTACTGCAAGAACGAATTATATTCCTTTTGTAGCTAACAAGGGAAGATGACCTTCTATTCCCATTGTTAAATCCGGGTTCTGTGCAGATTGAGCAGGAGAGTTCGGTTCCACAGGTACGGGGATTTCAAAGCCACCTGCTCAAGCTTTACATACTGGGGCAGCTCAGCACAGCAAGGATTGAATCCTTGGATCCAGTTGTGTATTAAGCAAAGGAAAGGGAAGGTTGCCTGGCAGGAGCAGTGCAGCAGAATCACAGGTCAGTTCTGGGGGAGAATGAGCCATTTCGGAGGGTTAGGAGATAATTAACAGGCTGTTATCAGTAAAGGGGTTATCAGCCAATTTGAGCTAGTGCTGGCCAACCTGAGCTATCTGCTCTGCTCCAGATCCTGTGCAGACAAAGGAATGGCTCTGGGGCATGACTTTATTTCCATGTCAGAGCATGATTTCAAACACAGGCCTGTGCCAGTGCTCCATTAACAATGCTGCGGTCACACAAACTATCAACTCTGGCTGATACTGCCCCAAAATGGAAGCCACAATGTGGCTTTCAGCTCTAACACTCCCACATCCACCATTTAAAATAATTCTCTGTGTAATTTTGGCACCTTTTATGCATCTTTGAAAAAAAAATATTCAATGTTTATTTCAGTAAGAATTTAAATATAAATTACACAAAACAAGGTTTTTAAAAAGAATTTTGTGAGCATAGATACGGATTTCTGGACATCCTTGTTGACTGAGGTGCTTGGAGTAACACATGCTTTGCCTTTGTGGAGTATTTTGCCCAGAGAAGCTGTGGCTGCCCCTGGATCCCTGGAAGTGTCCAAGACCAGGTTGGACAGTGTTGGAGCAACCTGGGAGAGTAGATGTCCCTGCCCCTGTCAGGAGGTGGGATGAGATGGCTTTAAGGTCCTTCCCACCCCAAACCACTCTGCGATTCTTTTTATGACAGAAACTGTTAATAGTAAGCAGAATCTGCCATGATTACTCAAGGCAGAAAATATCATTCCCAATTTTCTGTGTCCTCCCAAATGTCATGTGTGGAAGAACGTGTGTCCTCCACACTTGTGAAGCTGGTTCTTAGTACCACTGAGTTCAGTGTTCCCCTTCTCCAGGCTGCAGATGCTGGAGCAGCAGGTGGTTGGGGGGGAACAGGCTCAGAACAAGGACCTGAAGGAAAAGCAGAAACGCCGGAAGAAATACGCAGATGAGCAGAGGCTGCAGCTGGTGGCTGCACTGCAGAAATCCAACGAGGAGAGCAATGAGCAGGCTCTCCTCAATGTCTACAACTCCATGAAGGAGGAGGTTCGAGCAAAGAGCAAGATGCTGGAGAAGGTGCAAGAAAAGGTGAGGGAGCAGCTCCTTTGTCCTCCACATCCCCATTTCTTATGTTACAGGGTTTAGGGCTGTAGGTTTAGAGAATGACTCTGGCTGTGTCAGTATTTCATATACCACACTGTTTGTGTGAGCTTTTATGAAATCCCAGATGCAGCAGCCCTCAGGTGGGGAATTTAGCTTTTGAAGCCCAAACCCCACCAGTTTTAAAGGCTCTGTGTGTGACAGTTGGCAGGAGGAGGTGTTGGGATGGGAGGGGATACAACTCCCTCTGCTGACCTACAGATCTGCTGCAGCTCCTGCCAGTTCTAAGCACACTTTCTGGGGCAAGAAATTAAACATAAAAGTAATGGTCTTAAATTTCACATTTAAAATCTTTGTTTTCAAAACACTTGAAAATCAGTTTTGCTCTGATACTTTGTGACAGAATCAGAGAGCCTGCAAAAAAAATTGACGTTTGTGTGTAAAGTCCTAGACCTGTTTTGAAGGACTTGCTTTATTTGGGTATTTAGGACATCAAAGACATATTGCACCTTTTTAAGCCAAGGTAGGAACTTCTAAGAGTTCCAAAAACACACCAGTAAGATTAGCTTCAAGTTCATTAAAAAATCCTGTGGAGAAACATGGGAAAACTTTATTTAAAACAGACATGGAATAATCTCTCCACAAAAATTTCATCCTAATTTGTACCTAAATTAGAAATATTTCCAAATATTGAAGCTTTCCTGAATGTCTTTCTCTGCCTGGAAAATGCCTGTGCATTGGTCTCTCTGCCTTATAATCCTGATGTTTTGTGTCCAGCTCCGGGCTGCTGAGACTGAGATCAAAGACCTGCAGTTGGAGTTTGGGCTGGAAAAGATGGATTACCTGAGCACCATCTGGCACCAGGAGCAAGACCTGATGCTCTGCCAGCAGCTGCTGGATCAGGTGCAGTCCCTTGTCCGGCGCGACTGCAACTACAGCAACCTGGAGAGGATCAGGCGTGAATCTGTCTGCGACGAGGAGAGCGGCTGCTGGAAAATTCCAGAGCCTGTCATTCAAAAAACCCACCTGCTTGCAGGTAAGGGGACAGTGCCCAGGGGAGAGGAGGGTGCTGTGGGGGACAGGAAGGTGATGCAGGCACACAGCTCTGCCACGCTTGGCAGGTCATGCTTGGGCTGCATGTGCTCGTAACATCTTCCCCAAAAAGTTTGTCTGGAAACTTTGAATAACAAAGGTGCCACGTGGTGCGGATCCCTCGGGAATCTCTGAGCAGTCTCGGGACCAGGCAGCACAGTCAGGAGAGTGGTGATTGTTCTACACACAACCACTCTTGACGCCATCTCTTCCCACAGCAGTTCCAGCCCCGCCACAGCCCAAACCTGGCCGGACAAGCCCCTTGAATGAGAGTGGGGAGCCAGCGGTATGGCCCATTCCTCCTCCATTTCTACCCCATTTTATCAATTTTGCCTTATTGCTGGCGCTGCTGACAGCGTTTGCCACATGCAGCCCGAGGAAGACCACTACAGGCTGGTGCTGGACAGCAGCGACAGCGAAACCATCGCCAGCAACTACTTCCGATCCCGGCGAGCCAGCCAGATCCTTGGTCAGCTAGACCAAGGTAATCTCCCAGATACCGCCGGCACTCTTCATTTTCCTCCTTTACCTTGAGAAATCAAATGGTGACCCACCCAGGACCAATTCTGCCTCAACCCCTTGGCCTCTCAGGGGTTTCTCGAAGGATGCAGCCGCATTTTGGGGTCCTGCACTCACTCACCACAACCCCTTCCTCTCCTCTCGCAGCTCCCGCAGGCTCCGAGGGGGCTGCGGGCAGCGCCGGCACCACACCCCCGGCCCGGCCCTTCCGCCTGCAGTCCCTGGCCTTGGCTCCCAGCGCCGACACCAAGCGCAGGAGGGGCATCGCCAGCTCCCGCGCCCGCCGCTTCTGACCCGNNNCGCTGCTGCCCCGCCGCGGGTGTGGGCAGCCGGGCCCCCGCGGCCGCCGTCGCCGCGCAGGAGGGAGAGGACGGCGGCGGGGCCCTCCTTTGTCCGCAGTGACGGCGGCCGCGCTGAGTCGCGATAGCGCTTGTCGCGATAGGCCGCGATGGGGCGCGACGGCGCTTGCGCTGCGTCCCGGCGTCGCGGAGCTGTCTGTCGCTGATTGGCTGGAGGCTGCCCGGCGCTGGCGCTGATTGGCTGGAGACTGCCCGTCTCTGAAGTAGTTCGGCGAGCGGGACGAAGATGGCGGCGGCCGCTCTGGCTGTGTGCGGGCTGCTGGCGGCACTGGCGGCGGGCGCTGAGGGGGGGCCCCGCACGCTGGTGCTGTTGGAGAACGGGAACCTGCGCGACACGCACTCAATGTTCTTCCGCAGCCTCGCGGGTACAGAGCGGGGCGCGGCGGGACCCCGGGAGGGCTTGGATGGGGCGGCGGGAGCGGGATTGGGGATCCAGGGTCAGAATGGGGGAGGAGGTTGGGGTTACCTGAGGGGAAAGAGGATGTTTGGGGTCTTCGGGTCAGGCCTCGGGGGGGAGATTGGAGTCCCCTGGTTGGGCTGAGGGCGGAAGAGGGTGTGTTTGGACTTCTCTCGTCAGCATGGGGTAGAGATGAGGGTCCCCTAGGGGAAAGGGGTGTGGTTGAGGTTCCCTGTTCAGGATGAGAGAGGAGATTTGGGATCCTGCACTAGGCAAAGGGAGGAAATGGGAGTTCTCAGGCGGAAAGGGGGGACGTTTGGGGTTCTCATGTCAGAGTGGAGGAGGAGACTGGGGTCTCTTGTCAGGCTGAGGGAGCAGATTGGGGTCCCCTGAGGGAGAATGGGGGCTTTGAGGTCTCCTGGTCAGTCTGTGGGAGGTGATGGCGACTCTGTGCCTGGATGAGGGAGGAGATTGGGTTCCCCATGTCAGAATGGGGGAGGAGATCGGGATCCCCTGCTCAGGCAGAAAAGGAGATTGGTGTTGCCAGGGGGTGGGGGTTGTTTGGGTTCTCCTAGTAAGAATGAAGAAGATTTGGGTTCCCATGTCAGGCTGAAGGAGGAGATTGCAAGGGGGTTGCTCTATGAGTTCCCTGGTCACGCTGAATGAGAAGAAGTAGACCCCAAGCCAAGGGAGGAGGTTGGGGTTCCCTGGTGTAGGAAGAGGTGTGGGGGGGTCCCCTGGCCAAGCAGAGGGAATAGACTGGGAACCCCAGTGCCAGTCTGAGGGAGGAGATTGGGGTTCCCTGGCGTAGGGGGAGGCTATTTGGGATTTTCTGGTGGGAATGAGGCAGGAGATGGGGGTTGTTTTCCCAGCTGTGCCTGTGTTTAGGTCCTCTGCAGCATGAGTCCCTGTTTGATGGGTGATAACAGGGCATCCTTTGATATCAGGGCTCTTCTGGGGATCCACTCCTTGGGTTTATGTGGGAACGCTCAGCTGCTGCTCTTAAAAAGCCCCTAAGCCAGTTTTTCCAAAATGCTCCTTCACTGGGGAAATAAACCTCTATATCCTGCTGCTGTTTTACTGCTCCATGTGTGGTTTCATGGCATGCAGAAGTTGTCACTTTTGTCTCCTGGCTGCAGACAGGGGCTTCGACCTCACCTTCCGGACAGCGGATGATGCTGGCCTGTCCCTGATAAAATATGGGGAATTCCTGTACGACAACCTCATCATCTTCTCCCCTTCCATAGAAGGTAAATGCAGAGAGGGAAAACTCTGGAGCTCGATGGCATTTGTGGAAGGGGATTTCCAGCTCTTTTGTGAATTTTAGTGAAGTTCTAATGCTTTGGATGTACTCAGTAGCAAACTGCAGCTCCATTCCGGCTTTTATTGGTGGTTCTTCTATTGATTTGGTGATTTGCCATGGTTTAATTCTGCCAGGGGGTTATTTCTGAACTCTAGCCATGAATTCTTGGTGTTTGCTTTCAGACTTTGGTGGGAACATCAATGTGGAGACCATCACCGCATTCATTGACGGTGGCGGCAGTGTCCTCGTTGCTGCCAGCTCAGACATCGGTGAGTGCAGATGTTCCTCCAGAGAATTAATTCACTGCAGCAAAACCAGCTGCTCCTTGTGCATCTCAGGGTTTGCTCTGGGAGGAAACAGGGGATTCATGCCTTTAGTAACATGTTCAGTGGGAATTTAGCTGGGGATGTCACATTGCTCCCTGGGGTTTGGCTCATAGAGCGTTGAACACATGACTCAGCTGAATTTACTTTTGAGTTTCTGTGTCTTGTGACAGAGAATCCGTTGTGTCCCTGCAGGTGACCCCCTACGAGAGCTGGGCAGCGAGTGTGGGATCGAGTTTGATGAGGAGAGGACAGCAGTCATCGACCACCACAACTATGACATCTCCGACCCCGGCCAGGTAATGGCCTTGCCTGCTCCTTCTGGCTGCTTTAACGAGCACGTGCGTGCAAAGCAGAGTCCTCCGTTCTTGTGCTCCCATTATTCCTCCATCCCTTCTCTCCCACCCACCTCCAAGGAAAGTAGGAAATAATGCATGTTGCAGCATTCAGTTCTGCTGCTGTCAGGATCCTTCAGGCTCTGGTTTCAGATGGTCACTGTATGCAGGCAGTGGGACTGTGATTAATGCTGGCTCTGGATCCCTCTGAAGCTTAGGGGGGAATTTCACCTGAGGGTGAAATGTGTCAGACACCGAGTGCGACACTTCAGATTTGGGAAGGGAGAGTTGCAGTCCCAGGTTTTCAGATCAGTATAGAAACACACAAACACTTCTACAATTTTGTGTGCCTGATGTAATCCAGCGCTTTAAAATTAAAACATACATTAAAGTCTGAGCTAAATATACTCTGGTAGTTTTTGTTTAAGGTAAACTGTTGAAGCAGTACGTACATGCATGTTCTTCTGGTTTGAGGATGAAGGTTGCTAAATACAGGGAAATAAAACACTGTAGGTGTTGCTGTCTTTATCAAGTGGCAGTTTGTATTTCCTTGAGGATCAGTATTAACCTAAATTGATCATAAGCACAAAATTGTTGTTGTTTTGCTTTTGAATTGAACTACAACATTCATCCAACAGTTTTAATTGTCTGTAAAAATTAAGTTAACTTTCAACTGAGAAGCTGTTGTTTGTCATTAGACCCCAACTCACCTCACACGGATGTCTCTTGTTTCCCCAGCACACGCTCATTGTGGCTGACACTGAGAACCTGCTGAAGGCGCCCACCATTGTGGGGAAAGCAGCACTGAACCCCATCCTGTTCCGAGGAGTTGGGTGAGCAGCAGGGGCTGAGGTGGGGGAAGAGCAGTTGAACCTGTGGTGTTGCTGCAAGGTGAGCGTGGGGTCAGCCACTGGGGCTCTTAACATGAGCTTAACAAATCTCTCTTTGATTTCAAACAAAAAATAGAAGGAAATCCTCCAAAGTAGTTTAGTTGTTGACTTAGGAATGGTTCCTAAGAAAATAGTGGAAGAAATACTTAGTTTCTCAGCAGGTAGAAGGGTGAGAAGGTCCATGGGGTTGAGCAGGTGGCCACGCATTCCTCTGGGTGTGGGGCCCCTGGGGGTGTTTGTGCTGCTCACAGTGGCTTTCCCTGCAAGGATGGTGGCTGATCCCGACAACCCTCTGGTACTGGATATCCTGACTGGCTCTTCCACTTCCTACTCCTTCTTCCCAGATAAGCCCATCACTCAGGTATGCTCCCTTCCTTTCTCTCCTGTTTTAAGCTGTGCTTCTGCAATTTAGTCCCTCTAACTTCAGCTGCTTGGCAAAATCTTGGAGTGTTTGATCTCCTGATTGATTTTGAAAGGGTCGAACTGTTGGCTCCTTCCTAGTGTTACCTTCCTCTTTGCTTTCTGCTGGTAGAAGTGTTCTGTGTGAGGGACACGTGTCCTCCATGCTCTGGAGGGGAGGCCAGCCTAGATCAAAGCATCTCTCCCATTCCATCCCAGCTGGAGTGGTATCAGAATCCTATTCCTGCTTTTTCTGAGCTTTGTAGTTACTCCTTAGTTGCAGCCAGTGCTACTACAGCTGTAGTGTCCCAGCCCACAGCAAACTCTTCTTTGGCTAAGCCCTGTTCCCCTGGTTGCCCCGCAGTACCCGCACGCGGTGGGGAAGAACACACTGCTGATCGCGGGGCTGCAGGCGCGCAACAATGCCCGCGTCGTCTTCAGCGGCTCCCTTGACTTCTTCAGCGACGCCTTCTTCAATTCTGCTGTGCAGAAAGCGACTCCTGGCTCCAAGAGGTGTGTTGGCTTCCCTGGCAGAAGAATGTTTGGGGAGTGCTTTGAGGACAAAAGTCCTGGGAAACAGGCAACAAAAGTTTATGTTTTGGGAAAGAGAAGAAAGCTTGAATTGAGTTGGGGTGACATGTCCTTTTACCATTGCAGAGCAAAGTGTTTTGGAAAGCATCTCCTTCTTTTACCTCAGTTTGTGTTGTTGCACATCTGCTAGGTTTGTGTTTGGGCCATGAGGTATTTTTGTGGCTCTCTCAGCCTCCCTTGTTCCACAGGTACTCTCAGACAGGTAACTACGAGCTGGCCGTGGCCCTGTCCCACTGGGTGTTCAAGGAGGAGGGGGTTCTGCGCGTGGGCGCCGTGTCCCACCACCGCGTCGGGGAGCTGGCACCACCCAGTGCCTACACCGTCACTGACCTCGTGGTGAGGCTGCCGGCCTGGTGGGCAGGGGCACGTGGGAGCCACCGGGGAGAGGGACTGGGGGGCACTGGAGCTCAGAGTGGGCCGAGGCTCATTTTCTGGTATCGCTGGTTAATTTGTCCCAGGAGTACAGCATTGTGATTGAGAAGCTTGCTGATGGCAAGTGGGTGCCCTTCGATGGGGATGACATCCAGCTGGAGTTTGTGCGCATCGACCCCTTCGTGCGCACCTTCCTCAAGAGGAACGGTAGGTCCCCATCAGGAGGAGCGGGAGGTTCCCCTCGAGAGGAACAGGGGTCCCCACTGCTGCCCTGGCCCCGCACTGGGGATATTTTCACCTTCCAGTTTCTCGTGTCCCCTCAGTATCACCCCTGTCTCTCCTTCAGGTGGCAAATATAGTGTGCAGTTCAAGCTGCCGGACGTCTACGGCGTGTTCCAGTTCAAAGTGGATTACAACCGGCTGGGATACACCCACCTCTACTCCTCCACACAGGTAAGCATGGGGGAGTGAATCCCACCCTCTCCCGGGAGGAAAGGCTGCCCCAGGCTGCTGGACTGCAAGAGCTGCTCTGTCCCCTGCCAGGTGTCTGTGCGTCCCCTCCAGCACACTCAGTATGAGCGGTTCATTCCCTCGGCATATCCCTACTACGCTGGTGCCTTCTCCATGATGGTTGGCCTCTTTATGTTCAGCATTGTTTTCCTGCACATGAAGGAGAAGGAGAAATCCGACTGAGCTCCCCATGGGAGCCTTTTCCTGCTGCCAGGAGGGCTGAGCAGTGCTCGGAGCCTCTCATGTATCCGTGTGAGGACTGGTGGGTGCCGAATGCGCCGTGGGGCTGCGTTTGGTCTTTTTTATTTTTACACCTGGGGGGTTATTCGGAATGAAAATTAAATTGTGGGGGGAGAATCTGTTGCCAAAGTGTCTGCAAACCCAGGATCAGGGTGCTTTTGGTGTCTGTTGATGAGTCACGATGTTTGCTTCAGTCCACTGTTGGAATTATTTGGATTAGAGTTGGGTTGGAATGATTTGGATGAAGAGTTGGGTTGGAATGATTTGGATTACAGATTAACTCCCAGTTCAAAATAAAGTCTCATTCCTCTCACCCTGGATGGGAGTGAGGTGAATTCATGGTGTGGGGCGTTCGGATGCATTCCTGGAGCTGAGGTCTGTGTCTCCACCTCACCCTCAGCCTGCTCTGGGCATTCCCCCGGGTGGGCTGGGAGGGGACAGTTGGACGGCGCTGAGGCTGGAGAGTGCTGAAAGGCAGAAGAGGGCGTCTGGGGCACACAGGGGGGCTTGGGACACACCAGAAAGGACAACAAGGGGTCTGGGGTGTCACCACAGGGAGGAGGACTGGGCATGTCAAACCAGCCCCCCTTCCCGCCCCAAAATGCAAACGGGTGAATTGAAGGACACACCAAAGGCTCAGCAAGAGCCAGGGGTCACCCCCAAATGCACACTGAGGGTCTAGGGGAGGGGAAAAAATAACTGGAAGATGTGATCCTAAGCAAACTAGGAGGGCAGAGGTGTGAGATGGAGTGAGTAGTTTTTGGGGTGCACCTGAGCTGTTTTGGCATGGAAGATGGAGAAGTGCCAGTGGGAGTGACAGGGTCAGCGAATAAAAGGATTAAGTAGGTGATGGGGCCTTGGGGGGCAGCAGGTGGGGTGCAGGGACCCATGGGGATACTTGGGACACAGAGACACCAAGGGAGGGGCACAGGATCCCCCGGGGGCCACCTAAGGACAACAGGGACTGCCAGGGACAGAGCAGACGGACACCCCCGGGACAAACTGTGATCCCTGAGGGGATGGGAATCCCTGAGGGCACAGAGACACCCCCCACCCCGCCTGGGGCAAAGGGACACCCAGAGACACAGGAAGCTCCAAGGGGCACAGGGACCCCCGGAAGCACATTGACACCCGGGATCCCTGCGGACAGAGGAACCCCGGGGACACAGGGACCACGGTGGACACCTAGGGACAAGAGGGACCTCCAGGGGCACAGCGATCCCTGGAGAGACGGGAACAGCCGGAGGACATCTGGGGACACAGGGACCGCCAGTGGCATGGAGATCGCCGCTGACCAGTGACGCCCAGGGGCATAGGGGTCCCTTGGCGGCACAGGGGTCTCAGAGGCTCCCTGAGGCCACGGGCACCGGCGGTGACACCCGGGCCCCTCCGACCCCGCCACGGGCCGGCGCGGAGAGGGGGCGGGGCCTCCCGCCCGGCGCTCTCTGATTGGTCGGGCGGCCCCGATTGACGTGAGCGCCTGACCGATGGGGCGGGCGCTTTGCGACGGCGGCGCTTGACGGCGGTGGCGGCGGCGGGTGCGGGTCCGGGCCCGGGCGGGGGCGGCCATGCTGCTCACCGTGTTCTGCCTGCGCCGCGACCGCTCCGAGATCACCTTCAACCTGCAGGTGGACGCCGACTTCGAGCTGCAGAACTTCCGCGCCCTTTGCGAGCTGGAGTCCGGCATCCCGGCGGCCGAGAGCCAGGTCAGGGCCTGCCCCCGGCCCCAGCTCCGGGGAGGGCCTGGCCGGTACCCCCGGGCCGGGAGCGGCCGTGCCCCCTTCTCCCGCAGGGTCGGGCTCTCCTGTGTTGGGAGCGACCCCCGTGAGTGTCCCTCACGCCCCGCGGGGTCGGGTCCCAGGATCCGCTCCGACCATCCGGAGTTTGGGATTGTTTGGGGTGATGGGTCCCTCCCGGTGCCTCCCCTCGCGGACCTTTCGGGTCTGGGGAGAAACACCTCGCTTTTCCCTCAAAATCCACTCAGGAGAGGGCTCCGGCTCCCCGATGACTTGTGGTCCCTCCGGGAAAGCCGCCGCGCGGTTGAAAAGCAGAAAATAATGTGGGTTTGTTTTGGTTATGTTGAAGTTTCGGAGGAATTTGATGCTTAAACGAGGCGGGAATTGGAGCGAGGGGAACGAGAGTCGGAGCGCGGGGAAGGTGGTGACCCGTGGGCTCCTCAAACCCCCGGAAACGGGGATTAAATGTTCGGGAAAGGGTTTATATATCCCATCAAAACCTCTGCCCGGTCTGGGACGGGAAGGGCACATTGAGTCTTTTCCTCCCTTTTTCCACACAGGTGTGGAGACCGAACAGGCACATCCGTGGGGTTTTCCCAGGACATATCCCTCCCCAGCCTGGATTCAGGGCTCAGTCGTGTGCCAAAACATGGGGGAGGCTGCGTGTGGGGGCGGCTCTGGGCCATCTGTCTGGGGTTTGCTCATGGTTTGGGTTCAGTCCCTCGTTTTTGGCCGTTCCTCCCCGTTTGTCCTGGGCAGGGCGGTGTCGGCTGCTTTTCTCGGCACCGGCAGTTTGTGGAGTGGTGGGTTTTGCTTTCCGAGCCTTTTCCCAGTCTAAATTAACAAAGTGTATTTCCAGCCAAGGCAAGATTAGTCAGCGCTGGAAGAGCTGCTGCAGGGGCAGCCCTGGAGCTGTGGTGTCCCTCACCCAGCAGGTTCCTGACGTTTTGCTTTCCCTCTGCCTTGGGAGAACCTTGTTTTTTGGAATGGGAGGTTGGTGATGAGAGAGAAGCTGTTTCAGAGCAGGGGTAGGAAATCCAGGTAGGGTAGATGCTCTTTCAGGAAAAAAACTCTTGATTTTGAGCGGATGGAAAGGGAGAACCCACCTCACACAAAGGTTCTGTGCTCCAGCAACCCTCCTATGGCTGTGTCACGGCCACCAGTGAGACCCCAGATCTGGGGACACCCCCTGCGTGGGGTCTCTGCTGTGGCTTTGACATCTCCAAGCGTGAACTGGAGCATAAACTCCTCACTGTCACCTTTGTCCCTTGTGTCATGGTGACCTGCAGCTCCAGGTCTGGTTTAGGATAACGAGGGGTCACTTCTCCATGTATTTTTTGTCAGGAGTTCCCTTGTTTGAGTTTTTCCAGCACAGCTGACCTGTGTGGGGTTTGGGTGCTGCCATCCCCAGGCGAGGGGAGCAGCGCTGCGCTTTTGTAGCCACCTCTGCCTTCCTTCTGCTCATCCATCTGCCACTCCTGCATCATCCTGTGCTGCGTTGTGTCGTGTTTTCCAGGCAGTTATTTATCGCTCCTCTTTCTGCCTGGTGTTTGTGAGGTGTTTTGAGGACCTTAAGTGGGGAGAACAGGTTGGACATCAGGATGAATTTCTCCATGGCAAGGGTGCTTGGGACTTGGCAGGGGCTGCCCAGGGAGGTTTGGAGTCCCCATCCCTGGAGGTGTCCAGGGAAGGCCTGGACATGACACTCAATGCTCTGGACTGAGGACAAGGTGGGGATTGCACCTGATGATCTTGGAGGGCTTTTCCAGCCACAATGATTCTGTGAGAAAGTTATAAAGATACAAGTTATCAGTGAAGCAACTCCTTGTGTGGAAGGATTTTGCATCCTTAAACCACAAATAGGCAGTTTTACATTTACCAAACTTGGCTGTTTTCTGGCCTTTTTTCCTCAACCAAGGTGAATGTTGCTTTGAAGGTGCTGTGCTGGCACTAGAGAGAATGAATTTCATTATAAGGGTCATGCAGGGTGGAGTAAACCACTCAGTATGGAGGAGGGTTCATCCCAGCCTTGTTCTCTGCTGGTTTGGGCAGTGAATTCTGGGTGCAGTTTGGGGTGGGGCAGGGAGCTGTGAGGTGTCTGAGGGACAGCTGTGGGCACAGGTCGGTGAGATAACAGAGGCAGGTGCTGGTGGCTGTGGTGATAAGAGGAGCTGGGCGAGGCGAGGGGAAATAATCTGATTTTCCACTCTCCTCCACACACCAAGTGGCTTTCCAGGCGAGGGGATAGGAGGCTCTCAGCAGAGCCACACTCTTCATTCCTTCCCTTCATTTATTTTTTCTCCGTGCCCTCCATGTGTGCCATGCTCAGCAGTATTTGTTGGGCCCAGGATTTGGCTTGATTGATGGCTGCAGGTGGCATTCAGCACTCCTGGTTGGGGTTCCCTGCTCCATGGGAAGGTTCTGCCCTCTGGCATCATGCACAGTGAATCCATCAGTGCCTGTGTCCCTGTCTGAGTCACCTCCAGAAGAACCCGTGTCTGATGCCTGCCAGCCGGCAGAGCTGCCACAAACCAGACAATCAAAAGGCAGCAAAATCCAATCATTTTGTTTTAAGAGTGGAGCAGAATGGGTCAGGAGTGGATTAATCTGAGCTGCTAATGGACGTGGCGCGAGTGCCAGGCGCTTAATTCATTGTCTGGGTTGTAAGGCCGAATGCTCATAAATCCAATCCCAGCAAGATGACAGAGGTAAAGCCTCACTTAAACTGATTAACTTGTCTCTTCCAGAATGTCTGCACAGGGAATCTGCCATTTCAGATTTGGGTGTGCAGCTGGGATTTATGACACACTGGCTTGTCGCTGTGGCGGCACCAACTCAGGCTGGTAATGTGAGGGGCTGTGCCTGAGAGGCTCTGCCAGCACCAGCTGACCTTGGTGGTGCTGGTGGTGTCCTGTGGGGTAGAGGCCACACACTTTGAAATCGCTGCCCATGGGCCCTGGGAGGGACCTGGGGTGTGAGGCAGTGCTGAGGTTGCACACTGTGGTGGTGGGGAGGAGGTAGGAAGCTCGTGCCTGGTTCCATCGTATGTGTTTCCCCCATTCTCTGATTGCTGCCCTACTGTGTTCTGGTCCTTGTGTTCCTCCTGCCTTGTCTTGCCTTAGCACTGCTGCTGACAATGGGTCTCCATTGCCAAGTGCCGCGGGGAGAGTCCGTGTAAGACGTTGGAGTTGCTGGAGTGAAGCAATGAAAGTCTGTAGTGTCAGCCAGACCTTAAGACAGGTAACGATTGGTTTTTTTGGATCTTGTTGGATCTGCTCCCTGTGATAGCATCAGGCAGAGCTGCAGCCCATCCACACCAGGACTGTGAAAGCTTCTCCCACGTGGCTCAGCCAGTCCTGACCTGTGGCAAACATGTTGTTGCTGAAGTGGCCTTTTCCAGCCCCAAAGAGACATGGTTTGGCTAAACAAGGTGGTATTTGTGAAATTTGATTGTGTACCTGAGAGGTTTAGGCCAAGTTCTCCATACTCTGGGCTGCTGCCAGGGCAGGAGGTGGCTGGGTCGATCTGCCTGGTCTCGCTGTGCTCCACTGACGGCACAGAAACCTTTGTGTTGCCAGATACCATTTCTTCAAACTTCTGTTCCAGCTTTATGTTACATTTTAGGCTTTCCCACAACTTGGGGGCTCTGTAGGTATTACAGGTCTGACGTTCATGGAATAATCCATGGGGATTATTCACCTTTATCTCAGTGTTTTTATGTTTAGTCTGTGGACCCCTTGTTAAACCAGGTTATCGAAATAGAAATGGATGTGACTTTGTGTTTTGTAGTCACAAGAAGTTAATTCCCTGCACAGACTGATGGCAGTCTTGGCAGCAGAGCCTTTGGGTGCTCTGAGTCTGGAGAGTTGCATCACTGGAGTGAACTGGAAAGCACCGAGCTAATGATTGAGGTCCCTGTAAAACTGGTTATTCTGGGGAGCTGTGTTGTGGAAAGAAGCAGAATGATGGAGGTTGGGCTGCATCATCCCTGGATCGACCTGGATTGGTGCTGCTGGCATGTGTGCCATTGGTCCATGATCAGTGGGTGCTGACTCGGGGACGCTGCAGGAAACATCCGTGGCTTGTGTAATCGTGGAGTTTGGGAATGTGGACAGACAGTCCTGGTCAAGACTTGCTTCCCTCTAATGATCTTGGCCTCTGATCAGGGGAGATCGGCCCTTCTCCATGGTGCCAGCTGTCAAACCACAGCTGGATTTTGGCAAGACCAGCCCTGTGTTGTCCAACCATGAACGTGTCGAGGCCCTACCGTGCCTGAGGCTGGGCCTGTGAGGACATCACACCTTCCCTTTTGAAACTTGAGATGGATCTGGAGGATTCTGGAATGTTTTTTTTTTTCTCCTATAACAAAATAACATCTTGCGCTTTTTTTTAACTTCTTCTCTGCTTGGTGGTGCTGGTGGCTCCTGGCACAGATTGTTTATGCGGAGCGGCCGCTGACCGACAACAACAGGTCCTTGGCCTCCTATGGCTTGAAGGATGGGGATGTGGTGATCCTGCGCCAGAAGGAGACAGTGGAGCCACGGCCTTCCCTGCGCTTCCCAGGTGAGAAAGGCTCCATGCCAGCACTGTCTGAGCCTGCAGAGATTCATCAACTCTTACCTAACACCAGCCCCCGTCAGTGTCCTTTAGCACCTTCTGAGCAAAGTGCTGAGGGAGGGAGGGTGGCTGGGGTGTCAGGGGGGGCTTGTAAATGACCCAGAGGGCTTCTGATTCAGTGTTTTATTCTGAGGAAGTCAATACCGTTTTACTGTTCCATTGGGAAAGTGTGGAGGCAGTGAGGAGGTGACTGGTTCAGAACAGTCTTGGTAAAGGTGGGTGAGTTTTCCTACAACTGCTGGTTCCCTTCCCCCTGGATGTGACGGCACAGGCATGTGAGTGCCTCAGACCCAGGAACAGCCTCTATGGACATGTGTCCTGAACATGTCCTGTGCCAGATTCCCTGAGAAGCCACATCTTGCCAAACCCAGTGGCTTAATCATGTGTGCATGCCAAAGGCTCCTCCGAGAATGCCTGAGTGGAGGGAGCCCTGCACCTCTGTCCTGCCTTCCACAGCCACTCCTAGCAAATCCCAGTCATAAAATATCCCTAGAAAAGGTGCCACGGGCTGAGAAGGGCGTGGGAGCATTGCTGAGGTCCTCATCCTGCCTCATCTGGAGGATGGGTACCTGCAATGCAGGTCTGCAGGAATGTTACTACTTTTTTTTTCCCCCTGCTTTTTTTTAACCCGAGAGACTCCGAAGTGCCTCAGAGCCACTGGGTTTAGCCTTGCAGTCCCTCCATGAGGGCTTCACGTTTGTGAAGCTGGGAATAACTAGTCAGCAAGTGCATTTCAGGGGATTAAAAATGGGGCAGACAGATGAGACCAGTTACATAAATGCGCCAGCATTGCTAACCCAGTAACCCAGGGACATGGCTGCACTTCTGAAACGAACTGCTGCTCATGGAATCTGCTCTTGTGCAGCATTGAGGGCAGCTCATGCTTCCTATGGTTTTTGCAGCAGAACTGCAACCATGAAGCACCGACTCCGCTGCTCTTCCTTTCAGGTCTGCCCAGGATAGATTTCAGCAGCATTGCCGTTCCCGGGACGTCCACGCAGCAGCAGCAGCAGCCCGCGGTGCAGCGCCCGCGCCCATCGCCTCCGGATGCGCCCCCGTTCCCTCAGGGCCTGGACAACCCGGCACTGCTGCGGGAGATGCTGCTGGCCAACCCCCACGAGCTGTCCCTGCTGAAGGAGCGCAACCCGCCCCTGGCCGAGGCCTTGCTGAGCGGGGACCTCGGTGAGCTGGGCTTGGAGCTGGGCGGGTCGGCTCCCATCAGAGGCAGCCCTGGGTGTTTAACGAGCTGGGATGTGCTGCAGATTCCTTGACGGTGCCAGTTGGGAGCACTCAAGGCAGAGTTCCTCCATTTCTGGGTGCATTTCTCCTGCTTGGCATCTTTAATATCCTCTTTAATATCTCCTACTCAGAAATATCAGATGCACAGATAATTTCTATGTCTGTGAACACAAGTGACTCAGCTCCTGATTTTTACACTGAGACACTCCTTACTGCACATTTTCCAGAAAAGGTGGTGTGTTTGCTGCATCCCAGATCCTGCTGGGACTCAGCAGAGAGCAGCACACTCCAAACCCTGCTCTGTGAATAGTGATCATGTGCTGTGGAAGTGAACTGCAGAAAGGGAGAGGGAAAGGAACAAGGAAATGGTGTCTTTTAGGAACTTTCTCAATAGAAATAGTCATAAATGTGTAAGTTGCTGGTAATCTTGAAAGTATCTGCATGTTTTGGGCACAGTTGAAACCTTGTCCTTCACTTCCTCTGCAGCTGATGTTGCTCCCTTGTTCTTCCTGTGGTGAAAGATTTGAACTCTGGTATCCTTTAGGTGTGAAAGGAAGAGTTTTGAGTAGCAGCAGATGAGCTCCTGCACCTCTGCAGGATGTTCAGTTGGGAAATAAATCCTGTTAAGTGTGGAGAAATAAATGGAGAGAAGGAGCTTCTAGCAGGAGATTTTATCCACTCTCAGGGTTACATCTGAGTGATTTCTCTCTGTTAGAGGAAGCCAGAGAGGAGCTTCCATGGATATTGTCAGCCTGTTTTGTTTTTAACTCTGCCTTAAATTCATATCCAGAGCTGAAGCTGCATTCTTTGCACTCTTAGGCTTTTCCACACCTCTTGCTGGGGGTTTTTCCAATCACCTTAAGCAGGGGTGCTGCTCTTGGCGCAGAAAACCAGAGGTTAAGCCCAAGACACCCAGAACTGGCTCCTCTGCTGCTCTGCTTGCTCTTTGCACATCAGGCTTTGAACCAGATGTGCATTTTCAGTCCCAAATTGCCGCATTGGGCTGTCAGGAGGAAGTGGTTTGGGCTGGTTTTGCCCTTGTCATGCTGCACTGCTGCTACTGGCAGTGTTTGGGCACGGATCCAGCTCAGCTCCAGCTTGGATTCCCAAATATCTGCATAAGTCTGTGCCCTGTGGCTGTACTGGATGAAGGTACCTGCTGTACAGAAGCCTGATTTCAAAAATCCAACAGTCAAATATACCCATTGCCTCCCTGAGCACGTAACAGCCTTTGAGCCAGAGCTGCTTCCTGGGAATGGCATGTCTGGAGGCAAACCCAAACCTTCCCTGTGTGCAGACCTGCACGGACTGCCAAGTCATTTTGGGGACGTACATGATCCCATTCAAGCAGCAAAAAATGGCCAGAGGCCATCTGGAAAGTGGGAATCTAAAAACTATGGTCTTAAAATGTGCATTTAGACTTGGCCAACACCTCCTGCTTCCAGCTTTAGGGATTATAATCTCTGGTTTTGCCATGTTCCTTGGGTTTCAAGGAAGTTTTGTCATTAGCCTTTATGTGGCTTTTTAATTTTTTTTCCCTATAAAAATGTATGTGCCAGGAAACTGAGTTTGATTGTGCAGTGTTTGGGTAGGGACATGAGGAGAGTGAGCTCTGTCTGGTTGCTTTTCATCTCGGTGGGTTCCCAAGTTCGCCACTGATCCTCTGAGGTCCATCCGCGCTGCCCTCAGAGGAAGCTTTTTTCCATGTGCTGCTGAGTCTGTTCCTCAGCTGGCATCAAAAGAAGCATTTTCTGTGCCAGAATTTGATTTGCAAGAGTAATTTCCAGTAAAAAGCATTTCTTTATCTCCTTGTTCCTGCAGAGAAATTCACCAGGGTGTTGCTGGAGCAGCAGCAGGACCGAGCCCGGCGTGAGCAGGAGAGGATCCGGCTCTATTCTGCTGACCCCTTTGATCTCGAGGCACAGGCCAAGATAGAAGAAGACATAAGGTAACAAACCAAAGTGGTTTGTAGGCTTTGGGGTCCTCTCTGGGCAGAAAAAAAATGCTATCAGCTTCCATCCATGGTGTTTTGTCCTCAGAGAAGGCAGAATTTAAACACGTTAGTTGTATCAAGGAGTTTGTTTGCAGGGTGATGCTCTGGGGTACCTTTGCACGTGTGAAGGTTGGGATTCAGGAACATGGAGGTGCACCCCATCCTTGAGATGTGTCCAGCTGAGGTCACAGAGTGTTGTTCCCTGTGAGAGTGGGGAGGCCCTGGCACAGGCTGCCCAAAGAAGTTGTGGCTGGCCTGTCCCTGGAAGTGTTCAGGGTTGGACAGGGCTTGGAGCAACCCAGGATAATGGAAGGTGTCCCTGCCCGTGGCAGGGGTTGGCACTGGTTGGGTTTAAGATTTCTCCCTACTCAAACTATTCTGGGATTGTGTGATATGGGGTGACAGCACTGTTGTCTGTGTGTGTGATGTCTTGGAGCTGCCTGAGCTGGTCCACTCTTGAGACTGGAGCAGTTGTGAAGAGCACATCTCCTCTTGAGAGGTGTGAGTCCAGTGCCTGGGCTGGTGATGTCTCCCAGCTGAGTTCCGCACAGCAACACAGCGTTGTTTCTCCTAGCTGCCCTCGAGATTTGGTTTTGCATCCTACTAATTGTTCTGTGTCTGGCTAATTCACTGATGAGAAGTTCTGCAGAAATGCATCCTGCTCATCAGCTCACTCCCTCTTGCTGCCTTCCAGATGTAATTGTGTTGGGCTGATTGCTTCAGCTGAGTGGTAAAACCTGGAGTCGGTTCACGGCTGGTGGTTTTCTCCTGATAACAAAGTGTCCGTCTGGTACAGACCCATTGTTGGGCAGAACCAGAATTCACTGGTGGTAGGAGTGGCCTCACATTACAACTGGCAAGGTATTAGTGCCAGATAAACACTCAGCAATGCAGAAAATTGACATTTGTAGATAGTGAAATGTTGCTCAGAGGCACAGGAATGCTTCTCTACTTCCTGAGATGAGGGACAGATAAAGGGGATATGTCCAAGGTTCTGCAGCTGTTCGGGCTGAGCCATCCCCAGATTTCACACCCCACTCAGTGAAAAATGAAATGGCATCAGAATTGAAGTCTTTTTCCGTTTTAGGGGGAGATAAAGCTGTTTTGGATGCAGTCACCTGCCCATCACTTCCAAGATTGTCCTGGGGCTACGAGGGATTTCTTGAAGAGCATTTTTTCTGTTGGCTTGAATTTGCACTAAGGGCTGGTACTTGTGGTGGTGTTCTTTCTGCCATTTTGCTCACCTCCCTCCTTTCCTATGCCTGGAAAAGGAAAGATACCAGGGAAACCAGAGGATTTTAATGTTCAGCTACTGTGTGGGATTCCAGTGATGTAGCTATTGGCAACATTTCAGCATACGTTCGGTGTGACTAATGAATCCACAGGTTTTTTTGCTATGAGTTCTCCAGGTTAACATGGATGGCAGGTCCCTGTTGGAAACACAAGGCTGTCTGGAGCTGAGGTGTGAGTTGGGCAGGGGTTGGAAGGGGCAAGTGACTGCTGGGGAGTAACCCAGTGTCTCTGGACTGAGCTGAGATCATTCCTAGCAATCTTCAGCTTCCCAGTCTGTGTTTCGCTATGGAAGCAGCCTTTGCTGTGGTTTAAATGGTTGTTTGTAAGGTGAGTAGCAGCAGGTGGGATTTCCAGGTCTATCTGTAAGTCAGAGGGATGTTACAAGATCTGATTGACAGAAATTTTGATTTTTCTCTTTCTTCTCCACAAAATTCAGGCAACAAAACATTGAAGAGAACATGACAATAGCGATGGAAGAGGCACCTGAGAGCTTTGGGCAGGTGGTGATGCTCTACATCAACTGCAAAGTCAATGGACACCCTGTGAAAGCCTTTGTGGACTCAGGTGCTTCCTCCACACTCTCTGTCACTGAGGGCAACAGTAAACATTCCAGTAGTTTTCCCAAAAAATGCTATAATAAAGCACTTCATGACAAGATTTTGGAGCGCTTTACTGAACCCTGAGCACAGCCTGGGTGAGCAGAGCAGCTTGTTGGGAGAAGCCGTGTGGGAACACCCTGGATTAGGGCTCCTAGGAGAGTTTCTGGGACTTCCATACCTGGAAGGTCGCTGCCATGTGCGTGTGTCTTGTCTCATTTTGCAGACAGGGGGATTTCACACGCCTTTAATGTGGTGGCTCCTATCCACATCCTGCAAGGGGAAGTTCTTGGGGTTGTTCCATCCCTATAGTAATGGTCAGTGCTGACCCGTACGTGGGCAGCCAGGTCAGCACAGTGGGATTCATGGGAGGTCCTTATGCCCTGGGGCAGGTGAGTTGTTTTCCCAGCCACTGAGTGCCAGATCTTAAGCTCTTCCAGTAGAAAATATAAGTTTGTGCTGAGCCATCAGGATTTAACAGGAGTTCTGTTGCTGGTAGGTGCCCAGATGACCATCATGAGTCAAGCCTGTGCTGAAAGGTGCAACATCATGAGGCTGGTGGATCGGCGGTGGGCTGGCATTGCTAAGGGTGTTGGGACACAGAAAATCATTGGCAGAGTGCACTTAGGTAAGTACTGGCATTCTGGGGGCAGCTTTAGCAGGGGTTTGACTGCATTTCCCGCAATCTTGGTGCTGAGGCTTGGTACTGTAATTGTTAGGAGCTCCTGCAGAGCATAATCAAAGTGCATCTGCAATGTGTTTGTTTGTCTTGGGCACGGAACTCTGCTCTGTTTTCTGTCTTATTTAATGCTGTATTTTAATGGCATTACTGTAACACTTTGAGGTGAGGGAGTCCCAGCTCCTGCACATGTAGAAGGCACATTCTCTGGGGGCAAAACCCAAGGTGGACGTGAAACACCACAACCTTCCCTGTTTCAGGTGGGACTGCTGGGCAGGGTGAGCTACTCAGGGAAGGGTTCCAGCACGGTGCAGTGTTTGCTGTTCCTTTGGAAAGGGAAGGCTCTCTGTGCTCTTGTGCAGCTTTTCTGGATGGAAGACATTGTCCTTATTACTGAAAAATCAATTCTGTTTGCTGTTGCTGGTGCTTAGATTTGTGCTTTAATAAACTGTTTGCAGCCCCTCAAGCTTGGAGGGTCAGAGAAGCAGCACTCAAGGTTCTTAGGCACATCAGCTTTTAAAATAATTAGTCTGGGACCATGGCAGGCCTGGCAGTCCTGGGGATTGCACAGGGCCGGACTTGCTGTGACCAAAACAGTGTTATCAAAGTGCTGATTTCAGATTCACCCAGACCTTTCCCTGGAGGTGAGAGAGCAGAAAGCAGATTTGTTGTGCTGTAGTGGGAACTTCTCTCCCTTGTGTTTCAGCTCAGGTGCAGATCGAAGGGGATTTCCTGGCGTGCTCCTTCTCAATCCTTGAAGAGCAGCCCATGGATATGCTCCTAGGACTGGATATGCTTAAGAGGCATCAGGTATCAAAACCACTTTTGAAACAGTTACCTGGCTCTTGGAGGTTTAGTGAGAAGTGCAACATAAATGCCTCACCTGTGAATTCATAGGATTTTCCTGGGGAGAGTGGATGGTGGATTATCTTCTAGCGTGGAGGAATGTACACTATATCCATCATAGACAGATCTAGGGTGTCTGGCTGCTGTCTGGAGCTTTTTGCTCTATCAAAGATGCTCAGAGCTTTCCAATTGAATGATTTATTCCAAATTGAGTCAGACAGGGCCCTTTGGTTAGAGCTGATACTCCTGGCCCACCCTTGCCTGCTGTGGCCATTCCTGTTGGAGACGGATTGCCTGACCTTATATCTCCTTTTTCCCTGGGAGCTGCCTGGCTCTCCGCAGGCCCCTGATGTGTCGCCACTCTTTTGCAGTGCTCCATTGATCTCAAGAAGAACGTGCTGGTGATTGGCACCACGGGCTCACAGACCTCGTTCCTGCCCGAGGGCGAGCTGCCCGAGTGCGCACGGCTGGCGTACGGCGCAGGGCATGACGACGTGCGGCCCGAGGACATCGCCGACCAGGAGCTCGCAGAGGCAATACAGAAATCTGTAGAGGAAGCAGGTACCAGCAGGAGCCCACTTGAAATAAGAATCCGTGCGGTTTTTTTTTGCTGCATGTCAGGATGTCTGTGAGCAGTTCCCCTTCCAGCTCCTGGGAGCAGCATCAGCCAGTAAAGGGTGGAGAGAAGGGGCTTTATTCCTGCTTGTGGCCTCTGAGTGCGCTTCTCTCTTCCTTCCTGGGCTGCAAAACCTGCACAAAGGCACTCGGGCCTGTTTGCTGTTTAATTTGTTCTCTCCCTGCAGCTTCCCACCTGCTCTGGTTTCCTGGCTTTCCGGGTGTGGAGGTTAATGGTTGTCTGTGGCCGGGATCATTTTGTAGTGCCCAGGAGGGATGTGGCTCAGCTGCGGTGCTGCTGCAGCCTCATGTGAGCACAGCTTTGGGGAGGCTCCCAAAACCCTGCTCTTATTGGCTGCACCACATAAAAATAGAGCAGCTGCAGCAGTGACAAAAGTTCATGACAATTTTTAGAATTTGCACTATTTCAGCATTTTTCCCTGGAATGGTGCTTGTGCCTTTGGAGGGGGACTTGCCTCCTTGCAGTTGCTCTGAGCTTCAAAAGCTGAATTCACGTCCTCACGTCCATAAACTTGACCTGCGGAGAGAACTTTCACCATCCTGGAGTTTTGTTCCCAGTGTCCCTGGAATCCAAACATTGCACAGATGTGATGGCTACACAGAGTTTTGGGGCTGCAAAATTTAGTGAAGGGATTTTATTTTCAGCTAAAATAGCTGAAAATGAGCTATGAGCTAAAAACAGTCTGAAACTCAAATTTTCTCCTCCCTTAATTCAGTTTTTAGCTGAAGGGGAAATTCATTATTTTCATTTTTTTTCCCTGCTGTTCCAGAGAAGCTGTGAATACCCCAGGGTGTATTTCTTAAGCTTTTTCCAAAACTTGTAAAGATAACATTTTATATCGAACAGTTCTCTAGAGACCTTTGAGTTTTACTGCTCATTTTTCCTCTGAAAGAACGTGGTAAATTCTGCTTCCTACACACATATAGAACTCTTTGGTGGGTCAGATTTAAGCTGATCAAGTTGATTTCAATATTTTTCTTGCTAATTTTGTAAGACTCTAGAGTGCCCATATTTAAAACTGAAATGAGAAAA
>WBMY01007432.1:1558-28426 GCA_013397315.1 Donacobius atricapilla
GGGGGGATCCCCGCACCCCGCCCCGACCCCGGCGCCGTGTGCCAGCGACCCTAACCGCGCTCCCCTCACTCTTCTCCCTCTCCTGCCCTTCCCCTCCCTCTTCTCTTTGCAGCAAATGGAGCTGCTGCTGGTGAATAAGCTGAAATGGAATCTGGCCGCAATGACCCCCCACGATTTCATTGAACATTTCCTTGCTAAAATGCCTCTGGCAGAGGACACCAAGCAGATCATCCGTAAACATGCTCAGACTTTTGTGGCCCTGTGCGCTACAGGTATGAGCCCTGCACGTTGCGCAAAGCGCGTTGCTCCCCGGCTTGTAAAGCTTCCCGTAGCTGTTGGTCTCAGGCGCGCTCGCAGAGCTGCGGGGAGGTAGTTTAAGCCCCGGTTATTGCCCCTTGTTTGCAGAAGGTGGATTACTTTGCCAGAGGTAAGTTTCTCTTTCCAGGAGATATTTCGCTTCCGAGTTCGGTGTGGCTGTCAGGGAGGGAGAGGGACTCGCCCCCTCCCCAAAAACTGTGGCACCATTTCCTCGCCTCCGCGCTCCGGGCTTACGTGGGGGCTGCAAAAGGCTCGCTGCCCCTGCAGGGGGAATCCCTCCCCGCGCTGGATTCATCCTTTAGGAGTTTTTAAAGGTGGAGGGCGAGATTTTTTTCCCTCCTCGCTGTGAATAGCACCGCGTGGGGGTGGTTTTTCTAAACCTCCCCTCTTCACGCTGCCTCTTCCCCTCCTCGTGCCGGTGGCTGGTGGATTGGAGGAGGGCCACGCGGCTTTTCCTGGCACGGGACCGAGCCGCTGCCATCTGCACCCCGGTGACCACGTGCTGTGCTGGAGCCATGAGCGGGGCCAGCCTCCTCCAAAGACGCCGAGAGAGCCGTGGTATCCACGCTCCAAAAGCCTCGGTGGGACGTGCGCGGCCGGCGGCGCCAGCTGATGCCGATGCCGCCTACCTAGCTCGTGTTCCAGAGGTCGGATCTGGTGTGAGAAAGGTTGGAGGAAGATGGCAGGCGCGCCCAGAAGGAGTCAAAAAACCAAAAAACTAAAAAAAAAAAAAAAAAAAAACAAAAAAGCAAAAAAAAAAAGTTTTGTTTCGCAGAACCGGCCCCCCCGCTGCAAGGCCTAAAGATAGAACAACCGAGCCGTAAAAGAGAAGTTGATAAACGCTGGCATTGCTCTTCATCTTGGGCCTAACATCAGCTCGTAGGTGAGGTTGCCTGGAGTAATGCTCCGTGCTGGGAAGCACCACAACCTTCAAACCGCCGGCAGCAACGTTTTGGCGAAGTCCAGTGTGTCCCTCCACGCCGCGTTCTACCAGATACGAGGCTGCTGCGACGCTGGAGGCGTGATTTGCTAAGTTTGAAGCTAAAAAGAATGGCCACCCGGGCTCCCCTTTGGATGTGGGGATGTTTAACCTAGGTTGTTGTGCTGGCAATGACAGGGATGAAAACAAGAGTAGTTCAAAGGTTGGAGACTTGCTAAGAGTCCAGTACTTTGATCTACTGTCGGTGTTGTTATGTTTCTTTTAGGAAGCACATCCAGAGCCTTTATTTAACACTGCTACACACCACAGCTGGAGAATGGATCAGTAAATGAGAACCATGTTCTGGGAGTTTTACTTAGCTTTAAAAAAAAAAACCAGCACTGAGCTCACCAGAGTTGGGGCCCTCTTCAGCTCCCTACTGAAGTTGGGAATATTGCCTGGGGAAGGAGCACTCAGAAAGGCTGCCACTAGGCTCTGTGTTTTTTATTGTTATTTTTGGATGTCAGGGGTTTTTCCTCCACCTTTTGCTTTTCTCCTGCCTTCTTTGTTGGCTAGTGAAGATCACATGTGGCTTAAGCAGCATCTGGACTTTGCTTTGCTGTTGCTGGGTTGTGCTGCGTTTCCCCTTGCCAAAATGAACCTAGATGGACTGCAAATGCCTTGTGCTGCCTGGATGCTGTGGGGCCTGATCCAAAGTCCACTGGAAACACTGACAGCTCGCTTAAGTGGCCTCAGGGGCAAGTGCAGTCTCTCCTTTGCCCGTGTCCTGTTCTGTAAAGGAGGTTCTCCTAAGAAGAGACTGCAAAATAACGCTTGCTTAGAAAACAAACCCTTGGCCGGTTGGCTTACCAAGGTGAAGGCTGTGGAAGTGTTTGTAGATGAGTGTGTATGTGTTTGCTCCAGAAAAAGAAGGCTACAAGCTGCAAGGTGAAGTTGAGGGGAATTCCTCCTAGGCTCCATCTCCAGTTGTCTGGCTAGCAGAAGTAGAAATGGGTTTGTTTGATTTGGTTTGGTTTTGAAAAAAAAATCCATTTTCACCAAAGGATGCCTTTGTGCTGTGGTAGGTTCGGGAGAAAAAGCAAAAAAGAAAAAAAAAAAAAAAAAAAAAAACAAAGAAAAAAAAAATTACCAGGGGTTGTTTGAAGTTAACACATAATTGAGCTTAATGAATGGGCCTTTGGCATGGCCGAGCAAGGCAGGGAGAGCTCAAAAGGAAGCAGGCCTCTTTTGGCCCAAGTTAAGACCGGTGTTGAGGGAGAACTGCAGCTCTATACAAGCACAACAATGAATAGCTACAAATATTGGAGCTTCACCATTTCATTATGTTCCCCTGCTTATCAAAACATACCGGGCTCCTTTTTATTATTTATTATTATTGTTATTATTGCTGTTATTATTGCCGTTGTTTTGGTCCTCTCCGAAGGAGAAAAGAAAGATCCCCCTTTGAAACGAGCGTGTTACAATTCTCCCATTCTCCGGCCTTTATAAAATTGGAAGTCTCAAGGTATGTGACCAGTTGGAACCTGTTGCATCTTGCAGCAAGTGATTTATGTTCACAGTTTTGATTTGCCTCAATGAAAAGATTTTCATTCATAGCCCCCAGCTCTCCAGACGGATGGAATTGCTGCTCCATTTAAAAAGGAAAAGGGGTGACTCGCCTTGTTAGGAATTTTTTTTAAAGCGCTGCAGCGCCTATATGCCTGCTTTGTCCTCCCTTCAGGGTGGCTGGCATTCTTCTCTCTCCTCCCCCTCCTCTCTCTCTCCCTCTCTCTCTTTTTAACAACGCTGAAGTTGTTTATTCTTTTTGGATGAAGTCTCAGATAGGCTACTGGGGATGTGTGCTTCAATTGATGGGGCCCCCTACCCCATTGTGGCTGTGTCAGGTCTAATTCATCTCACCGAAGCCCCCTTGTTCCTGAGCGCTCAATAGCGCAAGATGAGGCGATGGAGGCTGACAATGATGCCACACTCTTCACTTGGGGGCATCCAATTACAGGCGAGAGGGGCCCCCTGATTAATATGCTGAAATTAGTGGCCTCTGCCACAAATAATTCCTTGTTGAGTCGCAACAAAAAGGCAGTCCATGCTGCTTGTCTGGAGTGGTTATAGGGACAGACACAAACTGGTCATTTAAACTTCATTATCACTTTTCCACCTTGGGAAGAATGAGGGTGTGACTATGAATTCATGTTCTTGTTTACTGCTCCATTTAAAGGAAGGACGCAAATATTCATCCCGAGCGCGGTGCTGTCAGGACGGGCTCATTAAAGTGACACATTTTGGTCGTGTCCCATTTGTGGAGCTCCGTAAACAGTGTCGGGAAGGCACTGCCACCCTACCCGCTCTGAGCAACCCCATCCCGGTGGGATTCCCGCTGGGAACACCCCGTTTCCCAAGTCCACCTGCAGCTCTGTCAGTATTTCAGTTCAGGACTGGTTTTGGAACGGGTACGGCACCAATAAGCAGTCTGGACTGCTGCTGGGGTTTTTGTTTTTTTATTTTTTTGGGGAATGACAGCAGCTTGCTAGAAAGTGGGTGCATTTATATCCACCCAGGAATGGCCAGGTTAGGAAAAGGGGGCAAACCAAATTTATTTTGATGGGTTTATTTTGACATAAACGAGGTAAGTTTAGTTACCTCGAGCTTGCCTTTTCGCTGGCCGTGCGTCCTCAAAGCTCGGCCAGAATTTCATGTCTCAGTTTAATGTTGAAGGTTTGCAGGATGCTGGGCAAGGCGCCCCTTTGAAGGTGGGTATTGGTCAGGGACCACAGTGGAGTGTCAGAGGTGTCTGAATAAACAGGTGCAGAGCCAGGACTTCCACGGGGTCCTGAAGGCTTTAGTTCCACTGGTAAAACATTTACACAAAAGTTATTTTATCATAATAAAGGAGATGCATGATTTAATACTTGAACTGTTCCACTGAGCCCCCCTAAGCTGTCCATTCCTTTGATTTCATTCAGGGGTTTGACAGATGGTTTATATTTTTCCAACCCAGAGGAAGTTGTATTCTGATAAAAGCTGAAGGAATGTATCTCAGGTTCTGGTGTACATTGTGGCGTTTCCCTTTCTCCCTCACAAAACTGGACCTTGACATGTGCCACCTGCTTCCTTTGTTCCTGATTCTCCTCCAAGGTGTTCCCCGCCATGGATCAAATGCATTCCTGTTCCATAGAAAAGAGACTTATCATTAAAATGTAGGGCTGTTGTTATTCAAAAAAGAAAAAAAAATAGGAAAACTCAAACCAAACCAAACAAACCCAAAGGGAAAACATGCTTAAATGGCAGAGATAGCCCCCTTAAGGGATCCTGGGAGTGGCTTTGTGGAGAGACCTACAGCAATGCAGTCTGGAAGGGGGCCCAGCCTCTTGTCAGCATGGTGTCACATCAGAATGTAACTGATTGTCCGCCAATTCTTGGGACCCCCGTCACTTAGTTATGCCACATTTACATTAAATCCCTGTTGCCAGGATGGATGGCAGCCACTGACAAGAGACTAGGCTGAGACAAAGCATTTTTAAGATGAAACCTTAATTTAAATATGGATTATCTGCCTCCTGACAGGGTTAAGCAGTCTCTCTCGTTTCTTTCTTTTTGTTGATGTTGTTGTTCATTAAAGCAATATTCCTTTGAGTGTCAGAGCAAAGGTTTCTGCTTTAAAGGGCCCCAGGACTGGTTGTCAGAGTGCACCTTGGATCTGACCGTGCAAAACACTGCAGGATGTGAGCAGGTTTTCTCCGATGTGCAGTGCCATTGACCCCTGTGGCATTATTCACAGGAGCCAAGTATTTTAACACCGCAAGAACGGGCGCCCTGCTTATGATAAAAGTACCTCGAAGTGATGAATGGCCTCCCAGGCCCAGTGCTAGGAAGGGCCACTCTCTGCAGAGCAGTTGCTCTCGTGGATAAGTGTTTGCAGGTTTGGACCTGTAAGAGTTTTAGAGCAGGAGGCACCTTCCTGCTCACCATTTCCCCTGCCTTTTGGGATGCAATAGTTGGCAGCTGAAAGCCATGCTGGTACAAAGAGTGTATGTGTATGGACAGGCTTCTCCTAAAGCAATCATTTCAGTCTTTTTTTTTTTTTTTTTTTCTTTTTTTTTTTTTTTCTTCTCTTTTNTTTCTCTCCTTTCTTCATACAGATATTAAATTTATTTCAAACCCACCCTCCATGATCGCAGCTGGCAGCGTGGTAGCAGCTGTGCAAGGCCTGCATCTGGGGAACACTAACACTTTCCTCTCCTATCAATGCCTCACACATTTCCTATCACAAGTTATCAAATGTGATCCGGTAAGTGACTCTTTCTCTCGGTTGATCTCCTGCATTAAGGGGTTTGTAAGAATGAATGCCTGCTTGCCGCACAGGAGCTAATCTGACAGTAAATCTTGGGAGAGGTCAAGCCTCAGAGTGGGGGCTCTCCGTGTGCTCCCTTGTGCCCAGCCTGCTCCTCTGGCTGTCCTGATGCCCGCGGATAATCTGCGGTGGTGCTGCTGCAGTTCCTGGAGGGGAATGGCACATCCAGCCCCGCTGCCTGGGAGAGGAGGATGCCCTGCACCGGCTGGCAGAGGCTGTGTTGGCCTGGGAGGAATTAAACCAGGAGCCCCTGTAAAACAAAACTTGGGCAGTAAGACCGGGAAACAGTTACTGGGACCTTGTGGTACCTCTGACCTTATCTTTGACCATTCTTGAGGCCTTTTATTGTGCCAAATGGTGTGAAAAAGCTCTTCTTAAAAGAGTTCTAATGATCTAATTTGGTTTATTACGTGCTAGAGCTGCACAGTAGCTGGTATTGAATTCCCCTTTGGAACAAATGCTTGTCCCACGACTTTCTGACAAGGTAGATGGTCCTCACAGGAATCTTCCATTTTGCCCTGCAGCTTCCAGGAGATGCACATCAGTAACTAGTGAGCAATAAACCTTTCATGAGTGAATGGGCCAGGAAGGGAGCCTACAAGGAAGACCTAAAGTCAATGATCCATGTCATAATGGTGTGTGAAGTTGGGGCAGAGTTGAGCTTTGTTTTGTAACAATGTGGAAGACCAATAAATAGATGCTTTAAAAAGGTTCTTGTGAGGTCTCCAAGCGCTGGACAATGAGTCAAATAAAGACAACTCTGTGGTTAGGGGCAGAATCTTGGAGGTGCTGTTAGATTATTTTACACGTTGATAATTTAAACGCACAGAAAACTGTCCCAGCCCAGCCAGTGCAAAACCGGATCTGTGTTAATTGGGCTTTGTTGACCGGATTGAGCGATTTCATCGCAATTAATTATCCGCAAAAAGAATATTTTACCTTTGGTAGACTGCATGAAATATTCTACTGCACCAATATTCTACTTCTGGCAGACTGCGTTGCTCAGTGAGTTGTTTTCGACCACCTGAACGGTGCCTCGGTATCGAGCTCGTTATTTTTGCCACTGACATCACTGCAGCTGAGGTAACGCAGCGTGGAGGTGGTAGATGCTCTCAGAGCCTGAGACGCTGAACACTCTTAAGAAATGCTGAAATAATGGGCTGCTCAGTTTGGCATGCACGTGTGATGCTCTTGGCCCGTTTTGTGAACAAGGCAGATAACTCCAGTGTGGGGCTGGCCACTGTCCAGGGGGAGATGTTTGAAGCAGGTACTGAGGGAAAAGACTTGCTGTCCGTTCAGGTGGCATCTTGATTCAAACAAGATGATTTAACCATTGCTGATCCTGGGCACTGAAGTGGATTCTCTCACATCGTGCAGAACAACGGCCTGTCCTTATCTGACTTGACTTAGCTGATGACAGAGCTCTTGAAAAAAAAAACCCAGAGTTGCTTGAGCAAGAAAGAGGATTTTTGATTTTTTCATTTTAATTGTCCTGAGTCATTGCAAGGCTACACAATGTGTTTGACTGGGCTTGGTTAACAGCTTGAAAAGGGAGTAGCTCCCCTCCAGCTTCCAGTGCTAAATATATTCAAGTGTTAGGTAGAAGGAAGGATTTTGTGTGGATTGCTACAGAAAATTAGCATCACAAAACTCTGTGTACGTCCAGGTACGTTGTTGTGTTTGGAGCGGAATAAGGGGACCAGCAGCTCCCACTGCAGCTGTTCTGAGAGAGGAATCTGCTTGGTTTCCTACAGAGCGTGATTCCCCTGCGGGGAGACTTTCCCAAAATACCTATCCAGGGTATCAAATACCATTCCTGCTATCCCGTTTCCCCAGGATTTCTATGAGGTGTGTTGTGGCAGTGATGGCTCCCCTTGTCAGGGAACATGCTTTATATTGGATAGCCTTGGAATGTTAAGAGCAGGGCTGGTGTTCCCCCTGATGATCTGTTAGCTGGAGCAGCGGGTCTGTTGGATTTCAGGTTACATAATTATACTTTTTTACCTTTAGTCTCAAAGAAAGCTGATTCTAAAGTAAAATGAATATCACCTGATTGGAATTCCTTTATGGTTCATGTTTATATGTTGGTAGGAGTCCAATTTCCCATTTTGCCTTTGATCAGGGGTAATTAGAAGTCAGATAATCACAATTAGAAGTCTTGGGCTGTCTTCCATCATTCTATTCTTGACCCCATCATCCAAACAGATGGAATTTTACCTGACATTCATTTCCAGGCCAGAAATTTGCTAAACTAGATTAGATTGGGTCTCCATGCTGTCTGTTAGTGCGTTGGAATTCGCCTCCTGCCTGCCCCTTCTCAGAGGCACCTTCAAACATGTGCTTGTTATCCAGAACAGGTCAGGCAGGAACAAAGGATTTCCAAGCAGTTCCTTTTTTGTTGTTGTTTGTTTCCTTTCCTAGCTGACCCTGGAGTCTGATCATGTCCGCTGTGTCTTAAAGGCATTTGACCACATCAGTTAAGCTAGCAAGTCTGTGGGTTTTTTTTTTTTCTTCTTCTTCTTTTTCACTGAGGAGCTTAATTAATCCAGGAAAGGTTTATGACCTTGAACAAACTGTGGGCATTGAAAATTTAGGTAGTGAAGCAGAAAAGTTGTTGGGAGAAGTTATCAGAGTAATGCACAAGTTTTGCATTTGCTTTTCAGTGTGGGGAAGTACTGAGAATGAAAACAGCTTTGCTGAGGTGGTTCACAGTGAATTTTATGTTTTGCTGTTGTTTTTTGCTAGCTCCAATGCATTCCTACAGGCAAACTATTTATCTAACTGCCATGTGAATAAGACATGGACAAAATGCCTTAAAGAGTAAAAAAAACCTTTTCATTCAACTCTAGCTTAAGAGAGTCTGTTCACAATAAATTGCAAAGATTGTTTTTTAAAAAAACTGTTACAGCATGCTGCACTCTAAAAATTTTAAATGAAAAACCAAAAATTCTGTGGGCAAAAAGTACCTTTAAATTACTTAGTCCTATGTAATTATTCCTAACTGGACTCCGGAGGGAGAAGAATAGGTATTTATAGAAATTCTTTTGAATGGTTTTAGTTTTCAGAGCTCAAACACGCTATATGCAAATGGTCAGGACTAAAAAAAAAAAAATTACTCTACGGAGTTCCCAGCAAAGCTGGGATAAAATCCACTCCCACCTGAAAAAAAAACCAAAAGAACAACATGAAATGAAACCCAGGAGGATTCGTTTTGCTCTGAAAAATAAAAATGCTTTCAGTTTGGGAGATAATTCTCCTCAGAGGTGGCTCTGTAAAGCCAGGAACACCTAAAGCTGTGCTGGTGTGCTGCTCTTCAGTGTGTCCGACTCCGGGGGTGAGGGGGGTACGAGGGGGAGCCCCACAGTCAGGATTGATCCGTCATATCTGGAGGAGGGCTGGGTGCAGGGACTTCATAGAGACCTTATTGTGGAGGCCAGAGGTATGCAGGAGCCAAAGGCATGATGACTTTAGGATATGAGGCGTTTCTTTTTGTCATTTAAAACGCTGTGTGTCTCTGTCAAGAGGAAATATTACACTAGGGTTTAAACCAGGGAAGGTCATAGGTTATGTGTTTTCAGTGAGCTGTAACTGATGGTCTGATCTGCTTAGAGGTAGGATTAACCTCCCTCTCTCTCAGAAAGGACTTGCAGGGAATTGTTTGCTTGGGTTTCTAATCTTATTTTACCCCAAACGCCGTGTGCCCTTATTGGCGGCAGAGGAGATTCTTGTGGTAGTGGAATCAGTGAAAAGCTGGTAGATCACACAAGAAGCCTCTGAATGAAGGCAGAATTGAAACTGGGAAATAAAGAAAACAGCAGGCAGGTCACCCTCTCAGGAAAACAACATTCATTCTCAGTCATGCACATCCTAACACTTTTGACGGCAATTTATCATGGAAGACTGGGTTCACCGCAAGGGCTAACACATGTCATAGGTTAAATCAGAAAAGGCAACGCTGAAAGGAAACTTCAAAGTCCCTAATACGCAGAGTTAAAGATGTTGGGGGGAAAAGCTCGGGATGTTTGTTGTAAAGATAAGGGTAAACAGCATGCTGGATGAGTTTTGGCAAAATGCTGCGGGGCTGTTCGGCCTGTTCAGGGCACCGTTGCTGTGTCGCTGCAGTGGGTGTACAGGCTGCCACAACCTGCAGGAAGCCGTGCAGGTTTGAGCTCAAAGGCCTTCTGCCCGCTGGGAATCTGATACGTCTCCTCGTGGTATGGCATCGTGTTGCCTTTCCCCACCACAGACAGGATGTTTCTTAGGTTTTTTTAAATTCCCGGCGAGGCCTGCGCACCCTCCTGAACCCTCAGGAGGGTGGTGTGCACGTCCAGCTTGGAGAAAACGCTTGGGAAGCGAGAGGAAAAGGTCTCACCCTGACTGAGATTGCCAGGTGGATGTGGTAGCACACAGGAAGCTTGGGTGGACTTGGTAGTGCATGGTTAGGGAGGCGCTTCGTGGTGCTCCTGAGAGACCTCTCTGTTTTGGGGTCGTACAGTCCAGTCCATCTCGTGAGATGCTTTCAGAGTTAAATTAGGAATTTATCAGCTGCCGACAGCTGGACATTGCAGCAGCATCTCAACATATGTATGGCATTTCTAAGAAGTCCCTGTCATTGGAACTTAGCCTGGGGAAAAAAGTCATTGTTGGTTAGCATCGCTTCTAGCAGACTCCACTGCTGAAGGATTCCTGGAGTAAAAGTGTCATGGTAGGACATGAAAATAGATGGACTCCATGGAGCTGTCAGGAGAGAAAGAAGCTTTATTTACAATCCCAACAGTTTCTTTTAGAACACGCTGTGTAAAAAGGTCTATTATTGCTCCATGGCACTGACACTGCTCTCCATTGGCTCAGGAATAGGAAACAACCCCTGGGACAGTTGTTCTGGCAAAGGGAACACTGTTTGCTGAGCCTGTGCTGAGAAACGGAGAGAGATGTTTTGAAAAGAGAAAATTATTGATAACTTCTCTTTGGGAAAGGAGCCCCCAATAGTTAGCAAGCTAAAATTCAGGCACAGAAAATGTCGAGCCCACATAAAAGTAGAAAGCAGAGCTGTGAGCACTGGGCTCGTACAGAACTGCAAAGGGCACAGGCAGAGAAGCAGCAGTGCGAGGTACAACCTGCAAAAAAACCTGGCTTGCTCATCCAGTCCTTTCACTGTCGGGTGCTTCTGCTCCCCCAGCCTCCCTTCCAGCCTGCTGCTCTCCCCGATAACCCCGCAGCATTTCCGCTGCTTTGTCGAGAAACGAGGTATTTCAGCCGGTGATCTGTCTAAAGGAGACTCTTGGGTCTCTCTCTCTCTCTCCCCTTCCATTGCACCCTCCCGCAGGATTGTTTACGAGCCTGCCAAGAACAGATCGAGTCCCTCCTGGAGTCCAGTCTACGCCAGGCACAGCAGCACAACGTCTCCTCAGAAACAAAGACTGTAGAGGACGAGGCAGACCTCTCCTGCACACCTACTGACGTGCGGGACGTGAACATTTAAAGAGGACTTCTTCCTAAATGGATTTGCTTGGCAGGAGAAGCAGACAAAGAAAGGGCATCTGAGAAGGAATCGGCATCAGGATCTCCCCCCCAGAAACCCTTTTTCTCCAGGACGTTTTTATACCAGAAGGGAAAACCAGTTTGTTATATTTTCTTCTTGCTCTGTCTCCCTTCCATCTGTGACTTCAAACAAACAAATAAACAAACAAAAAAAAAATAGCCCAAAAACTGTCTTAAAAAAAGAAAAAAATAGTATTTGCATTACCCCCAGGGGTTTGTGCTACAAAAATAGAGGATTTTATACAATAATAATCAACTAGGTTTTATATTAAAGTGTTCTTGTCTGTATGTTGTAAAAATAGGCATTAACACACGAAATGTCTCCAGGGGAGGTATTAGATTTGATTTCTTACATATAAAACAAACCAACCAACCATTTTTAAAGTAGAAGAGGTCTTTTTTTTTTTTTTTTTAGCTAGTAAATGAAATATTCTTTTTTCTTTAAAAAGCATAGCTTTAACGCAGTTCTAGGCTTTTCTGTATCTTGCTTGCTTATGCATTTAGTCACTTTATAATTCATCTGTAAATGTTTATTTTATTTCCTTAGGTTTTTTTTTTTATCCTCTTCACCTTATAAATGGTTAACGTAACCCATAAGTTAGTGTATGTTAGTATGCAGCATTATTATATGTTAATCTTTTTTTTTTTTTTTTCTTTTTTGTGCCTGTGGATTGCCTGTGCATTGAGGCATTTGTAGGGTTCCAGCTTAGCATGGTTGGGAAAGGCCAATGTACTACTCATACAGGACCCTATTATAAAGAGAAACCGAAATAGTGACATAATATATTATATTTTTGTAATCTTCCTATTTTTGTAGTTACCTGTGTAAGAAATGCTGGTCTGACCCCACAGATACTCAGCCTAATTATGGTCAGGTTCAATCCACAGTTCGGTCTTTTTTTTTTTTGTTTTTCTTTTGTTCGTTTGTAATATTCTAAAACCATTCCATTCAAAGCACTTTCAGTCCATTAGATATAGGAAATACATTCTTTTATTGTGTGGGAATTTTTTTTTTGTTTGTTTGTTTTTTTTAATGGAATGGTTTGGAAATATACTAAGTGCTTGTTGGCAAACTTGGAATTGCAAAGCAAGTGCATTTAACTATGGTGTTAGAGGAGAGGTGATTCTTTTTTTTCCGAAGGTTGTGTTCCAGTGAGAGAAAACTGCATTCACAAATTGCCAGGATATCTTTCCTTTTCTATAGAGGAGTTTGAAGTTTAGAATCCTTTGGTGCCAACTCATCTTTATAAATTAGGGGCCTTAAAGGTTCACGTATAGGACACATAGTTTTAAGGATTATCGCTAGATGTTTTTACAACTGAAGGTTTTTAAACACTAAAATATATAATTTATAGTTAAGGCTAAAAAGAATATTTATTGCAGAGGATGTTCGTAAGGCCAGTATGATTTGTAAATTAATGCAATCGCCCCTTTTGAAAAAGAAAATCTTTCTACCCTTGATGTTGCAGTTTTAACCCAGCTTATTAAAGCAAAAAAAAAGGACACGCTTCAAAGAACAAACCCAAAACCAAGCAGTCTATTTGGCCCCTTCCTATACATTTTCAAAAGCAGTCTAACCATGAAAAAACGCCATAGTTAATAGATATGAAAATTGGAGTACTTGAAAGAAGTTTTTATTCCAGTATATGCCCCATTTTTTTTTTTTTAATTTAGCTACAAATAGAAAATTTGCACATCTTGGCTATGTATCTTTTTATTATTATTTTAGAAAGTAGCTGAAGGGACGTGGACATAGCTGTTGAAGTTGATGCTCGAGGAGAATGTGATGGTGAAATGTATGTGAGAAAACTGCCGCTAAGGTGTTGATTGTAAAAAAGAAAAAACAACGACCACAACAAAAAAAAAAAGGAACAAAAAAAGGAAAAAAGATAAAAAATTCAAAAGATTAAAAAAAAAAAAAAAGAAAAAGATAAAAGAAAAGGAGTGGATGCTCCGGTTTTATTGAGCTGCTATGGATAAATTCCCAGCATGGTTTGAAAAAAAATTAACATTGCTTTTCTGTATCTTTGTCATTGTGTTTTGCTGCTATTTTGTGGATCAGTTTTTTTTTTTTTTTTGTTATACAATGTCATATACTGCCATGTAATAGGTTTTAATTTTCTCATAGAAAATTATATNTTGAATGTTCTCATAGAAAATTATATTATTGACATCTGTTTTTTTTTTTGTAGATTTTTTATGTGATCAATTTTTACTTAATGTGATTACTGCTCTATTCCAAAAAAAGGTTCCTGTTTCACAATACCTCATACTTCAGTTACCCGTGTCTAGACCAGGTTTTGATGTTCTTACAGTGCCTCATAGTTCTACTGCAAACGGAAATGCATCGAACGTTGCTCTGAATGGGTCTCTGCATTAATTTAAAAACCAGCAGACATTTCAGAAGATCAAGTAGTGTCAAGGGTTGGTTGTTTTGGGGGGTTTTTTTGGGGTTTTTTTTTGGTTTTGGTTTTGTTTTGTTTTGTTTTTTTTTTGTTATGCATTTTATAAAGCTGGATTCTTTGTCTGATCTGGGGTTTATTATCATAGTAGTTTTAAGCTGTGTTATTAGCCACACTGATATATGAAAGGTGCATTATAATATAATTCTTGTGTGCCACCTGATGTGGTTCTCCCTCAGCTGGGACGCATCATTTGGTATGATAGGTTATCTTCTGGAACTCTAAGTATTTTGTGTGTTTAATCTGTTATGATATACTAGGGGGTTTTTTTNAATGTCATATACTGCCATGTAATAGGTTTTAATTTTCTCATAGAAAATTATATTATTGACATCTGTTTTTTTTTTTGTAGATTTTTTATGTGATCAATTTTTACTTAATGTGATTACNTTTTTTTAATTATAGCATATAATGCTAATTTAAAAAAAAAAAGCCTGTAAATCTCATAAATAAGCCAGCTAACAGAGTTGTATGCTGAAAAATAATCTAGCTGTTGCCTGTATGCTGCTAAACCAAAACAGAATTAGAACTCATTTTGAGGCAAATGCAGTTAAGATCCTACATAGTGCATAAATAAGCATTGCAGTGCTACTAGCAGTCGCAGGACCCAGGAGGACTGGATACATTCTGTCCAAATTTCAGGAACATTTCTTACTGCTTACCTCATAAAACACTTCTGTTCGTGGCATCTCTGTGTGTCTCTGAACCAAACATGATTCTTGAGTTTAGTGCTTGTTGGTTTTATTATGTGTTACACTGAGTGGCAGTGTGTACTGCAAATTTCTTTAAAATATTGTATGTAGTGAAAAAGGCCAAATCCAGATAAGTGGGTTCACGTGCCAACAGAGATGCTTTATTTGTCACGTTATTATAACAATCTGTAGTAAGCAAAAGCAATTCAGATTTGTACATTTTTATATTGTACTTATTGGCATCACTGGTCTGAAATGCACATTTTCACCAACAGACCTGTAACAGACAAGTTTCCAGCAAAAAAAAATCTAAAGTCTAGAAATAAAATTGGTAAAACCCAACCGTTGTGGTCTTTTAATTTACTTTTTTATTATTATTATATTTAATTGCCTTGAAAATGCTGAATGGTTGTAACTCCCCAGTGCTGTGAGTAAAGCACGTGATATTTTCTAGGTTTGACTCTCCACATTTTAAAAGCTGAAGACCTTTTGTTGTTATTTTAGGAAGCCGTGGGTGTTTCGAGCCGTGGGTAGGTAACTGCCTGCCTGCCACGCCAGCGTGTCCTTTTAAAGAAGAAAAATATTTTTTTTCTTGCCTGAAGACTTTTATTTTTTAACATCAGAGGAAAATTAGAGTAAAATGCCTTTTGGTGGTTGATGTGAATATAAAGGGTAAAACAAAGTAGGTGTTGGATGACACAGAATGCTTGCTGGTATTTTCTCATCAGTGGAAGGGTTTGGTCCTAGAAGACGTTTTTACAGAAGACAGGTGGTTTTAAAAGCCAGTTGGTTAAGCTGCCTTCTTTGTGCCTTCCCCTCAGACACAGCTTCTACAGCTAAGATAATAAGGAACGAACCTGAAAAAACATTAAAGCCTGCTGAAGCTATGTAAAAAAAGAACTGGACCTAGGACAGGAATTAGATATTACAAAGTAAAATGAGAAAGAAATTATAAACCTGTGTTCCAATACATATTCCAAAATATCTCTGGAAATGGGGAATGCACATTATCTACTATTATTATTATCATTGGTAATAGTAGTAGTAGTAGTAGCAGTATTTATTATCATTATTTGTAGTAGTAGTAGTATTTATTAATATTTTCAGAGCTGAACACAGCAGAAACAGCCTATTTTCAGTGGAGATGGTCCAGCTTATAACCTATGTATTTGATTATTTATCCTGTGAAATTATTTCTCTCTTTAAGAAAATCTCTGTAAAAGGCCAAGTGCTTGTCCTCCCTGTCACAAATTAGAAATTCAGTCTCTGCCTTCTGAGTTTCCCACCGACTGAACTTCACGTTACAACTGATTCTGTGCGGCGAGTGCAGCACAGGAAATGAAAAATGAAACTCCAGAGCCAACTTCTAACGTGTTAATCGTTGTCTAGTGCAGCATAAGCTCCTTTCAGGGCAGTCACCACGAGATGGGAAACCACCTGCACCAGAAGAATCCCAGATGAGCTTGTGTGAGCTCAGTGGTTCCCCAGTCATTTCAGGCAGAAACCTGAAGCCTGCGTGGCCTGCTGTAAAATCCCACGTCAGGTGAGTGAAGCAAAACCAGCACAGACGGGGTCTGGTTTGTTCCGTTCGAAATGGGTTTGTTCCATTTGAAACAACTGCACAGTGAGTTACACTGGGAGGTGTAAAACACTGAAGGATGACCTGAACTAAACCCACAGGGACTTCAAAAACACATCAAGCCAAAACTTAAACTGGTCTGGGCAAAAAATGATTCACTTTTCCCAGCATATTAAAAAAAACCCCAGAAAGAACAAATAGCTTACTTTTGTATGGCTGATGGCCCAACCCTCTGATCCCAAGTGTTTGTAAAAGCAAGTGAAGACACACTTAGGGGATCTTGACTTCTGACAAAAATCTTGTGCTGATAAAAACATTACAGTGATGCAGCGAGAAATGACAACCTGCGTTTGGTTGAATGTGTTATGTAGGTTTTGCCATTCCTATCTCTTTTATAAATGCTATTAAGCTGACTAAGTGTTGTGAGTTAAGTAGATTTAAGCCCACATAGCTCAAGTATTTACATTTTCCTTCTCCTGAACATCATCTCTTAAATGCAGACTCCTGAACTTGAACGTTGGGTGAACTATGCCAGTGTTACTCATGTTGCAAAGGGCAGAAAGACAAGAATGTAGCAAGAAAAACAATTTACTATAGGCTGTAAAAAATATGCACGTTCAGCTAGGCTATGCTCTAGCTTATTAAGGGGAAAACTACTGTATTTGTTCGTAGCAAATCGAGACATGAATGAAGAAAAACCTTCCAAAAGACCTCCCCAAAACCTCCCCAGTTCCATTGCTGAATTCAGATCATTTGACAATCTTGGACCTTTCATGAACACTTAAATTCAAATGCTCTTTATTACAGAATAAACAAGAACTAGCAAATGAAAAAACTCATAATCCAATTGCATTCAAGCACAAGCTGGCATTTTAAGTGATAGAAAACTCCAGAAGACAGAGAAGTAGAAGGTTGGAGATTTTTTTAAAAGAGTCACAGGAATGACCCGTGCACCTGGGCTACATGCTCTGAGATTCCTACAATAGGACAACGGAAGTAAAGCCATAAATGATGGCATTTTAATGAATTCCTGTCAGCATCATTTCGAGAAATGTATCTCTTCAGACAAACAAGGTATTTTTATAATCCTACAAATATAATTGGCATGGCCAGCATAGATTCCCATGCAGCTTCTGGCTGAATTCCACACCATATTCCAATCAAGTGATGGAGAAAGGGATTGCAAATTGGTCAATGGGACTGCACTGATAATGTGACATTTGCCAGACTTCTGATTTTGCTCTCTATGGCCAAGCAGGGCCAAATGCAGGAGGAAGGCAAACATTACCCCTTTGCTTCTTTAATGTGATAAACATTTAAGAATGAAAACAGAAACAGTTCTTTGCTGATCCTATAGCACCTGCAGAGCCCTAGCCAGACCTGTCCTCCTTTCTGCCTGTGTGAAGACCAGGTATTAAAACCTCTCATATTTCAGGGAATTCACCGAGTATTCACAGGCAGAATTTTCCTGATGAAGAGGGAATTACTGGCAGAAAGATGCCGTCTCCATGGCAAACTGGGAATGAGGCATGTGGGCAGCATCTTTACTCTGTGGGGCCCTGCTTGCTGCAGGACCTCAGCTAAAGAAGAAGAGGGCAAGAGGAGCCTCTGTGGGCTCGACATTTTCTGAACCTGAGAGAATTTTAGCTTGCTAACCATCACTGGCTCCTTTCCCAAGGGAAAGCTGCCAACAGTTTTCTCTCTTCAAAACATCTCTCTGCGTTTCTCAGCACAGGCTCAGCAAACAGTGTTCCCTTTGCCAGAACAACTGTCCCCAGGGGTTGTTTCCTATTCCTGACCCAATGGAGAGCAGTGTCAGTGCCATGGAGCAATAACAGACCTTTTTACACAGCGTGTTCTAAAAGAAACTGTTGGGATTGTAAATAAAGCTTCTTTCTCTTCTGACAATGATATGGAGTCCATCTATTCCGTGTCCTACCGTGACACAGAGCCTCACCCAAGGCCCACGACAGCAGCAGCAGGGCATTACAACAGCCCTGAGCCAGCCCGAGGCAGTGACCTGCTGTCCTGTCTGCAACGGGCAATTGAGCTTTTTGATGTTTCTTTCCTCCCCTTTATTAGATTGTATCACTCCAGACTGTTCAAATACGGGGTATTATTTTTGAACAGTTTTCTTTCCTCCCTGGACACCCACAGGCCAAAGTTCTTTGCATTTCGGTTATTTTAAATATGAAGAGCAAAGCTTCAGATAGTGTATGCTGTTAAACTTCCAGAAGACATCACAAATTATTTACTCACAAGTAAACATTATTTCTTCTAAGTGCAATACTTTTATTTTGTGGGTTTGACTCAATATTTCTGTGGCCATTTCAGCCAGTCACTCTGACCATTTTATTCCTTTTAGACAACACATCTGTCAGCCACGTATTTTTGAGATTTCTCTTCCCACGGAGACCCTTGGACTGCAAAGGACCAGAAGGGCTCTTCCCTTGTGGATATGATTTTCCAATGTCAGTGAAAGAAGTTTCATCTGCCTTCACTTCTGCATGACAGGGCTCAACAGTCAAACAACACAAAGCCTCACATGTTCGTGGGACGTTGCTTCTCCCGTCCACAGCTTTCCAACCACCAAAATTCAGCCCTCCCATGCTTTTAAATCCCTCTGGGAACCTGCCCAACATGTCTGCAGGACTCTCTTTCCCCCAGGTTTCTGCTGAAGGAGTATTTCAGGCAAATCACAAGGCAAAGCTCCTTGAAAAAGTGTCTCCGTGCTTTTCTCAAACACCGTTGTGTTTCTTCCTCATCAGTTTGAGGAATAATCATGCTACTGGAATTTTCTGAGATTTGTCCTCCTCCTACTGCATAAGAGGACTTAGAAGAAGACTGAGACACAAAACTGTAATGAGCCAGGTTCTCAAAATGTGGCTCTAACAATTCATTTACGGCGAAGCAGGTTAATGAACTCCCAAATTGTGGTCCAGTCATCCTCTACCCTAACCAGGTGTTCTGGCTGTGACACATCAAATGATGCCACAATCCACGTGGGTTTAGGTTTCCAGAGTACCTGACTACCTGCCCCACAACCAAGGTCTCATCAGGAAGGAAATACATTGCAGATAGAACTCCTAGCTCTGTTTAGAAACGACAATCTGTTCTGGCTGTTCTTAGTCTCATAGTAATTTGCTTTTTCACTTGTATTTCACAAACTGTCAAGTGCTTATTACCAATAACTTCTGTATGTATGTGTGTGTGTGTGTTTTTAACAGAGGTAAATGGGGGTCTCAAAAATTCAATGTCTGCACATACATTGCAAAAAAAAAAAAAAAAATTTAAAAAAAAAGCAGGCTGGTTTAGAGAACAATGTAGGCATGTGTTTTTAAACTACTGTTCGTGCAGTCTGGTCAGGGCTGTGTGACACAGTATATACAGTGTTTTGTCATCCAAGGAATGTCTTTGATCAAGAGTTTATGCAAGAAGAAAAAAAAAAAAGCCATGAAACCCTAATCCGTTCCCACAGTCCAGTAAACGTGAGCTGGACAAACAGTGGACAATAGCAGCAAAGCTCGCTGCTGGAACAATGGCTGCAACTAAAAAAATTAAAGGGTTGCTGACTCACAGTTCCTACCATCAAGAAAGATTCCACATAGTGCTGATTATTCCTCAGAATCCTGAAGATGCTGAAAGTTAAAAAGTGTTGAGATAAAGCAGCGAAATAGGGGGCTAAAAATCCGAAATGGAAGACAGTGACAAACGCTGAGTTGATTCTGTCTGATGCACAGTCAGGATGCAGGGACTGAATAATCAACCTCCCTTCTGCTGAACATTTTGCTGAAATAAAACTCCACGATTCTATTAGGAACAAGTATCAGTTAAATTCTTTCAGGCAGGAGGCCACTATTTCAGAAGTCACCCAAACAAATAATGCACAACTAGAACACAGCTTTCTAATTTTTCCACGACAAAAGTTTTATGCCATTTCTTACTCCTACTCAGGAATCTTCCCAAAACCAGACACCCAGAATGCTGCACTGGTGCTCAGTTAGTTATGGTTATAGAATGGCATAAAATAATTTAAAACGTTGTGCAGCTTTGGAATCAAGTGACACAATGCCTGAGTTCTTGCCACCTTTCATATATTCCATGCATTTCGGAAGTCTCCCACATTTCAGATGAGCTTTGTGACCATGTCTCCTTCCACACAGTAGTGCAGCATTTGATAAGCAGTACTGAAGAATTCTAGCACGAAAAATGCTGAAAAAAAAAATTTAATTACCACACTTAGGGAATAAACACTCCAGTGATCAAGGCAGGAGCATTCAGAGTGTGATGTCAAGGAGATATTCAGGTTAGCTACACATGAACTGACTGTGCAAGCCTCCAAAACAGCACATAGTTTTTTAAAAATTATTATTATTATTATCACCCCAGGCTAGGCTGGTCCTGCAATTCCAAACCCTGGGACACACCGAAGTGCTTCAGCAATGCCTTGCTCCAGTTGGCCTTTACACATCAGTCCCAGACACCACAACCTGCAACTGGGAACCTGCTGAGCTCCTCCCACACCTCCCAAATCCCTGTTTGCCCTGGTGATACATCCACTTCTGTGGGAATGTGTACTGTCACAACTTTATCCATTAAAAAAACAACTCTGGCAGACTGTAAAATGAGAATCTTCATGGTTACTTGCCAAACTATGAAAGCTGAAGTAAGAGGCTGCAATTAGAGCAGAAGCCATGGTCGTAAGAAATTGCAAAGGGCACTCTTCAAAAGGCACCAAGAATAGAAAGAATTAAAACATTACCAGAAATATTAAGCTCTTACTCTAAAGCACTGTGGGATATTAGGGTGCAGGCAGACTTTTGACAGATGGATCTCCCTTTATTCCAATGCAGGATGTTGTATTCCCAGCCAAAGTGTAAATAAGCATTGATAAATACAGGGCAGGCTCAAACTCTCCCTTGCATCTCTTCAAAAACTAAAACCTATATAAATATTGAAACTGATTTATTGGAAAATTAAAACTCCAAATTTAATATCATGTGGAAATTATCACAACCTTGTTTCAGAAAAACAGATCGGGATTCAAATGAGCCTGAGTACTTCTAGGGTTGGTTTTAAAGCAGTTGCACGCCCAGATTTTTTTTTTTCTGGTTTATTTCACCCATTTCTGTCAATTACAGATATTCGTTCAAAGCTGGAGTTGATCACCTTCAGCAGAGCTGACAAGAAATGGAAAGGATGTTGCTCAATGAAGACAGAACAAGAATTGTGCTTGGGGACTTCACCAAATGGTATTCCCTGTTTACCTCTCTGCTGACGCCTCAAAATTCACTATTTCTTGTACAAAATTGCAACTCTTCCAGATTGCAGTGGCTTCAGCAGCCTAGAAGTAATGAGCTGTGTATCCAGCTTTTAATAAAATTCCGTATTCCACAGGCTCAGCTGAGAGATGACCACGAAGAGACAAAACAAGCTAGAACGCAGCCCAGGCAAGTCAGAAATCGGTGAGTGAAATGTTTCAAACATTCCTCCCTAACTGCTGAGCTCTAAGTAGGGGTGGTGAATGGGTACAGAGATTTAAGAATATATCTTAAAATTTCAGACTTCTTGGACAATCAGCACCAAGCCACAACCTCTGTGTCCTGCTTTATCAATAACCGATATCGTAACGTACGAGGTTGCAAATTTTTCTGTATCTTTGTGACCCTCAAAGACCAGTGAATGTTCTTGATGTGACCTGGGCTTTCAGTCAGGCATACCCAAAACCTCCGCTGTAAATCAGGCATCGAAACACCTCGACAGAACACCGGGAATGTTCCACTGCCACAGCCCTGAACGTCACACAAACTCACTGCAGAAAACAAAAAAATTGGCACTGAAGAAAGCACACAACTGCACATCCAACAGAATTTTGAACTGCACCTCGTTTAATAAACCGAATCAGGCCCACACAAGGTGGGAAACAGCAGATATTTGGAAAAATACAGACCCATGGAAGGAGAGGCTCCATCAGTGTGTATGCACAACTGAAAACCTAATTAAAAAATTAAAGACCTAATCAATAACCCTAAACTTGGTACATCCCAGCTGGAAATTCGGGTTGATACAATACTCATATTTCAGTATATACACGTGTTTATGTAATTATTATTTTATTAAAAATAATACAAAAGCAATCCAAGAAAATCAGCCACCAAACCGATTTTCCAAAAACAGTCACCCCCTGACTGCCAAAGACCCTTTCTCTCCTGAGGTGAACAAAAATAATTGTGTTTGATACAATCGCTGAAGCAGCACCTTGGCTTGGCACTCACACATCACATGCTTTTACTAAACAAATGCTCCACGTGGAGCTCTCACAACCCTGCCCTTGCTTTTACAGACATTTTTGCAAACGAGGAAACAAGTACAAATGAATTTCTACCTCAGTGTTACTTCGTTTCAAAGAAAATCTCCACATAACTGAGCTTACTATGAGTGTACACGTTCTGTACTGTCTATTTTAACAAATATTTGTGAGCTCCTGCAATGCCACACATCCACTAGATGGCTCTGGCACTGCCTGTGCGCATCAAAATCCACACATCTCCCAAATTTAATTGCGTAAGACAATTAAAACAAACCAAAACCCTCGGATCTGTCTTCGTGAGGCTGCACTGTGCCATGCAGGCCGAGCCAGACACACACACAGGGAACAGCTGATAAAGGAGTTCTGGAATTCCTCACAGAACTGGAACGCAAAGACATCCAGCAGCCTGAGCCAAAGCCCGTTCCAGGTATTTCTCTCAATTAATAAGAGTTAAATGCATGCAGCTGGCAGCATCCATGGATTTGGAATGAGACTAAGGAAGCCACTTGTCAAGGCTGGCACATGAAAAGCTGGTCTGTGTAAAAGGTACTAATAAATACAATTTATTGTCATTTATGAGTCAAGGAGAATCACAACTCTTCTGGCAGTCATGTTTATGTCACCCACCCTTGAAACCGGTAACTTCTTGGATTTTATGGAGTTTGCTCCCTTCCCCCTGTCAGTCTGCAAAACTACTGGAAAATCCAGGTGCAAATTCCATATTCTGAGCAGGTAATTCTCATCTTTCTCCTTTGCATTCCGACCTCTTTTGTCATTCCATCCTCTGCCCACCAAAATGTTCCCTGCTGCAAAGTCTGCAGGGAATTGATTTTATTTTCCTTCACCCACAGCACCTACACATTGTGTAAACTGAACGATCTGCATACACAGATTTTTAAGTAACTGACATCCTTTAAATGAGGAAATTGTGCAAATGCTTGTTTTCCTTTTGAGGAATTATAAGTAAAAGGCTAGCAAAGAATTAAAACAAATATTTCTGTTTAACAGATTTACACACTAGTGTCTGTAATATCCTAAATAAAACTTGATAGAGATAATAAATGTTAAATACCATTGCAAGTCCAGTGATTTTCCCTTTCCCATTTGTCATTTAACACCTCTTCACTATTTTGATTTTTTTTAAATATAAAAGTAGATAAACACATTTCCAGTTCTGTTCTTTCAACGTTTTTTTTTTCTTTTGTCATCCACGTTTGTCTTCATCTGCTGCATTCAAAATGTTAGTGAAGATCTCTCAGTACCAATTCTAAAATCAGACTGAATATTTAGCATTGAACAAACCTATAAAAGAATACACAGAAGTGTTTCAAAGGGTCTGTTTTCCAAGAAGAATGTTCAACAAAACTCCCAATTGCTCCATTTCTCTTCTTCTGGTCCCACTTGTAATACAAATTGTCAAAGATTATGTCCAACTTGCTTTTTAAAGAATATTTTATTCCTTTATTTTGCATTTGTTACTGGTTGGGAAATTTTCAACTATCAAGGATTTTCACTTAATTTATCTCACTTCAAGTACTTTGCAGAAGGGGAACAATAACTGCTCCACACTAATACTGTTTTAGAGTGGCTTCAGAAACTAAATGTCTTCAAAAATTAATTTATGTGCTGAAACAACAACTTACTCCTACAAACCTGTTTAAATTTTCCTCTGATTTTTTCCATATCTTCTTGCAGCTTATCATAAGTGGGGTCTTCATATGGGAATTTCTGAATCATCCCTATTAATGAATCCAGAGCCCTTATCTTTTTGCTAGGAAAAAAAAAAAAATCCAATCAGAACAAAACCGAATGATCCTCACACAGGAGTTTGTTCAATCCGTCAGTATGAAAATGATACTGATATATAATAATCCAGAGCACAAAATCCAGCCCTCCATGCTTCTTTAATTCAACTTCTCCCATTTAGCCCATTGGCAGGTGTGTTCCATACATATTTAAGAAATGATCCGAACTAGGAATTATTCCAAATTGGGAATTAAGCACAGCTGACAGATTTAAGGCTTCACTTTCAACTTACCAGCCCAAAGTTGAGAAATATTCAAGAATCAACAAAAATACTGATTAGATGACTGGGCAAAATAAAGAAATGCAACCAAAAAAGGCAATTCTGACAGATTAATCGAAATGAGAGAGAACAAAAAGATAGGAGGAAAAGAATGGAAGCCACTTCTAAAACGTTTAACCTTTTTAACCTCACCTGTTCTTTTCATCGGTGCATTTCTGGAGCAGACAGTGCCACGTCAGTGCAAACCCAAGGTAGCACCCGATCTAAAAGTGAGTTTAAAAAGAGTGTCATGAGGGAAAGAAAAGAACCCAAAGAACACACAGCAGAGACAGCTGAACAAAAATAAAGCCCTACACTGCATCTCACTCTTCAGGAAACTAAACCCTGGATACACAAGGATGTTTCCAAGCTGGAAAGGCTGACAAGTGTTAGACTATCCAAGTCATCCTCTCACTTGATGTCTCTAATCCTGCCTCCTTCGGCAGCTTTCCCAGTATGAGGAGATAGGGGCACTTCTCTCTTATGGTCTGTCCAGGACTATCTTGTACAAAACCATCCAGCTCTGGAGGCTGCTATTTTGGCATTCTCAGCCTGGAACTGTGACAAACTTGGAGCTGGACATATGGGACAAGCTGAGGTGCCTCCCCACCACTCCCCAGCCCCTGAATTCCTAGGAATGACCATCCATCCAGGTGTGCCAGCACACAGAGCTTTTTTTTTTTTTGCCTTTTTTTGCCACAAAAACCCTCCCAGCATCGGAATTAACAAAGAGTGCATGAGACACACAGAGCTGCCTCTTTATGTCTCAAGATTCCATGCTTGAGATTGGGGTGTGGGAGGAAGGCCTTTAGCCATAAATTTGGGAAAAAAAAGGTTACCAAAGCTCCATACAGCAAATAAGCTCAGAAAACACAAGCACATCTACTGAGCTCTCCAGCTCAAAACAGCACCTTTAAAGCAGGTTTATGGGTTCTCCTGGATGCAGATGGATGTGGCAGTGATGCCTTAAGCTTTAGCTTCCATGTATTTCAGGTTCTGTGCTGCCCAGGGGTGCAGCTCTGAGCTCACACTCGGTGTCACTCAGCTCTGCACACAGCAGGGACACAAAACAAATCCTTCTCCTGCTGCACACCAAGGACAACTTTCAGCCCAAAAGCACAAACAAGGGTGGGCTGGAGGGAGGAACAAGAAGGATGGGACCTCACAGCCTGGAGCTGTAACTGGACAATTAAACCCCAATGTGCAAATGGACCAAAACTTACTAAAATGTAAGACTTCGTGATCGTTTGTCCATTTTGTGTGACCGTTCTCAGTCTACCTTGGGCGCAGCCCTGGCCAGGCTCCTGTCCTGCCCAAGGTGGATCCTGGAGACCTTCAATAAATCCCTGCTTTATTCTCCAGCTCTGTGCAGTCTCAGTTCCAGGTCAGCCTTCCCAGGCATCAGCAGTGAACCACAGCAGGCCTCAGCCTGTCTGTGCATCAGGCCTTGCCGGAAAGTTTCTGTGAATCATTTTCTAGTGACAAGATCCCAGCGCTGGAGCGTTTCCCCGTTTACCTCCGAGCCGAGCCTGGCTCCGTGGAGAGCTCCGTGCCTCCTGCCCTCAGCCATCCCGGCGTGGCTGCCCTCGGCCAGCCCCTCCTGGTAGCCCTCCCCGTGGAACCTGGCAATGCAGAATCACAGCCTTGTTAGTCCCGTGTCGAGCTCACGCCACACACGAGCGACTCCGGGCAATGGAAACGCGCGTCGCCTCCCGAAGCTTAGAAATGCCACGGAAAATCGGTTTGAGTTCCAGAATCACAGGCTCATTTTGGTTGGGAAAGACCTCTGAGATCATCCAGTCTGACCTTTGAATGATCACCACTGTGTCAACGGGACCAGAGCCCTGAGTCCTACATCCAGCTGTGCCTTGGACACCTGCAGGAATGGTGACTCCGGCAGCGCCCTGGGCAGCCCCTTCCAAGGCCTGGCAAGCTTTTCCATGAAGAAATTCCTCCTTATGTCCAACTTAAACCTCCTCTGGTGGAGCTCAAGGCCACTTCTTTAGTCCTGTCACTGGGAGAAAAGTCTGACCCCACATGGGGGGCTCCTGTCAGGGAATTATAGAGAGAGAGAAGGCTCTCCCTGAGCCTCCTTTTCTCCAGGCTGAGCTCCTCCATACTTCCTCAACTGCTTCCCATCAGACTTGTGCTACAGATCCTGCCCCAGCTCAATTCCCTTCTCCGGACACACTCCAGCCACTCAATGTCCTGGATGAAGGTGCCTGGATTAAACCGACCCCAGGGTTCAAGCGGGGCCCCAGCGGCGCCCAGAACAGGGGGTCGGTCACTGCCCTGGCCCTGCTGGCCGCTCTACCGCTGACACAGGCCAGGATGCCTTTGTCCTTCCGGGCCACCTGCGCACACCTGGACTTGTGTTCCGCAGCTCTCGGGCAGCACCCCTGGGCCTTGGGATGTTCCCAGGAACTCTCCCGCTATCCCCGAGCGCTGCAGGGGCTGAGATGACCCAAGGGCTGGACCCTGCACTTGGCCTTGCTGACCCTCACCCTGCTAGTCTCAGCCCATCAATCCAGACTGCTCAATCCAGTCCCACTCTGTGCTGAGACCAATTCCCTTGGCAGCCTGTTCCAGCGCCCCACCACCCTCTGGGTGAAG
>WBMY01007437.1:2623-17715 GCA_013397315.1 Donacobius atricapilla
CTAAGGCAACTTGTCTTCTTTTCCACTTAAGAAGTCACTCTTTCTTTACTGATTTTGGTATCTTCATATTATGCCTTTGCATACCTCCTATCTGGCCTTTCCTCTTTCTTTGAGAAGGGTTAGAGTTCAAAAAAGTCTCAGTCTGTGTTTGGAAAGAGTTAATATTTCCTGCCTGGGCCTGTGGACAGTCACGTAGTCTCTGCCACAGTATCTGAGAAAGCCTCAAATCCATGCCAGTGTAGAAAAGCTCAGAAATGGCAGCACGGATCTTTTCTCCCTCCTCTACCCCTCAGTCTTATGGGGTGGGTTTGGCCCAGCCTGGGCTTGGTGCTGCTGTCCTGGGACCCAGGGTTTGGCGGAGAGTCATCTCCCTCAGCCCAGCCAGCCGCATGGTGCACGCCATAGGATCAGCTGGATGTCAGCAGCCGTTGTTTCCCCTTCTCTGTCGGTATCTGCTGGCATCAGGGACCCAGCTTGGCTCCAGCCAGGGCCAGCCCCGTCCCAGCTGCCCCCTCCCAGCCCCGGGGGCTGCAGGGCCTATGCAGCTGCTCCCCTCCCCACCCCCCGCAGATGTTACCTCCTGGCAAGCCTGCAGCAGGAAGAGGCCCTTCCCAAAATCCCACCTGTATTTAAGCCCTGTGTCCCAGAGATGTACACTTGTATCCAATTGGCCAACCTGGCTGTCGGTTTTAAAGCAGCTCCCTAATTGGTTTTTACCATTCATGCCAAACCAATACATCCATTCGTAAAGGGGAAAAGGCAAGAGTTGTCGTTAAACACATGTTACAAGTTATAGTTATCTTCGGAGCGCCTGAATTAGTGAAAACTGATAATGGTCCAGCATATGCTTCACAACCAATGAAAACCTTTTTTCATTCTTGGGGTATATGTCACTTAACTGGTATACCTCACTCCTCAACAGGTCAAGCCTTTGTGAAATGAACACATGCCCTTAAAAAAGAATATGTTTCTTAAACAAAAGAAGGAGAATCCTCTTGGCAAAACACCGCAGGAACTGGACAAAGGAACATTTGGTTTTAATTTATTATATATTTCCAGATTCCATAACAAAACAGCAAAGGAAAGAAGGCTTTCCCATGACATCTTAACAGATTTTTCGCCACCTGTCTATTACAAAGACTTGCAGAGAGGACAATGGCTAGGCCCTGTGCCTTTGCTAGCATGGGGTCAAGGTTGTGGCTGTGTTTCTTTATCCATAGGACCCTGTTGGTTATCTGTGAAGAACATCAAACCCGCCTTAGAAGGGATGAAGACTTGAGGTCATCACAACTTTAGTTTGGTAATCAGTTACAATGGGTTTGGGCACAACATATGTAACCTTTCTTGTCATCCTCAGTGTATTCTCAATGAATATGTATGAAGCATGGGTCCCACAACGAAGGACCAATGTTTGGCTTACATTAGGCAATGCAATTAACTGCCACGTGGGGGGGGAGGGTGAAAAACAGCTCTCCAGGGCATGCAATAGCTTCAATATTTGTCAATGTATAGAAAGATTGCAAACCATTCTCTTTCATAGATTTTCCTAATTCTTTAACCATTTCATAAGAAAGTTGCTCAAGACAAGGCTGATTGCCTTGATAAAACACGGAGTAAATCAAAGCCCTTGAATCAAAGCTGTTTTTCTACAGGTATCTAAAATGTCTTGGCTCAGGAAGCAGCAAAAATTCGGTCGCCAAGGGTTGTTTTAGCACCTTTGCGTCAGTAGATGGTGCTGCAGCCATAATTGTCAGCTCATGCAACTGTATTTTAGAATACAAATTGTGGAATTTTTTCACTTTCTTTTTCCTCCCTGCCTCCACATGCAAAGCAAGAAAATTAGAACATGACAGCAGTGCTGTGAGTGTATGGGAAGGGTCTGCAGGAGAAATTATGGCTGGAAGTACTATATCTTTGGGATTATGAAAAGCTTGTAATGCAGAATATATAATTTTCCAAATTATAAATGCATCTGAGTAAATTTCAGGCATATCTGATGTGCTTTTAAAGCATATCCCATTTGCTTCCAGTGATTGAGGTGATAGGAGCCATCAGGGGGTACCAGGGACACTAAGTTTCCACCCATGTAAGGAGTTCTCTATTAGTCTCTTTTCTGGAATTTTAAGCTTTTGCTCCTTCACTGTTGGTGTGCTGGTTTAAAGTAAAACCAGTGAAAGACTCCCAGTCAGAAATACAATTTAATAGGAGGGGGAAAAAAAGTAAAATAAAATAAGTTAAATAATACAACCTGTTAGTCAGGGCGCTGGTAGCAGTCTGGATGAAGTGGTCATGTTGAAGCCGTGATCCTGTAGAAAAGTCCGGTACCTCCTGTCCTCTGGGAATCCAGCGGGTTGAGGGCCCCTTGTGCTATCCCGGTTTATATCCAGGTGGGAATGCTTGGCTCCTCCCCATGGGAGGAGCATCCCACAATGGAACGATGTAATTTTATGACTCATACAATGGGTCCTTGATTGCCCATTAAACAGAGATAACTCCCGGATGGGAGTTACCCATGAGTCATACAGCAGAGCATGAATGGGCCCATTAACGGAACATAGTCTGGAGGGTGGGGACAAGAGAAACACTGCCCCACCTGGTTTCAACAGTTCATGAAGATGGTGATAGAATACATATCTTGGGCATATCTTACATAGTAACCTAGGACAGTTAGGGAAGATGAATTAGGAAAGCCCTATAAATATGATTCCTTAGTGAAAGATTTTGAAAATATAAAGCCTATAAGCAAAGTTGAAATGAAGGCGAACTTTGAGGTCTGAGATGCCAGGCCATTAGTTACTAAACAACTGAAAAGGACAATGGCTTATCCAGCTGATAAAGCATCTCCCCTGATTGAACAACACCCTTGGCAAATAGTAGGATGCTGAGGGTCCAAAGGTCCGAGGGACCTCACCAAAGTAGCAGGGAAGAAAAATGGGTCTAGGAATTAGCTTTTAGGGTTTAAAATGTAACACATATGGTAATATTGTAGTTCTTATAGGCTGTATGTAAATTCTATAGGATTCATGTCTTGTACTGGTTGATTAGTGTAAATCAGAATACTCAACACAGAAACAGACATAATGTATTGTAACAGGGACCTAGCTCTCTTCGCTCTCTTCTCTTAGCTTTCTTCTCTCTTAGCTCTTCTCTCCCCCCCTTTCTCGCGGGGCACGCTTCACCTGTGGCTGGCAGCTGAAGGAAATTTCTAATACCCACGACCTATGGAATAAACCATGTTTCAAAAACTGCATTGGACTCCAGAGATCTCTCATCTCCACCGTCCCAGACCGCCCCACCTCAGTCTCCTACACTTCGCTACACATAATAATCAGTCTTTATGGAGGGCTTCTAGTTTAGATATATGTTGCCCATTTTATGAGGGGATTACCCAACCGTGTTGCTAACCTCTTTACTAGCCAGCAATGAAAGGACATCCTTGGTGATCCTTGAAGACCACCGTTGGTACAGTTGGGATACACTCTCAGTCCAGGATCACCCAGGAGATTGTAGGTCCCTGTTCACAAGACGCCATTTGCAAGTGCTTGAAAGAAACACAGTCCCCAGTCACGATATTACCATAGACATTTATAAAATGTACACAGTGCTTTTATAATATTTTCACCACATGAGAATAGCATGAAACTGGATAGACAATAATATAATTGTTGATAAGCTTGCTAACCAATAATATTCATGATCAATTCCCTAAGAGCAAAATCAGACTTTTCTCTCAAATGGTTCTTTCTGCAAACTCCTGTTCACCTGCAACTTTTTACACTTCTAAAAGCTTTGTTACATCTCTCCTGCCTTGACTGAATAGTCTTTTCTTTCTAACTAAATGCTCTTTGTTTTCTCAATTACAAGTTACCTTTGTTTTCTTTTTCTACACTTTCAGAGACACATTGTGTTTCACTGTCTTTCTGCATCTCCCACCAAGTCCACCCAGGTCCTTGAGCAAAAACAGTCCCAGTTTGCCTTGCTTGAGACAGGACTGATCCAAACTGTCTCTCCTAACACATTTCTCATAGGCACCACAGAGACTTTATCCCCCTACTATATACATGTAGGCCTTGATTGGCAGGGCCAGCTTGATTAGTGGAACCTCAGGTGTTGACTGACCAGGCAGTCTTTGCGAAATGCAGCTCCCAATGTTTGAAGGTCCCACCACCAATTGCATTCAAGGGGTTTTTGGAGTCCATTGCACTGTTCCTTTTTCCCAGCGCTGGTGCCTGACAGGGAATATGAAACACCCACTCAATCCCTACTCTCCGGCCCAGGTGTCCATGAGGGTCTTTGGGGAATTAGTCCCATTGTCCAACTCAGTTCTTTATGGGGGCCCTGTCTCCACAGGCCTTGCTGTTCCAGGCCCAGGATGGTGTTCTAGAGAGTGCTGTGAGGCATAGGGTGTACCTCCATCCATCCAGGGGGTGTTCCCACCATTGTCAGCAGCAGGGCTTGCCCTGGTGGGCCTGTGGCATTGTGGTGTCATTGCTTTGTGTAGTGGCTTCACATTTGCTGACTCTTTTTTGCTAAATTTAGTGTAGTGGTCTAAATATTTTTCCACAATGGAATAGGATTAGAAGAAAAGCAAAACAGGCTTAACTTAACGATAGAAACAGTTAGATTTATTAACACACACTAAAAGGAGAACAAAAAAACCAAAAAGAAACCTTTCCCCTCCCCCCTCTACCAACAGTTTACTGTCCCAGAAACAATGTAAAGAGACAGAACTCAGAACTCTAAGTCAGTACCACTGATAAAATAGTTTTTCATTCAGTCTTCGAGAGAGAAAAGTCTCTCCTAATTTGTTCTGGCAACTTTCCAGAAGAGACACAGTTTGTTTGTGGCTTCCAATTCCCACAAAAGCAGATGCCAGGGAACCTGCAGTTGTGGGCCTCCCAGTCACGTAGCCTTTCCTATGACTACATACGGGCCATGGACTTACACATGGAGTTTCACCTTTTAAAGATGCACAGCTCCACAACAAAGGACTTCTCATCTTAAGGAAACAAATATCTTCTCATTCTTCACTGGTGACAAGGCTTCTTCTCATCTCACTCTGCTCAAACATCTCATAGCATCACCAGACTACAGTTTCTAATTCAATATTCACTCAGTAAAATTACATACCTTTCCTTGTATCCACAAGATCATCTTCCTGATTCATAGTCTACGATTTTAAGGAATACTCTAACATATTCATATTACAGTCTGTTACTACAAAATCAAAGGAGATTTTCAGCCTAGAACTAAGGGAACTTGTCATCTCTTCCACTTAAGAAGTCACTCTTCCTTTACTGACTTTGATATCTTCATATTGTCCCTTTACATATCTCCAATTAGACCTTTCCTCTATTTTTGAGAAGGGTTAGAGTTAAAAGGTCTCAGTCTGTGTTAGGAGAGTTAACATTTCCTGCCCAGGCCTGCGGATAGTCACATGATCTCTGCCGGGGTGGCAGCTGTAAAAGTCTCTGAGCCATGCCAGTGTAGAAAAGCTCAGAAAGCAGCAGCCGGGATCTCAGGAGTTGAGTAGACTGATGGATGTCTTCCATCCTCCACCCCTCGGTCTCAACTGGAGTGGCTCAAACTCGGAGATGCTTCCAGAGGGGGAAGGGGACATCTCCCCCCAGCCCAGCTGCTAGCACAGGGCAGCCCCAGAGTCGGCTGGATGTTAAAAGCCGTGATTTCCCCCTCCTTGCCATCATCCACCGGGCTCGGCGGCCCGACACGGCTCAGCCAGGGCTGCCCCTTCCTGGCTGCCCAGGGCAGCAGGGCCAAAGCCAGGCTCTGCTGCTACCCAAATGGTGTTACGTCATGCCAGACCAGGAGGGAAAGAGGGCAGCTGTTAATGGTACCTCTCAGTGTCCACTCTGACAGCCCAAGCTAAGTCTGGCACACAGGCAGCAGGCAGGCAGGTACAGCTCCGTCTGCCACGCAGACTGGCTGATCCTGTGGGTTTCTCAGCAGACCCAACCCACAGCACTAGCCCGAGGGCTAAGGCAACAATAGTGAGAGAGAGAAGGAGGGCTTTGCAGAGGGGTTGGCACATAAGTTTATTCGGGCCCCTGATGGGACCTCTTCACCTCAAGGTCTCTTCTTGGCAGAGCTGAGAACAAAGGATGAACACTTACTTTATGCTCAGGTGGGGGAAAGGAAGGAGATAAGGAATTCACCAACCAGGGTAAAGCGAGGGGTAACCCAAGGGGTGAGGGACACCTTTGGGGGCCAATCTCCCTAAAAGGGAGGGGGACCCCTCTGGCTACAGCCTATTACTAGATGCCTTTCAGGGGCTTTCCAGCAGCAGGGATGGACCCCTGGGCTGATAGACATGTCCCTAGAGGAGGGGAGTAGAGAATGGATACGTGGCTGTGGGGGGGGATGAAGGGGTACAACCAGATTTTGTGTAACAATGGGCATACATGGACTGAACCACAAATTAACATACAACACAGATTATAAAACATACTGGTACAGGCGGCCTCCCAAAAGACTCCTGTATTTAACCCCTGTGTCCCAGAGGTGTATGCTTGTATCCAATTGACCAATCTGGCTGTCAGTTTTAAAGATTACTAATTGGTTTTTACCATTCACACCAAACCAATACACTCTGACAGCCCCCCCCCCCAGACTGGGATTTCCATCGTCATCCTCCACACCACAGGGGCTTTACCCTCTTGTCCCTGCAGGATCACAGCACACATTCCATAATCATGGATAACCTGGAGATGGTGCCCATGGTAAATCCACCCCTCAGTCACAAGCCCCTCTGGAGGTTGCATCTCTTCCCTGATGACCTGAGATGTCCTGGGCCCATTGAGCCAGAAATAACTCACCATTGTGTGGCCAGTCCAGCTCCATCTGAGACACTTTAATCCTGGCAGCCCCATTCCCCTGTCTGTTTTTGGGATGCTCCTCAGTGCCTGACTCTTGTGTACATGAATGTCCACAAGAGGGACTTTTGCATACAACTGCTCCATGCGGGCAGCAAAGTCTTGCCCCAGTCCTGCAGCCCCAATGGGTTTCCCTCTGTGCTGCTGATTGTCTTTTTTCTATTGTTCCAGCCACCCCACAGAGCAATTGCCACCATCCCCGAGTCAGAGCAGAGGTAGAGCTTGGGCCATTTCTCTCACTCAGAGCTCCATGTATGGTCCCAGTATTGCAGTGACTGCAGGAAAGGGGCATACCACAATGGGCTATTTCTTGGCCAAGTATAGGCAAAAATAGTGGCAAACTGTCTGTGACTCAGAATTTGGCCTTGAAGCCACCTCTGTGATTTGCAGGGAGCTGCAGTGGGGCACAGCCCTGGCTGCACCCAGCAGCGCTGGCCTGGGAGAAGGTGTTGGTCCCACCCAGTACAGGGAACTGCAGCGTGCAAGGGACGACTCCCTCCTGGCCTCATGCCCCAGGGTGACACTGCGGGGCCTCACAGAACCTAGGAGACCATTGTGACCCTGTGGAAGCAAGGGTTCTTTGTGACACTTCAGGACTTCATGGAGTCAAGGGACCATTGTGACATTGTGGAATCTCATGGAATCAAGGACATCATTGTGACACTCTGGAACCTCATGGAATCAATGAGACCTTTATGACTCTGTAGTGCATCACGGGACCAAGAGGCCGGTGTGACACTCTGCGGTCCTTTCAAACCAAGGGGCTGCTGTCAAACTGCAGGACTCCATGGAACCAAGGAAGCCACTGTGAGACTGTGGGCCCTCGTGGAACTGATACTGAAATTGGCCAGAGAGAAACTTTCTAACACAGTTGTGAGTATTAGAAAGCAGCCATTCTTTATTGCAGTACTGGTTACTCAGAGGACACTTTTCCAAATCAAGTGTTCTGAGTGTCGAGTGAACAGTGTTTTATCACACACACTGAGTACATATTCATGAGCTATCCCTGCTTACTTGATGTACTGCTTTATTTTACGTAAATGCACCCCTTATCAGAACTCCTTATATGGTTCTTTGGGATCTGTCTTTGACACTGTCTGGTGTCCTTTCCACGTGGCTGTTCCTCCACCCCACACAATATTGTTGTTTTGCATAACTTCCTCTTTGTCAACCTTGAAGAACTGAGCTGGCGTGCTGCTTGAGTTTTGCATGACTTCTGTTCGCCAGAGTTACATCCTTTTTCTATTTCTGTAAGGCTGTTCTGTTCTACTGTTCTTGGTAAGAGTAATTGTTGTTCTGTTCTACTGTCCTTATCAAGTGACTAAAATGCTGTTCTGTGCTCTTGTCCTCATCAAGTTCCCCCTTTTTTTGAGACTAAGTTCCTGATGGGAACTGGTCTCTCAATATCTCTATTTTATTTTATAGCAGAAGGCATTACAACAGCTACAACACTGAATCTTGATGCAGGCTAAAACCATACAGCAATTATTATGGTGATGATTATAAACAGATGTTTTGCCCAAGTCCAGCTGGGTACCCAGGAAGGAAGTTTGGTCCAGAGTTCTTCAAATGCCCAGGATGTATCATCTTGAGCTGTGGTTATAAAGATTTCAAAAGTACTTACAAATGTCCCTTCCACTTTGGTTGGAGTGGAGCAATTCCCCAGTCTTTCAAGCAGACCCAATCTCCTGGTCTGAACTCTTGCCCTGTGTGTCCAACTGCATGAATGTGAAGATCTCCACAGCTTGCTGCAAATCCTGTAAATTTTACTAAGAGAAATGAGGTAATTATTCACATCAATTCCTCCTTTTATGTGTGTGTTTCCTGGAATGTGGCCCTTGGTGGGGTCAACCATAGATCGGCTCATAGGGGCTGATTTTGCTGGTGCCCCACAGCTGACTTCTGCTTTGAAGTAGAGCAGCACATAAGGCTTGGACCCACATTAAGGAGGTTTCCTGACATATTTACACAATTGCTATTTGATTGTATAATTTGTTCTCTCCACTTTGCCACCAAGGGCTGTGATTAGACACCTTGCCCCTGTCCTGGCACAGCCCCAGCAAGGTTGGGCAATTTCACCCCCTTGTCCCGTCCTGCAGCATCCCCCCCTCCTGACACCCCAGTGCCTCTTGCAGAGCCCTGACCAAGGCTCAGGTGAGAGACAGGAATCTGCCTTTCCCAGGGCTGGGGCTCAGGCCTTGGCCTTTCTGCTGTCTCCACCCAGCCCAAGCTTTGCTCAGCATCTGAGCTGCCTGCACAGGGCCTTTGCCTCCCTGCACTTGTGGCCTCAAGGATCAACTGGAATGAGTCCATGGGGGGCCTTGGTCAGGAATGGCCCTTGGAGGACCCCTTAATGCTTCCAGGGATTGCAGGTTTTTCAAAGGACTTAGGGTTTTGTTTTTGCCGTGGAGTCTGTGAGAGGTTTTTGCAATCATGGCCTCCAATTATCTACTTTAATGAGTCCCTTGAGAGGCTTTGCAGCGACATTCAGTGGGGCTCATTAATGCTTTGATATATTCAAGGTTTTTAAAGTACTTTGGTTTTTCCTTTCCAGACTGAACCTCTGAGAGGTTTGTGCAATCCTGTCCTCCAATTCTCTCCTCCAAGGACTCCATGAGGAGCCTGTGTTGGAGATGGACCTCAGTGGGACCCATTAATGCATCAAGACACTTTTGGTTTTTCTCCTTACTTTGACTCCTCGAAAGGTTTATGCAATCACCTCTCAGGCCCTGAGGTTTCAGGGCTCAGCTCCAAACACACCACGGGGCTCATAAGAATAAAGCAGGTCCCGACAAACCATGGCTCTGCCTTGATTTCCCTCTGGTCTAGAGCAGTTCATTAGGTAAGTTTCCTATGACAGTTAGGAATAATTATTTCAAAGAGCTTGAAATAAATCCATATTCCTATTTTAAAGGTGTCACAATCCGCTAATACAAGCAGGGGTTGTGATGGTTCATTTAGTGGTCTCAGAGCACAAAGGACACAGCAGGGGACAATCAACAGTTTACTTAACAACAAATGCACCTTTATTGAGTGCCACAGCAAATGCGATAGAGGGAGAAGAAAGGAGATAAAGGATAGTGAAAGAGAGAGACAGAATGGGGGGGAATAGCAACCAATGGAGAGGCAAAGACCCTCGTGGTCCATTGCCAATAGATCCGTCTTCTTCCGTGGGGTGATCACAAAGTGAGATTACTCAAGGGGTAATTTTTATAGTCCTTTTCAAAGCAACAGGCAGTTGGCCAAAAGGTGGGGAGGTCGGTAGCAAGCCAGCTGGGCAACAGGCATGGGCAGCCCACCGTTGGGGGAACAGGCATAGGACAAGCCAGCACAGGCAGTCCACCATTGAGCTGTTCATTGCTTTCTGCACAGGCTCCCATGGGAATGCATTTGGTCCAGTGAACACACCTGCAGGCAACTCTTTGGCAGACATCCCACCTCAGCCAGGCCAGAACTCCTGTGTTGAGGTTTTAGGGTTTCCAGTCTCTGTCCTTGGGATTTCAGTCTCTGTCTTTGACAATGGTCGTGAGGCAGATGAGAGATCTTCAAACTGTCTCTTAGAAAAGGGTGTATTTTATTACTGTTCCCTTTAGGGAAGAGGTGATTACAGCAATCAGTGATCAATATTCATCCAGGGTCTCTTCCTAGGATGTCTGGCCTGGTTAGAGAAGATGTGCCATGAGATCTGACCCAGTGTGAACAACCTTGCTCCACATTTCCCAGCCCCATCCTGTCTCTCCTCACTCACCTGGGACCTGCTTTACTTGGAGAACTGACTGCACTCAGGCAATGAAGGGTTTTGTCTTTTTTTTTTTTTTAAGCAATCTAAAACTCCTGAGCTTCCCCATTGAAAACACATCCTCCTCAGATGTGTGCCAAGCCAAAGCTGCCAGCAAGACCACTCCAGACCTGCCCTGGGCCAGGTGTGAAGGTGGATCATCATCCCAACCTGCTCTGGGCCATTGCAAGGGACAGAGGCCATAGACACTGCACTGACCCCACTGCTGGGTTTGGGTGCCACGGCAACCCTCATCAGTTCAAGTTTCCTTGGAAACCACCCCAAGGACCCATTTCTGCAGCCAGGTTACATGGCCACTTGCATGCAGAGCTGTTGCTTCCCTGGGCTGCCATAGCAACCTTCAGGGAAAAGCAGTGCCAGGGCTGTTCCAGGTACAATTGCACTGACACTCGGTGATGCCGTCAGGTGCCATGGCAGCGGCCACAGGGACCCATTCCTTGGTTTGGGGCCATGGCAGCCAATGCTTTGACCAGCTGTGATGGTTGGTTGGAAACCTGCCCTGGGCCCACTGCTCAGGGCTGCTCTCACTGCCCAGAGCCAGAGGGGATTCCTTGCTGGGGGTTTGTGCCATGTTCACCTGCCCTGTGCCGCACTGACTGGTCAGGCGTCGCAGAACCAGCAGCAAACCCCACTGCCAGGGCCAAAGGCCAGGTCAGCCAGACAGAAAGTGGCAATGCTGGGCACTGCTTCCATGGCAGCTGTCCTGGGACAGGACGCCTGGGTCTCCTGTCATGGTAATTGCCATGGAAATCCCTCACAGGGACTGATGCCACAGGCACTGTCACTGAGACACTGCTGGGGTTGGGGGCCATGGCAACCACCATAGGGCTACATTGGTATTGAGGTTGCCATGGCAACCAGCACAAAGCCTCATTCCTACTCTCCAATGCAACGACAACCTGGAGGAGGCATTTTGCTGAGGTTGAGTCCATGGCAAACAACCTTTGCCCTGCTGCGATGGGGGATTGTCACGGTCAGAAAGGAGCCCATGGAGCCATGGTGCATGGTAGATGGTCATGGGGTACTGGTTTGGGCTGGGGCAGAGGGAATTTCCTTCTGTGCTGGTTTGAAAGCAAAACCAGTGAGTGACAAGACAGAAATACAATTTAGTAGGAGGGGAAAAAAAGTAAAATAAGATAAATGCAACAGTATAACCTTGACACCCTGTTGGTTAGGGTGGTGGTAGCAGTCCAGAAGAAGTGGTCTTTTTGAAGCAGTGATCCCATAGAAAGCTCTGGTAGCTCTTGTCCTCTGGGAATCCAATGGGTAAGGTGTGCCCCCCATGCTATCCCGGGTTATATCCAGGTGGGAATGCTTGGCTCCTCCCCCTGAGTGGAGCATCTCACAGTGGAATGATGTAATGTTATGAGTCATGCAATGGGTCCTTGATTGTCCATTAAACAGAGATAATTCCCAAAGGGAGTTACCTATGAGTCATACAGCAGAGCATTAATGGGCCCATTAACAGAAGATAGTCAGGAGGGTGGGGGCAAGGGAAACACTGCCCCACCTGGTTTCACCAGCTCATGAAGATGGTGATAGAATCATACCTTGGGCATATCTTACATTGTAACCTAGGACACCTTCCCGGGGCTTTCTCTGTGGCTGTGTTTGGGTCTGTGCTGAGCACAGGGTTGGTCACACAGAGATGGTTTTGTTCCTGCTGAGCTTGCACAGAGCCAAGGCCTTTCCTGCCCCTTGTCTGGCCACGCTGGGCAGGGGCTGGGGGTGTGGGGGAGGTTGGGAGGGGACACAGCTGGGACAGGTGACCCGAACTGACCCCCGGGATACCCCAGACCATAGGACATTACACTCAGTGTATAAAGTGAGGAGAACAAGGAGGAAGGGGAGACATTTGGAGTGATGGGTTTTTTTCTTCCCAGGTAACACTTAGGCAGGATGGGACCCTGTCAGTAGGCAGGGTCAGCACCAAAGACACAGACACCAACCAAAGGAATTGTGTAACTTATATAGTGCAAAACTGGAAAGAATTACAAAAGCAGAACCTCAGCAATACACCCAACCATTACTTCAGAAGATTACCTGTAGTGATTAAGAAACATACAGCACCAGTTGCCTTTAGACTTTCGCATCACCCACATCCACACATCAGCTGAGGGAAGCTGTCACAGCCAAGGACTGCAGAGCCAATCCTGGACACTGGGAATTTCTGGAGGTGCCTCAAGCCACAGGTGAGGCTTCTAACCATGCTGTGAGAGGGCCCAGCTCTAAGAGTGCTGAAGAAACAAACTGACAGCACTTCTAGTGTAGCAACATCTGGTTTCATCCCCCTCTTCCATCCCTCTGAAAGCCTGGCCAGAGTTTAAGAAGGAACCACTGGAGTTAACTTTCACCATACAGCCCCAAACAAAGCCAGATGTCAGATTTCATGGCCTTGTCTGGCTTCTAAACCCAGAAAGGTCAATACATATTTCACTGAGGAGTGGAGACATCTATTACAATGCTAATGATCATGCATATTTTGTTAACGAGCAGATACAAAGATAACCTTTGGTTGGAAGGTTCATCAGGAGGTCACCTTTGGCTCAGGGCCTGCTGTTCAGGCCTCACTCAGGCCTCTTGTCCAGGCCTTGGTACTTCAGGGTTTGGTGGTGGGCTTGGCAGTGCTGGCTTAACACTTGGACTTGATGAGCTCAGAGGTCTTTTCCAACAGAAAGGATTCTATATTTCCATGATTTTATCTGCTAGATGCAGTCAGGTCCATGTTAGCAGCATTACTTTGGTGAAAAAGTTCCCTGTTGCTCAGCCCTTGTGGCCTAAGGCTTCTTCAGCCCCTTCAGCTCCTGGTGCTAAGCTGCTCACGCTGAAGGAGACAACTCAGAGAGTAGAATACAGTTCATCCAATTCCTTCTGGGACATTGAGAGGGGAGGGTGTGGAAACAGGAGCATTGTTTGGTGTTGCCTCCTCTCTGCCCTTCATGCCTTTCAGCACTTAGAAACAGCCAAGAGCTTTCTCCAAGAGTGCAATGAAGCAGCTGCTCCTGCTCCAGGTCTGGCTCCTCCCAGTCTCTGCACTTGCCTGGTTTTGTCCCTCTTGCTGTGCTCTCTGCTCCCCCTGTGTTCAGTGGCTGCTGCCCAAGACTGTGGAACTGGCACAGATCAAATGGTCAGTATTATTCCAGTTATGCTCTAAGTGATTCCCTGTCACTCCCAGTGTGGGTCCAATTGCTCCCAGTCACCTCCAGTATGGTTCCCTTCATGGCCAGCACTTATGCAGTCATTCCCAGTCTGAGTCCAGTGTCATCCCAGTCACTCTCAGATACTCACAATACTATTCCAGTCACTCCCAGTATGATCCCAGTCAGTCCCAGCAGGATCCCAGGATGACCCTGACATGGGAACAGCTGCTCCCATTATCATCCTGTGAAGTTCCCGTTGCTCCCATTTACCCCCACTGTGGTTTCAGTCTCTTCCAGTGTATCCCAGTTGCTGCCAGCCATGTTCCCAGTCACTCCCAGTTGCCCTGTGTTGCTTCCAGACTGATCCCAGTTGCTCACAGCCACTTCCAGTCCCCCTCAGTGCAGTCCTAGAAGCTCCAAGTATGATCCGGTATGATCCCAGTCTCCCCCGCATGGGCCCAGCTGCTCCCACTGTGATCCCTGTAGGATCCCAGTTGCCCCCAGCATGGTTCCAGTGTCTCCCTGTTCCTCCCAGTGTGATCCCAGATGCACCCAGGTGCCCCTGGTATAGTCCCAGTCACTCCGTAGATGATCCCAGTCCTTCCCATCATGGTGCCAGTCAGGCCCAGTTGTCCCCAGTGCAGACCCAGTCACTTCCACTTGCTGCCATCTGCTGACAGCCTGGTCCCAGTTCTCCCCAGCATGATCCCACTTGTTCCCAGTGTCGTTCCAGTCATCCCCAGTATGGTTACAGACACTCCCAGTATATTCTAGTTGTCCTCAGCATTGCCCTCATGACTACAAGTCTGTAGTCGTTCCCTTACACTCCAGTGGCCCCAGTGAAGTGTTCATTATGTCAGTATGATCACAGTCATGCCCAGAATATCCCAGTTGTCTCCAGCATGCATCCAGTCATTCCCAGTTACTCCAGTTTGTTTGCAGCATGATCCCAGTTTCTCTCAGTTGCTCCAAGTAGCCCAAAGTGTGATCCCACTGCTCCCTTTCAACACCAATATGAGCCCAGTAACCTCCAGTATGATCCTTGTCACATGCCAGCACTCCCAGTATGGACCCAGTATAATCCAGTTGCTTCCAATCACTCCCAGTATGGTGCCAGTTGCCTCCAGCTAGATCAACCCAGTCAGTCCCAGAATGATGCCATTTGCTCACAGTGTGCTCCCAGTTGCTCCCAGTCCCCCCCCCCAGTGTAGGGATGATGTGCAGGGTATATTCCCAGTCTCTCTCACATACTCCCAGTCTTAG
>WBMY01007442.1:0-24419 GCA_013397315.1 Donacobius atricapilla
ATGGGAGGGACTTCACAACTGCAAATTTATGTGAGGCTGCTATTCATGGAAGCTGAGGCCACAAGAGAACTGTTTTCTTGTGAAGAAGTCTCCTTGACATGTCAAAAAGCTCCTCTCCCTAAGGGAACTGATAAAGACTATTTTAGAGGTGATAAACAGACCTAAGTCCCAGGTTTTGTCACTGTCCAGTGTCAGCCTGAAACTTCTGCATCTTGTTAAGGCTCTGTATGCTTTTTGGATAATTTAGAAGAATGTTTCTGTTCATAATTCAGAATCTCTGAGACTCTCCTGATTAATAGTTAATTATAACTACTACCGAATTTCAGTATTTTTACTTCATCATGCAAGTACACTAGCACTGTCTTACGTACCCAAGAACAGCATTTCAATTTTTATCTTTTCATGCAAATATTGCTGGACTTTAAGGATATAGCCAACAAAATCCATTTATAATTGCTTTAGTTTTGACAGGTTTAACCACTGAAATGGAAAGATTTTAAGCTGTCTGCCTTCAGTCAAACAGTTGGAAAAATTTCAGATATGCATTTCCTCAGAATGAGATTAGCAACTAGGGTAGAGAGGACAGAAGAGTGAAAGACATGCCAGAAAAACATGGTGGTAAAAAAACCTAATTAGAAATACAATGAAAAATGGCAGCAGAAGGGTCAGAAAGGAAACTGGTGGGAGATGTGAGGTGGCAAGGTAAAAAAAGGAAGCAAAATACAAAGTTGAAGAAAGATATTGAGACTGGAAGACTTATTAGTTAAGTTCTGCCTTGTGAGAAGACACATGTGGACAAAGGATAAAGGAGAGCAACTTAAGTGTATGCACAGTTTGCAAAGACAGCCTTTATTTTTAACAGTAAACACACTATCTGAGCATTCACAACTGGAACTGTTCAGCATTTATTCTGCCATAAACTGCGTGCAGACTGAAGTCAGGACCTTTGTCAAGGATTTTCATTGAAAATTAACTCTTCTGACTGCACAACTCACAGTCAGGCTCTTACTTATCATTTAGATGGTGGCATCCTTTGCTTTAATAATTCTGTCATTCCATGGAGAAGCAGACTCTGGATGGATGGGGGTTATTCAGTAGCAAATGACCAGTGTTTATGACTGACCCCATTGCATGCAGAAGTTTGCTGACAAAGGATTTGTACGAGATGAAACTTTATCCCTTTTTCTTCCTCAACAGACATTGCCACCATCACTTGGTGAGCCCTCAAATCTTTGCACAGCAGGATAAACACAGCCTAAGAATACTGGCATTTGCTTCCTTCATTCATGACATATCTCTCATAAAACTGGAAAATGGCTTCATATCCCTGTAGTCTTCTTATGTTTTCCTATAGTGTTGCTACAGATACTTTCTCATAATGTTCCTATGGGATCCTCTAGTTTGCCTCTCCACAAACAAGGAAATGTTCTCTTAACAAAGATTAGACCGGTGCATTAGATTCATGTCTGAACTGATCTGCAAAAGACAGAATCTGCAAATGACAAAAAAACCCCAACCCAACCATACTGCAAATAGCAAATAAGTTATCAGTCCAGTGACAGTATTTTACAGTCTAAAAATGCCACTAAGCTGCAGCTACCAAAAAAAAAATTGAAAAATAGACATTGCTCTTTCATGCTGGTTTTAGTCTTCTAGGATACTGACAGTGTATTTCTTCATCCGTTGACTTGATTGCAAACTAAGCAGACCCTCTGGGCAGAATTAGTTCACATGCCATACCACATAACTGTGAAAACCAACTGAAAGGCACCGTGATCTGTACGCACTCTGACTTCAATCATTCAACACCCATCAGTCCACTATGAACAGCCAAACCACAAGCTTGTATGTGTTCTAGACAAGAACCTCACCTTAGCTGCCAGTTTAGTCACAATCAGATCTTGGCAGAGGTAATCAGGCTTCCTGTTTTCCAAATATGTATATGCAGCATGCCATTTCAAGTCCAAATCTTCATGACACTGGTAAGCCTCAGCCTATGAAGCATTGTTTTGTTCTGTCATTCCTGAAAAGTCTGGGCATTCAGCCCCACAATAGTGGCAAGTCCAGCTAGCCACTATTTGGTAGCAGTTAGAAAGGAAGAAAACAGCACCATTAACTTGAGTGCAGGCGCTTTTTTGTTCAATTATTGACTGAACAGGCTGGTACAAATTTTAGTAAAGACTGAAGTGATTGAAGTGTAACAGAATTGGTATTTGCAATGACATGATCAAATGGTTTAATATGGGTTGCAGTAATAAATTAACAGTATTAGTAACTAACCTTATCAAAGTGCAGTTTTTCATATAAGTGTAATAATGTTGGCATTTTTCCATACCAACCTCAAATTAATGTTTAAGGAGTGAATTTGCATTATACATTACACAGCACATGCATAGAGTTATTAACAGCTTGTGGAAATCAAGGTGTTTTCTCACTTGGGCAGAAGCACAACAGCAGCTGCTTGGACGCTAAACTCCCTGCTTGGTACTCTGTTCATGCAGCTGCACGTAGAGATTTAGCTTCCTCAGAAATGCAGAGGTAGGGCTGACCTGTTTTTTAATTCTGTTCATTTCAAGGTATATTTGTTTCAGTAAATGTGTATAAGCAATGGCATTTGAGCAGTTGATCTATTAAATGACAACAGTACTGTAATGTTCATCTCATTTTATGTTATTACTGAGATGCAATAGACTATTGTGCTGATTTGGGCTGAAATAGAGTTAATTTTCCTCACAGTAGCATGGGGCTGTGTTTTGGATTTCTGCTGGAAAAAGTGTTGATAAAGTGGGGATGTTATGGTTATTGTTGTACATGACTTGGACTGAGCCAAGGCCTTTCCTGCCTCTCACCCCACCCCAACAGGTGCAGGTTGGGAGTGCACAAGGATTTAGGAGGGAACACTAAAGAATTTTGGCAGGATTTAGACAGGAAAGCTAACCCAAATGTACTAAAAGGGTACCTCATACTATACGGCATGAGTATTTAATGCTGAAGAAGAAGGAAGGGGAAGATAATCAGAGTGGTGACAACAGTCTTCTCAAGTCATAGTTAGGTGTGATGGAGCACAGATTTCCTCAGATTGGCTGAACACCTGCCTGCTCATGGAAGGGGGTGAAAGGATTCCTTCTTTTGCTTTGCTTGCATATGTGGCTTTTGCTGTACTTGTCAAACTCACTGCATCTCATTTGCTTTTTTCCCCCTAATTTCCTCCCTCATCCCTCTGATGGGGTCTGATGTGAGTGAGCAACAGTGTGGTTCTTAATAGATGGCTGGGATTTAAAAAAACCTAATTGTATCCTGCAATACAAAACACAGAGATCTTCTTCATTGGTTCAAAACATGTAATGTGTTATTTTTATACTTTCGTGAGTATTTTTTTAGGAAAACAATGTTTTCATTTTCCTTGAGTACTGTTGGCAATTCCTTCTTTCTTCTTAAAATTTGTCCTTTTTTGAAACAGTTTTCAGTGTTGTGTACAGGGCCATGCTGGAGACAGCAAGTGGCTGTAAGGGCAGCATCCATGGGTCTCATTTGACCATCACATAGGGACCTGATACCTCAGAGCCATGCAAAGCATTAAAGAAATTAAGGAGAAAAGCACCTTAGATTACAAGTTTCTGCGCAGTGTTAATGCAGTGCTACAAGGAATATAAAATAAGAGTTTAAACATATGATCATTTACCATCTCTTCCAGGGATCCCTGATTTATTCAGCTCAGAATGGATGGTACTTATTTCAAAAGCAGCTGCTTAATTTTTTTTTTTTTTCTCATTGTTTTCATGTTGTCCTAGAGTAACTTCATGATCCTGTATCCCTAATCGTCTGTTCTGTATATTGTGTTCTGCACCTTTAAGGTGATTCTTAGGGTGCAATTTGTTTTGAAAACTATGTTATCTCCTCACATTCCTCTCCAGGACTCTCGGTTCAGCAGAGGCTCGGACGGACTGCTGTGGGACAGAGCTCTCCTGTGCTTTTTAGTTAGTTTTAGCTAGCTAGGGCAGAGAACTGCTTTTTGGGTTTTTTTTTCCCTTTTTTTTCCTTGGGACTATTTGAAACTGCTCTGGACTGAAAAAAACAGAGGAGAGCTGAAAGATTTTCCCCCTGTGCCCCTTCTGGGGTCCAGAACGGCATTTTCCTCCAGTGCCGGAGGAACTGATAAGAGACTGAGAGAAAGACAAACTGCATCCGCAGCCAGGACTCTTCTCAATTTGCCATCTCACTTCAATGAAAGGTTTTACTGTTTCATATTATTCATTCTGTGTGCTTGTGAGAATTTTTACTTTTTTCTTTATTTTCTTTTGTTAAATAAATAGCTTTTCCCACTTTTCTCCAAGGAAGTTTTTTCCTGGACCAGTTGTGGGGGAGGGGCGTTCGGGTTTGTTTTTTTCCAGAGGAACCCCATCCGGAGGTTTCCTCCCACAATTTGCCCTAAACCAGGACACATGTTGTTATAAGATTACATAAGCACTGCTCTGAAGACAGAATTTCTAACTTCTCTTCGGGCTCCTTCAGAGCAATCAGTACTAAATACCTAAACTTCAGAGTGAATGGATTAATTTAATGTTTTTGTACAGTGAAAGTCTGGTTAACTTTGTTAATCAGATAAGCCAATAACTCAAATCCACTGGTGTTTAGGTAGCCCAGCTTGGTGCTGCAATCCCCCTGTCACCCACACACACACTCTAGACACCATTCCTGCTTTCTGGCTACTTCTCTTTCTGATTCAAGTGTTCACACAGGGATTGTTCCTTATCACATGCAGGTAGCTGTGAAGAATCTGAGTAGCAGATCTACAGGCTTTCCCAGCAAAGATCTGAAAAAACCTTACCATAACCTAGTGACAATATGCTTTGTTCTGGCAGAAAACCTACACATCCAGAGTGCAATGCCAGAACCACTGCTCTTGGATAGGCATCTTGTGGGTATGATAAAGCAAATTTCTCGCAGCTGCAACATTGAGTAAAGTCACTTTGTGGCTAGAAGTACTTAAAATTGACTTTCTAATAACCAGAAGGGTATGAAGTAATCCATGAAGCAGTTTTTAATGTATATCAAAGTAGCAAAAGAAATGGCCATTTGCAGGCAGGCCTGACAGATCCTGGCACTCTGTTATCCTGGCTAAAATTTAAATTTTGAGAGTTTCCTTATTCAAGACTGGAAAAAACTAGCCAGGAAATTTGTGGTAAGAATTTATTCTTCATTTGTGAAAAAGCAGCTCTCTTTCATACCATTAAACCACAATTAGATCCTGCAATATTCACTGAGGTCAGATTTCAATTATCTTTAGGGACTTGGAGGTGTCTTATCATATTACTGCCTTTATTTGCATCTGGAGAGTGCAGAGTGCTGAAATAATCCAGTAGATATAACCCAATCAACATTTGTCTCTTTGGATTTTTCCATAAAACATCTCACAGGGCCACAAGACAGCTCCAACTTACACCATGCTAGAGGTCCCATTAGCACACCCCTGTGTAACTAGGAGCTAGAGAGCTTTAAAATTACTGCTTCTTTTCCTAAAAGGAGATATTTGTAAAAGGCTTGATACAATGAATGTTGAGTTGCTCTGGATTGAAAACAATTCCTTAAAAGCCTCCATGGCTTGAACTTTACACATGGGAAATTTTCATTAGAAAACTACAGATAGTCACTGTAACCTAAGTGTCCTCTGTACTGGGTGGTTTATGAGTGTACATGTATCATGTGGCTTTTGAAATTGAGGGGGGATATGGCATCATTGGGATGAGATTATTTTGAATTCTTCAGGGTTCTTGCTGCCCCTCCTCACTTGGCACTGCTATGCTTTCACTTCCATCATCTATATCAAAATGAAAATATTAACTAGTACATCACCCAAAACATTCCCTGGCAGAATCTTACTCAGTAAATCCTTTCATTTAGACTATGTAATATTCATTATTTTTGCAAGCTTATGGCAAATCAGGAAATCCCATCTTTCAACAAAGGACTGTCAACCATTTGACCATGTCTGCCAGAGGCCTTACTTACATTCTACAAATTGTATACAATACAACTTCCATCATTATAGCAGTTATAAAGAAGTTCCCAATGTTAGGGATCAGGGAAGTTATGTCTGACTGATGCACCGGAGCCAGAAGTGGTTGTAGTATGTTCTCTTGAGCCAGGCTGTTTTTCCAGGGTGGAATTCAATTCTGTGGAGTAGCATTCCTCTGCTATAAACTGGTGACTAATCTGCCAGTCTGTCTGTAAAAGTGGGCAGCACTGTTCTGCAGCAAAAGCCCTGAGCAGCTCGTGGCTTTTCCATATTCATCTGCCTTAAATTCATACTTTCCTAAAAGCACAGCTGCCAGAATGCTGAGTAACCCATGCAGATGCTTACTGTAGCTGCAATTCCTAAAGCTAGTTCTCAAGGTAGCAACATCACTCTTGGCAAAGGGGAGCTGCAGTTCCTGGGTGTGCCCAGGATCATCTGGGAAGACGGAATGCGTGTCCATCCCTGTTATGTACACTCTTTCTTCCCCAAATTGATATAACTATAATCAACCTATATCAGTAAGTATATTTCTATAGAGCCTTATTTTCATAGGGATTAATTACCACAGATGAGAACAATGGTGCTAAGGTTCTGGTTTTTATTTTACATTATATCAAAACAAATACTGAGTAGTTTGTTAAACTAAAAGAAGGAGACTACACACATAGCCAAGTTAAGCTAAACCTGTCAAAAGAAAATAAAACACAGATTCTCCCAGTCATTCCATTCCTATAATGAAAAAGAAAAAACACAGGAGGGAGAGAAAGAAGTGAATGCAGGGACAGGTATAAAGTTTATTAGCTTTGAAGATTTGCTGGTTTAGTGGCTTCAGAGCAGCATATATAGTGGGGTTGCCTGAAACTGATCCTAGAAAAAATGGAAGTCAGACAAAAAAGATAATATTCTTTCTGAGTTTGTTGCTATTAGTAAAAAGGTAGAAGTTCTACTCATAGGAAATTACAAGAAAAACATAGAGCTGTAAAGTAAATATGACTCCAAAAATCAGTATTTTGCCTGAGTTTGACACATAATGACTTTTAATGCATAAACAAAAGCACAAATAAATTATTTAGGGTTTTGTTTTGTTTTTTTTTTCCACTAGGGAGAAGGATATTTTTTTATTCCGGAATTCGGAAGGAGTTGGAAAATGAAACCGCATATCAAGCACTGAGCATTTACAGTGTGTCTTTCATCCAGAGAAAGGTGACATCAATCTGAAAACCAGAGCATGGCTCAACAGAATATTAATATGTGTTCAAAAAAGAAGCATTACAAGGGGAAATGAGTTGGGAAAACATCTCATTTGAGCAAGAGTTAAGATTCTGTAATAGATAGGGCTCAAATTAGTCTTTACTGAGAAAAAAAAATGCAGGTAAGTTGAAAATGGACTAAAAATTCAACAGTGTGAGAATGCCAGGTTGTCTAACCAAGCATTTTTCACACGAACACATGATCAGTATTCAGGGTCAGGAAATTGCTCCACATTTCTAATCTTTGGAAAGCAGTGGAATTTGATGCAACGACATGTAGTAAGTTAATATTTCATGAGAAAAATGTGGAAATTTCTACAAGAATAAAGGGACACAGGTTTGCCTCTAGGGAGATTAACAAACCCAAAAATCATCCCTTGAGGATGTGTTTTAGTGGACTGCTCAGAAATGTTAGAAGCCAAGCTGGGGTCAGTATTTTTTCTGATGATCTCAGCATAATATGCTGTTGTGTGCTTCTAAAGCAAGATTCAGAGATACTCTTGTAAAAAGGGGGATCAAATAGAGTCCAAAACCTAAGATAAAATACAAGACTTTTGTTGCTGTAAAACTGCCCACAGAATTCCAAACTCTCTTGAAGTCATTGCTAACCCATCAAGAATTTGCATAGGTCTAACCATTTGAGTAGGGATGGGGAAGGAGTGACAGGATTGTGAAAAATAATAAGAAAGTGTATTTCAGAACACTCTTGAAAGATTAAAAAAAATAAAAAAGGTAAAATCCTAAACCAGAAAATGTATTCATTACTGTTCACTTTTAAAAACAAAGACTAACCACATGACTTTTCTTCAGATTTATGACTTTTCTTCAGATTTTAGTGCAAACTCAAGACTAGTCCTTGAGGGACAAGAAATGAGCATGCCAGAAACATGAATCAATTCACATTTCTTCACATCCACCATTGAAGATATGTGTATACCTCAGGCTAGAATGACAGAACGATCAGCAATGTGACTCTGCAACTCTAATCTGGTTAAGTAGTTGGAGTCATGTAAAATTAGGAGCATTGCTGTTTGCTTCCTTACCTGTCACTGGAAATGTAGTTTTTAGTATTTAAACACTCTCTTAATTACTTTTGTATATGATGAAGCAGAAAAACCTTTTCCTGGCTCTAAAAAAGGTATTAAGAAAGGAAGTTATGGTTTTGTTGACTTCTTGTATGATTTCCTTTGCAAATGTAGTCATCTGCAATGCAGATAGAAATTATGTGTACATAAACACACATTCCCAGGGTGAAAAGGTCCAGAGTAGATCTCTAGCTCTTGATCACTAGGCTGCATGCAGAAGTCATCTGGCACACCACTGCAGAGCTGTTACTATGGTCTGTTTGTGAAGATAAATCATAGAAATGGTTCAAAATCTGCAGCTAATAGGTTTGAGAAACAGTTTTAACCATATTATGGCTTAGACTCCAGGAATATTCTAGCAAATATGAAATAAAATTTAGAAAAAATAACCATTTACTATAGTTGGCCCAGCACACAATGTTACATGGAGTTCATTTACATAAATGTTTACAATTATTTGGCTTCTGCTCTCATGCAGATACAAGGAAACACATTTTGCTAACTCCAAAAGTTAATAATTCCCCATGAAAACAAGTTATTTGAAAATGCCTGTTGAGCCTTAATGGCTTTTACATGGAGCATTATGCTATCTCTTACCTTTTGCCAAGTTCAAGTAGTATCCTAAGAGAACCTACATGAAGTTCTTTCAGTCTACTTGCAACTGGAGATGCAAGGAACTTGTAGGGCCCCTGACAGAGCAGCGGTCTGTAGACAGTGGACGGCTGCAAAAGTTAGGTTGATACTCTCTGTTTCGGTTTGTTGGTAATTATTACTGTTACTGTTACTGTTATTATTATTACTATTATTACTGCTGGTGAGCCAAGTAGAGTTGAAAATTCTTGCAGTTCACTGGAAATCAAAGGAAAATATCTTGTTTATTTTGTTTCATGGAAACACAGGAGCAGTAGCCATCAAACAACCTAAAAGTCTTACTGCCATATTTGCTGCCTTTGGTGCAGTCTGTGACTGCTTGTTTCAGTTATAGTTTCAATGAAGTTGATTCGAATGTATTACACTAAAATCACAGAAAGATCAAGAAAAATACTACTGTCTTGTGCTACTGTATTCAGTTACCCAACATAAAAATGGAAAACAGTATGTGAGTAGGACATATGAGAGTAATTAGATATTTAATAAATTAGACAAAATTTAAAAAATATTTTACAGTTGCAGATAGGCCATGCCACCGTTCCAGTGGACAGGCAAGAAATGCCTCCAAGCATAAACAGTCACCCTTCAGTGGAAGGAACGAAATCAGTCTTTGACACTGCCTTACTTTTTGAAAAACAACCAGCAAATCCAAAGTATTCTTATTGCTAATACTAAATTTATATCAACGAGATCTGTGCTTTTCTGCTGTGGTCTCTGTAACAGAGGAATAACCTCATTGCTCTGCATCTTTTGTCAGTTTGAATCTCTCTATTTTTTTTTTCTTGGTTACTTCTTCTCCCCACCAGTGCAATACCTTTAAATGGAATTTTAATTTTCCTTTAATTCATACAGAAGAATTTATGCTGTGTTGACAGTTACTTTCAGACTAATGACAGGGTCTTTAGTCCTGTTAGCCTCTGTTCAGACGATTTCATTACTTGATCTGTCATGCTATCAATATTTTCCTTTTCTAAGCCCTTTTGACAACAGGCATATCCATACTTTTTAGTATGTCCACTGTATTTAAAACAAGAATCCATTAACACTAATACAAAACTACCAAGCAGACCATATTTTATAACCTGCACTCTAACAATACAGTCATTTCTGCCATTACAGTTTGCATGTTTAACATGACAGTTCAATGAACTCTGAAAGCTGGAAGGGAGAAACATGAAATGATTGCATGGTCATGTCCTAAGAAGTAATAAAACACTGCCATAAACAGGCAGTCAGAAACATGCTCAAACAAGGTAAGGAAAGTATCTACCATTTAGCTTGCATCCATGGTATTATAGAGTATGCATTTTAACTACTACAAAATAGAAAAATTCTCCTAGAATCTCTGAGCTTACCTGAAAGGTCATCTGTGAGACAACACCAGGTAAAATGTCAAACATGAAGAAAGGAGATATTCTTCTCCTTCTCACTTTGTTCTCTGCCACACAAACATCCTGTATTCAATCCACAATTTGTAAAGCTCCTTTAACATCTTGGTAGTGAATATTAGCTGTGAACATCGCAGCTGCACTCAAGACACAAATTAACACACTCAAGATGTGGGGACAACTTGACAGTCTCATTACTTACCTGCAGAGTAGCCCTCTAAAAAAATATTTATTCTGCAGATAATGTGTGTAAGCAAGTAATTTTCATTTCTTTTCCATTCTAACATTTCTAATGTTACTTGCTCTGTTACACTTGAGCCTTAAACTGCCTCATTCAGTAAAGGATTTTTCAGTCACTCTGGCCATGCTTTGAACAAGGTCCCCAGGCTGAACAGCTGAAGAACTTAATCTGGCTTCTCAGTAATGAATTCATTCACCTCATTCATACACAAGTCATACATAAGTACCACAACTTTAAAGTAAGACCAAAACCAATCTCTTTAAATCAAGTGAATGTCCACTAGATTTGAACAGAAGAATCTGGCACAGAATTCACAAAGGATTCGCTGTGTCAGTGAATAAGCTGTGCACACTGCAATTAGAAAAAAACTCTTTCAGTGTTGCTATCTAGTTCTTTTTCTCACTTACAAAATTATATCTGTCATCGCTGGAAGATGAATGAGCAGCTGATATCCGGCAGCACCCTTTAAGATGGGGCCCTTTGAGGAGGCCTGTAGTGCAGTCATAGGTGTAAGGACACCTTTCTGCATGCTTGCTCTCTAAGCTAGATGTTAAGGTGGCAAACTACTTTTTTTCTGGGAGTCTCCTAAAAATTGCCATTGTACCCTGGGAACATCTGTCCAGCACAGTGCATTTCAGCTGAGCAATCTGCCTTGTTGGTAACCTGGGTCTGGTGTAAAACAGCCAGTAACAGAAAGAGAACAACAGCATGCTGAACTGCCATCAAGCCTAGAGTTTTCCTATTTTTTATTGGTAGGGCAGAGAAATTTGAAGGAGAACTGTTGGAAATAATTAAGAAAGTGATGCCACTGTTGACAGTGCAATGCTGACATTACACATTTTATATTTGGCCTTTCTGCTTCATGGTCATCTTGCTATTTCATGTGCCACAAGATGCTCTGTAATGGTCAGATCAATAAAGAGTGTGTTAGCAGGGACTGGGTTATAAATGGTCCTTCAATGCCATTCTACTCTGCACTAGAGATATAGCTGAATATGCTTGTTTTGAATTAATCTTTCCTCTTGTTATTACTGTCAGTGGTTTAGAATGAAAATAACTTAAATTGAAAAAGAAATTACTTGAGTTCTAGATCACTACTTTGTACCTCTCATAGAGCCAGAGTATGGGGCACTCCACTGTTTTGCCATGTATTTATATTGGGCTACCTATGAGTATTCTTAAAAGAACACGTCAAAGCCTTGTGAAGAAAATTCAGATGTCTGAATGCCTTTATCGCTGTAGATGCTAATGCACCAGGCAAGAGCAGTGTTTTACTTTAAGTGAAATTTCTTGAAGAGTTATAACTTTTTAACCTCATAAGAATTTCATTCTGCAAGTTGGGGTTTGTGCTTTGAGGATACTTGTCCAGCTTTTATTTCACAGTCAAAGCTATCTACTTGAAAAAATCCTGAATTGAGGTCACCAACAAGGCATTTGAAAAACGATGCTTGTTTAGTCCATTCTACATGCACAAGTGTTGCTTTTCTGCATGTTCCAAAATCCTCTAATATATTTCTCAGCAACATATTTTTTTTTTCATTCAAGTGTAGGGCCTCACATATTTAAACAACTTTGAATAAATACTGGAATGGGAAGTCATATTCATTTTGATGGGATACAGCAGTGTCTGTGTGGCTTTTATTTGTCAGAAATGCCACTGTTGCCAGGATACTCTGAGAGAAAATGTCAAAAACAACAAAATGAAAGGACAGACTATCTGGACTATCCTGAAACCTGTCCCTTGCATTCTAACAAATCTAGGCAGTGTTTCTTTCCTCGCTGACTTCAATGAGAACAAAATTGGATTGCTAGTTTCACTTAGGGAGAAGTTGGAAAGGATCCCATGAGGTATTAAATTTCTGACACCAAAGAAACAGCTAAGCTATCTCTGCTTCCAATAGCTTTTCTACACATTCCTTGGATGTAGCTAAATCACCCTCACAAGAAGCTTATGAAGGTTGCTTCCATTCTGAACAAATTCTGCTGTATGGGGTTTTCCTAAAGCAAGATCTCTAGAAAGTATAGCTGTAAGACCTCCTAAAATTGTGCAGATATTGATCAGGTTTGGTCATCACAGGATACAGTTTAGGTCCTGATGCTGTACCCTCGCTTTAATGTGCAGGCATACCTGTCTCTCAAAGACACAGTGGCATTAAAAAGGAAATTACCCAAATTCAGATGAGAAATATGATAGAAATTTAACTGACAGCAGTGTAACCTAACTGCAACTTTCATAAAGATACATGTGACAGCACCTTTGACTGAAAGAGGACCACTGGATTTCATTATCAAAGTGACACCCAGAGCTCAGAGGCAGCCAGCTGTTTTTGTCATTGATGTTGGTGAATCACAGTACAAATCAGTGCTCCAGATGACCTTCCTTGCAGCTGGCACTCAGCAGGGCCACAGAGAGGATGTGCCCAGCTGTGCTGTCACATCCACTGATAGATATTCTACTCTACACTGTGGATCCTCTTTCATTTTCTCTTTATTTACAACTCATTTCCTTCATGCTACATCTCTCTACCTTCATCTGCTGTTCCGTCACACACTCGCACAAAGAACACCCTTGCAAGCCACTCCAATGAATTCCCCCTGATGAAATCTTTACTGCAGACCTCCCACCTAGATCTGCCCCAGCTCCATACACTGTCCCACAGCCTGGTCTTCTCAGGGTCTACAGCCACCACATATCCCTTCTGTGCTGGCACAGCCCCATTTCACACTTTCTAGGTATGAAGCATCCACCTGCCTCCTTCCTCTCCCAGAAAAGGAGCTCCTAATTGCCAGTGCTCCTGCACTCTCCCTGCTCTCTACTGAAGGCAGCTCTTAGCAAAGGCAACCCAGGACTGCTTGTGCAGTGGGTTGATTCTTGACAGGTTGGTTGCTCCTGAAGTCATCAGCCATCACAGAGGCGACTCACACCTCACTCCTGTGTGCCTGTGTTGTAGGGCAGCCACTAGGGATAACCTATGCATTTGTGCACCTTGGTTACAGGCTGAAGGCTGAGGGAGTGTGTGGCAAGCACACTCTGCCAGCCCCGGGTTTCCCAGGCAATCGAGTGCTCTTCCTCTGCTGCTTGTTTATGAATTGTGAGGGATGGACACCATGCAGTGTTGTCAGTGCATCAAAATAATTTTCAGAAATAGACTATGAATGATACTAGATGACGCCCTCGACATGACCGTGTTTCTTGATGGGAAGGCGTCTTTCCTGATCATAAGAAAGTTTGGGTTTTTCCCAACAAGGATGCACAGATTTCTTCATCTTCTGTGGAGAAAATACAGTCTGAGGTACAAGGTGCTTATCATAGATAGAATAAAAATGTTTAAGGACAGAAGAAGTAGAGAGAAAAAAAAAAAAAGATGTTTTTACTCTCTGTTTCCTATGGCTGGTAGAATAAAGCAAATCTACTTTTTCGAATGACAGTGGGAGAAAGAATCAGTTGTTTAAGGTGACAATAATTGCTTCCATTTATATATAGCACTAGCACTCAAGAGGGTGATTCATCAGTATCTCTCTCATTCATCATAAAGAATAAGCAATCACAACTTCAAAACAGACTGTCATCATAAATCTTCATCTAAACCTCATTGAAACCAGTAGAAAGATTCATTCTGCTCACTGAGTTTTGTGTCAGATTTTGTAATTAAAAAATAACACTTTTGAGACTTCCTACTATGTGTTATTCAAGGCTTCTTACATAGTTTATTCAATATGAAACAATTGCAGTCACAATATTACAAAACATCATGGTGTTCACACTGGGGCCATTGATATTTTTAATAATTTATTTAATATAAAATTTGGCATTGCTAATTCAGAGTAGGTATGAAAGCTGGTAAAGCACAATTAAAGGAACCCCTTTTTTCTCAGTCTCAATTGAATATATAATTCAATGAAATGAAGAACTGTGTGTGTAAAACGTAGACTGGTAGCAGTATAGGCTTGCATCTGAAACTAAATTGGAACATACCCTCACAATGATTCCTAGGCTATCATTAAACAAGCATACTATCTAGAATATTAAGACCGTTTTGAAATGAATATTGAGTACACTCTTGTTGTTTGTGTGTAATGGCTGTATAAAACAAGGGACTTCACTTCTGCTGCTGTCTCAATAAATTCAGTTTCTTCCTGCAGAATTCCAAGGTTCCAGGCTGCTTAGAAGTTGTAATTCTTTTTTTTGTAAAAGACTTAAATATGAATGCATGACATGACAAAAAATACATAAGATATTTTTGAGAACTGCCATATTGACTGAAAACCATCTGAAGCTGAAATAAATGTGAACTCTAACTTACAAAATATTAGTGTAACTTTCTGTAAAAGTTGGAGCAGAACTATACACTGGGAATCTGGGGTTTAAGATCCTGTCTTTTACAGGCTCTGCTATTATGATTGCTAGATGATTGCTAGCCCCTTGTAAGTGTGAACATTTTCAGGAACTGTGATTGTACACGGCAAAATTTATTAGTATCAGAGGCCAAATTACAAAGATAACAGAGGAAAGAACAGCTTTGAAATTCAGAGTCTCAGATTGCTCTGAGGTCACAAAAATAAATAAACCATAGCCCAGCCACCACCCTAAAGGAATTTCTAGCAGCCCCAGCTATACTTAGAAATTAAATACAGAAGGAAAACATTTTGTCTGCATAGAACTAAGGGTATGTCTGCATCATGGAAAGCAGCATATCCTGGGCAAATGTGCCATAAACTAACTTCAGAAACAACTTGTGCAGTCCCTTCAGATCAAGACTGTGCCAAAACTCATGAACATTGTGCTGTGCTTCATTGGCAGTCCATCAGGCACTGAGCTGGCAGCTGGAACCCTGTGCTCTGTACTACCGTCCTTCAGAGTTACACCCAAAAGCCACCCACTGCCTTAAAACATCTACAGCTGAAGATGTAAAATCTGATTTTTATGCTAACATCATTCTGCCAATACTTTCAAAGCCAAAGGATGTTATTATCATGATCAACTTTTAGCACATTTATTGTAGTCAATTAATTACAATGACTCACTGCTAAAATGTTGTACAGGGTGAGATGGGCACAATTAATAGGAAACATATTTTATGTGGCTTCATATATTAATTATTCTATTTAACCCTAACCATTTACAGAGTGATGTCGGTATGATAATCTGAATGTGGTGTACAGAACAATCAATTACAGTTTCTTACATGCTCAGAAATTCTCAAGACTGTGCACCATAAAAAGGAGAAAGAAAGAAAAAAGGGGAAACAGTTCAGAATAAAAAGAAAACGGAACTTCTTAATTTAAATCCACATCTTGAAAGAAAAGCTTGAAAGCTTATGTTATATTGTGTTATATAGAAAAATGTAACATATGAAAAAAACCAGTTAAATTTGCTGGCTGAAGTGCAAGTTAGTGTCACATAACCTGCTATAATGATTATTTTTCCCTGAATCCCCAAGGATATATCTGTGGAGTCCCTGCAGCCCCTTGATACAATACCTAGAAGCTGGTCATGGCAGGATAAATTATAGTCACCTGCCTTGCCTGAGAGAGGGCCTCCCAATGGTGCTCTGTGCACAATGGTTTGCCCCTGACCCTGCCCTTGGGCATGTGGTTTTTCCCCCATCCCTTTGTGTCTGACGCTGGTTGCTGGCCCTGTCTCCCCTATAGGACACTGACCTTACCTGCCCTTTGCACCGGCCCCCATGCCTCAAGGTCATTGGCTCATACTTCAGCCAAGAACTGGCACATGATCCCCCTCCTTGCACTGGAAACCCCTTCAGCACCTGAAATAAACTTGGCTGGAACCAATCCAGGCAAAGGGCCTTCTGCCTGTCCTTGCTGCTAGCCATGTGGTGTGGATGTGTGAGCTTGACTGCTCTGCCTGAATTTCCCCAAGCGGCTTCTCCTCCAGAGTGGTTTACTGGGGATGAGGCATCAGCTCCACTCCTAAAAAATATGACGTTACATATATCTATTAAAAATACGTGATTTCTGGAAACAACAATTAAACAGAAAATGAGAAAACTAAGTTTTCATTTTGTTTATGGTCTGTTTAAGGATCTGGACTTAAAATCCAGATAAAGAAGAAATTTTCCATTGCATAAATGCATGTCTTTAAGCATTGCACTAGATGCTAAATGTGAGAAAAATTAAGAAGCAATTGCAAAAGTGCATACTGGAAGGAGAGAAATTACTTCAGCAGCATGGAACAGGGCATAAGCTGCCTGGATGAGGACAGGAAAAGAGTGTCAAGGTTCCACAGATGCTGACTTTATAGCATTTTTCCACCGCTACTCAGAGGGTTATTAAAATATTCTCTGCAGTTCACCTCTGCTTCTCACCAGTTTCTCACAGTTTCCTCAGATTTTTTTGTTCCTTTTTGGTCCTTGCTACTTTCAAAGTTCACAGTCTCTTTTCTCCCCTGCATTCCAGTTTCCCTTTAAAAACACTAACAGGTTCCAGACATCACCTGCACACTTTCCCGTGGATCTTGCTCAAGGCCTGGGCTGACACTACCCAAAACTGAGCTTGCCATATCCCTTCTCCATGCAGTTGCCTTCTTTACTTTCTTCATCCCTTTTGCATTTTGTCCATTACCGTTCTCTCTGAGTTATTGGACTGCATGTTCCATCTCTAATGTGATTCCTAATTGTTGTTTCTGAAGAGCTGAGATATTAATGATCTTTCATCTTCCTCTTTGTTGCCATTCCTGGCTCACTGTGTGACATATATTGATATAGAGGTAACCTTAGTTTTTCTTATACAGAGGATAATTTAGGCACTGGGTATCTCAGTCTCTTTCCCTACCTTGTCACCTCTGGATTGGTGGCTTACGCCCTCCTTAGAGCAGCAGCCTCAAAGCCACTTTTGTACCCAGCTATTAACCTGTTTTCTGGAGCTAAGCTCTTCAGTTTCCTGGGCTTTTGTCTTTTTTGATGCCAGCCTTCAAGTTATTGATCAGTCCATCCCCTGGTCTGCACATTACCTCATCCTCTGATTTTAAAATAATGATGAGACTTGGATCTCAATCCACCCTAAAAGCACTATTATTTAATTGCAGGCTTCATAATGTGCTATTTTAACCCATCTTTTGCTACAGTTCTCCATTCTAATAATTCTTTAGTTTTTAGGATTTTTGACTTCCTTTTATACACCACCCATGACTTTTCTGTTCTCAGCCCACCCTTCCTTATTTTAGCTCTTAAGACGATCACTAGGTCTCCCAGTGCTTTGTGTTTCTCTGTCTTCAACTCCTGTTCATCTCAGCCATTGGAAGACCCATAGGAAAAGCTGCTAACTCACAGACCCATCTGGTTCTCTGCTCTTGCCCTTGCTGTGGAAATCCTTTAACTCATGTAGATTCCTCCATATCAGCTTCATTTTCTCCTCTGTTTCTCTTTGTCCCTTCTCTTTCTGGATGATGGGCAAGCTTCCTGAACAAGGTGGTAATACCTATAATGAGTAAAAAACATTATTTCTGAAAATTATCATAAGAGGTGGAGATAGGTCACCATAACAAAGCATTCTTACAATCACTATCTGTCAGTAATATTATATATGTCTTCAAGACACATCTGATACTTTTTAAAACTTCTTCTTTTTCAAAAACCACTGCTTTTGGTTTCCTACACTGGATAGGAAAACAAAAATTATAAAATATTAATAAGCTTGTTGGATATGGGTAAAGGCTTACTTATAGTTGTTGGGTCACTTCTTGTTATTTCCGGTGGCGTCTAAGTCTTGAAATAAATATATGATGAGACTTAACTATCCCTAGAGACAAAATGAGTCATTTTTCTTACATTAAAAATGGAGCTAACCTAGCACTGTTTCTATTTACATACACACTTATCAGCCTAAAAACTTGTCTCTACAAAATCACTAGTATTAAATTGTGATCAACCTTTGATAAAGACAGAATTATGGGTCAACAACAACCCTGTTAACATGTGTGTACAATGAATATTTTAAAACCCCATTAAACTCTAAACAGGTTTGCAAAGTTTGTTTTTACAAAGCTTTACTTCCAGAAGTAAGATGGAATGAATTGCATAGTTCATTTTAACCACAGAGTGTAAGATAACAAGGAGGAATATTGTGTTATGTTTTGCAATATTTGGAATCAAAACATTTTCAAAACTCTTGACCATGGGCTAAGGATTTTTCAAATAGAAAATTGTCCTGGTATTTTTATTGGAGAGTATCTAAAGGAAGTTAGTTAAAGGAGGGCCTCTGCCCTCTCAATTCAGTGTTATCATAGGCTGCTGAATCTTTCAAAAAGCTTTTCTAAAGTGACCAATGGGTAAAGACAAGGATCATGGTCATAATTCTCTAGGAAAGATCAAAGAAAACAAAAGCACTGCATTTTGCCTGCTTTTATTTCCCAGTTACTGGTTCTTTGAAACAGTGGCTGAATCCACTATCCAGCATGCATAGTGAAAAAGCAGTAATGGCAATGACTTAATAATATTCACCTAATAGAAGCAAAATAAGTAATTCAGATGGAAAACATGAAAATGCTGAATGGTCTGACAAGCCTGCAGAATGTCTGTAACCAGACAGAAAATCCAAGTTCAGCATTAAAAAACATTCTTTTCTGCTGAAGATAAATATAGATGTTAGTTCTGCCCTTTTCATAAGTACCATTTCGTGAATCAGCTCAATTTTTTTGGAGGAGATGGATATTCCTATGCACCTAAAACAGTAGGTCTTTTTTAGACATAAGGGACTCGTTCACTCCAATGACTGTCTGGACTTGAGTAATTGCTTACAAGAACAGATACTCTGACGCAGTTCTTCACACACACACAAACACACACTCACACTTTGATCAGAAGGCATGAACTAAAACTGATTTATTTAAAAAGGTCTGACTCCATTATATAGTATTTCTACAAAGGCCAGGGATTGCGGGAGAAGGTTGACACGTCTCCCCATCCCGTTGGTCAAGACAACTGTCCATCAGCTGTCCATATCTCTAAGAACAGGAATAAAAACTTTCCTTGAAACTACAATAACATTGGCCAGTGTTTAGAGACCAGAGTGTGAGAAAGAACCCAAAACATGAAACTGTGAAACAGAAGAGAAGGCTGAAAAAATCAGGGCGACAATGCTCTAAGAATCAGTCAGGTGATTATCTTCAAGTGTCTTGTTCTGACGCTGGTAGCAGGAGCATTCAGCTTTTCTATGTGTGGTTTGTGATATTTGTCCTTGTAGCCGGAAATGAACATGGTGTGTTTCTGAAATCTAATCAGGGATCAGCTTTGCTGACAAAATTACTCTGGGTTCCCATTCAAGAGGGAGCACTGGGTCTGCAGTTCTGTATCTGCTTTGGGTCCTGTCTCACTCTGAGTCTTCTGTGACTGGAGCTCAGGCTCTGGCTTCATCACCCTTTTGAACTTACTTAACCTTTGCTAAGGCTTCCTAAAACTTGCCAAGGCAAGCAGAGTAAAAGCTCAATTAAAACCTGTACATGCATTAAAGGTTTTGGCATATAATGACTTTTGACAGACAGTATCTCTGCAATCACCTTTCAAACAGGAAGAATCCTGAATCTTACTGAATATCTTATTTCAAAATGATAATTATAACAGTGTCACCTGCTGGGTAACTTGCAACCATCAAGTTTATTAATTTCTATTATTTTCCTGAAACCTGCGTTCCTCTCTCATCTCAGAGAGGCACATAATTTTGTATTTCATTACAAATTTAATATGCATCTTGAAATTATTTCTGAAGACCTTTCATAAAAATATATAAATTTTGCATACAAAATATTTTCAATTGATCTCAAAACACTGATAAACTCTAATGAACTGAAACTCAAAAATAATAAATATGAACTCTTGTTTTGCAGAGCAGAGTTATACGAAGAGAAGTTTAGTGATTTGACAAAAATCCCAAATTCAATTATCAATCCCATTTTTTACTCTTTAACCATTCTTCCCTGTTCTGATCACTGTCACTTCATGGGCTACACACTTTGATGATGTTTTATTTTTCAACCTTCTGAAATCCTGTATTACTAGAAGAAAAGAAGATATGTAAGTATGTTGTTTAATACTGCTCGTGTTCGTAGGAAGTCAAACCCTTAAAAATTGATGTCTAAGAGCAAAAGAGAACATAGAGGAGGAAAGACATTTTAGAAAACCTCCTGAGACAACTGAAAGGTCATTGTCATCATCATCATCATATCATCACTTTGGAGAGATAAGCCACTCTTTTGGTTTCTCATAATCTTCTGCAGGAAATAATGTCTTTACAGAATACATATACATAATACATATACATTTACAGAATACATATACAGAATATATGTCTCATAATTCTTCATTATTTCTGAAAAGTTCTCCAAAACTGGATAAAGCATTACACCAGAAAAGATTGTATGCACCTTATCTGATCTCTGTAAAAGAGCCTGACTTTGCAATGCTCCTGTCAAGGGTACAAACATTCATACTGTTTGGCAGAAGAGTGTTTTCTCAAGTATAGAGAAAACAGTATAGAGAACATGAATTTCCAGATTCATAAGAGATTTCAGGTTAATAAGGTATTAATTAAATTGTGGTAACAGGTTTATATAGCACTAGGCCATTATATTTGTTCAGTTTATCAGCTTTTCTTCTGTCATGAATTAGAACAAATGGCCCAAACTCTACAGATGATGGTACTCTTTCATTTATTCAGCAGTAGAAAAAACTATGATTCCATGTAATTTATATGCAAAAAAGCTTTTTCATACAAGAAAAGTCAGTTTCTGGTCCAGCTAGTAATTAACAGTGTATCTGAAAAGAAGAGCAAGAGCTTTATATGCACTTTTCAGACTTGTAGTGCCATCCATAAAATGCAGATGTCCCTTGTGGTAACTGGTTTGTACCCTGAGGCAAGAAGCTTGATTACCCATACATAATTAAGTTAACTATTAATGACCTGAATATTTTCCCATATTTGAAAAATATAAAACATTGTAAACCAGTGACCTCCCCAGGCTGATTGCATTGTGTATAGCATAGAATTATAGGATACTAGATTCATTTAGGTTGGAAGGTCAAGTCCCAATCATTAATCTGCTAAGTGCACCACAAAACTGTGTCCCAATGTGCCACTTCTATGAATCTTTTGAATACCTCAGGTTATGGTGACACCATCTCTTCCCTGGTGTGAAAAACGAAGTTCACTTTCCTGGTAAAAATTTAAGAAATAAGACAATTAGGAGACACATTAGCAAAGGAATTACAGTCAGGCCACCCGGCTGGGTGACTTGGCATCTAGCCAAGTCCACGCCGGGCTACTTCAAAGGTCTTTTTAAAATACCTTTTCTATTGCATGTCTGTTGCATATTCAAATTTCTCGACAAACTAGTTTCCATATTCCAGGAACTGTTTAGCATGGTCTCTCCTTTGGTCTGCCTTTTTTAGAGCATCCATGTTTCTTGGCTGTGTCTTCATGATCACCTCCAGCCTGGCTTTGGTCCATACTTTCCACAGATGGTCAGCGCTGATAGTTGGCATGCCAGCAGCAGGGGTCCCACTATGTGTTTGCTGGAGATTATCCCAACCAAGCATGTTGTTCACTTACACACGTAACTATGTATCAGCTATCTCACAACCATGTCTAAGTTCTGCAAATAGCAGAGACAAGAACTATATCCTTAGAGCAAAGTCATTATACATATAGCATTCACCTTAATATTTGTGAAAAGCCAACTTTATAAGATACATTTACAACACCTGGGCAGCCTGGTTGGCTGATTGTCTACCCTTTCCAGCTCCAAAACAAGCCCAGTGAATTGTCTTAAGAAAATTAGGTAGGGAGAGACAAGACTTTTCTTGGTTGCCTGTGCTACATCCAGTTCCTCAGCAGCTAGGGCAAGAAAATTACTATCATGATAATAATTACTAGGTGGAGCTTAATTTTAAGACACGAGGTTAAAAAAAATCCCTGTTAGAGAATTATAAGTCATTTCATAGCAGTAACTTCAGAAATGTAGGTACCATGTTTCTTCTGAGCTCACTTATTTGTCAAAAAAGGTTTACCAAAACTATTTTGAATTATCTAACCCTGGATATTGATCAGCTGTAAGATTCTTCTCTAAATTATTTAGCTAATATACATTTAGTAGTAATAACTCCTTTAGATACAGTATCTTCATGGAAGGAAATAAAATCAAGTAGCCAAACTTTCCAAGTATTTATGAAAATAGGATACAGTTAGGTTTGTTCTATAACCACATGAGAACATATTTAATTTTGAAGTTATCTTTCAGGCAGGAACAGAGTACTGACTGTAATTGCACCTGTTTGGTTCTCACTTTCTAACTTGATCTTAATTTTCAAAGGAAGCTAAAGATCCCTGAGAGCAGACAAGCTGCCTGTTTCGGTACAGCAAGGCTTATTCTCGTCAAAGTTTGATTTAATTCATCAGTCTTAAAACTGCAAATAAACATAATCGATGCCATTAAAAATATTCAATTAAAAAAATTTAAAAAGGCTGGGGGGAATCTTCCCTTGTGTTAGGGGTTGATTTTCTTTCCTTTTCTTAATTTATAGAATTTTTCCCCTTAAGTTGCTAGCAATCTACTGGGTACTTAAGGAAAAACAAAAGAAGTTGCTAAAGTGGGGAGAGGAGTGTCTGGCTACCCTTCCTTTGTCTCTGGAAGCTTCTCTCGGAGGGGGAAGGTACGGCGANAATCATAATCATTCGGAAGGAGGAGGTTTGCATTCTCCATTCCAAGAGAAGCTCCTGCCCTCATTAACAAACACCTGCTTTTCCAAACCAAAACACTTGGCCTTCAGGGAGTGAAACTGAGCATCTGCCCCTCTGTAAAGAAAGCCTTTGTTAATCTTTATTGACGATTGTTAGAGAGATGGGAAGACTGATTCAGTGATCAGAATTTGATTTTACTCAGATTCTCCAAAAGCTTATATACCATTTCAAGAAGGCTAATAATCTTCCACTACAACAATCAGGTCAAAAATCATACAGACAACTCATACATTTTACAGCATCCTTTGCTAGCAGAAGTTTGATTGAATCACTTCTCTTCTCGTAAACAGGTCTAATCCCATCTTCTGTAATCTTCAAAGCTCTGTTTGTTCCTGCCATGGCGTCTTGCTTATCAAACCAGCTATGCTAATCAAGTCTGTTTTACTCTCTATCCTGTGTATTCCCACAAATCTTTGCTTTAAAATTACAGGAAAAAGTCCCCTGGGTCATCATCTTTAAGAGATGATTCTTCCTGAGATACCATACTATAACAAAGGAACACTCCACAAAGCAAGTGGAAGCTTAGATTACCTTATTATTGATGACAATTTACTTCAATAAGCAATCATATAGCATGGAATTTAATGATTTTGAAATCATTTTTACAGAAATATGTCTAGTAAATACCTTCAGACCTAGCAGAAATACTGTTGAATTTTAGTCTGCCTATCGATTTCCAGTATTTGATAGTTCATGCTTCACTTCTCTGAAGTAATTTAAGAAAAAAAGATCACAGTTTTATGGATACAGTTAAGTGCTTATCCTGGGACAATTAAATTAAACCTTTGCCATATAATGAAAAGTTTGTTTCACCTAATCCAGCATCTAATGAGTATGGATGAATTTAAGCTACTCACAGAAATTTTGTTTTTCAAAGCTTTTCTGATTGACATCCATTCAGCTGGAGAAAGAAACACATTGCATTTATGTATGCCTTGGTTAGAAAAGACAGGTGTCTGCTAGGGAGGGCAGGACCTCCCTTTGGAATGCAGAATTCAAACCTCCTCCCTCCAAATTATTAAAACTTTGATATTAAGT
>WBMY01007442.1:24523-40141 GCA_013397315.1 Donacobius atricapilla
CACTTGTATTGTTTTGGTCAAGTACCCATAAGCACCCAATAATTAGTCTCCTAGTGACTTTATGGGAAAAAATTCTATAAGGAAAAAAACCCCAAATCTAACCCCCAACAATGTACATATAAGATTTGAAAGAAAAGTTCTGACCAGATTCTGATCTCTTCATAAGGTTTCACTTCAAATTGAACTGTCCTGTGTTGATAAACGCAGTTAATTTCAAAATACACTGGTGTACTGGCTTTTGATTCATACAACTGCTTCTTATTCCTCTGGGCTTTTCTGTACAATAGTGTGCACATTCACTAGGAAGCTATGCTCTTCTTAAGCTTTTACTCTGATCAAACTAGCATGTTCATTTTTCCCCCCTAGAATATGCACCTGGAAACTATATATAGACTTTTTTACCATTAAAATGTCAAGCAACCAGGGAAAGGGTGGATGAAATTTTGGACTCTTTTGAGGTTACTGAAAGCTTTATACATTTGACCTCACTCTATTTGATGGTATTCCTCTATGAATTCTTCATCTTACTGCATTGCAAAACCCTAGGAGGGGTGCTTTATTATTTTTTTATTCATTATTACACAGTAATAAAGTTCTGGATCCACTTGTCTTTTGGGTTAGGATAAAGGAAGAAATTCTTGTAAAGAAAAAAGTCAATTATATTTATAATAGAAATCTTCTCGTTTCGTGGAAACCCACAGACTTTTAAACAAAGGATTTTGAACGAAGAGCTTGTGTCCAAAGAAAGTTCACAGACAGTTTTTCACACTACACAGCTTGGTCACAGTTCTGCTACTAAGAGCTCATGTGGTTATCTACCCTTGTTTCCTTCAATTCCACACTTAATAAGCCCCCCCAAACACTTCTTGTACAGCAAAAACCTGATTTGAGCTTGTCTTTTTGAAGTTTACACCAGCTTTTTCCCTTCAAAACATTTTGCTCTGCCTTCCCCTTCCTTTTAAATCACTACATTTTGTGATCCTGCCCACATTCAGACTCTAATCCTTTGCATCACCCTACTGCTTTTATTTGTTCAGGCTTTTCTTACTTTTTCCATTGTCTAGAACTAGGTGCTTTCATTTAATGCCTTTATATCATTTAGCCATTTATCCAATGCCTACACTAAATTTGAAGATGTAATTGATGTACATGGAGGCATGCCCTACAAGCCTTTATCTTCTTGATTCTGTTATGAGATTTTTCCCTTCAGTGAAAACCTGTCAGTAATTTGAGTGACCTGTTCAAGAAGTGAGTCTCTGCATCCTGAAATCTGAGTCTACTTCTCCCATACCCTGCTCCAAAATTGCCTGGTTTAATGCTGCCACAGACATATATCCTAAAGTGTGCCAGTCATCTTAATTCTGGCAGTGTATACCCATTTACAGTGCATTTTAAACCCAGAGCAATATGTGCCTCATTTCATTGGAATGGTTGTGTTCCTCACCCAGAGAATTATTTGTCTCTGTGTCCTGCATCTACACGATTCCAGACTATGATTTCTTTGGCTAAGATTTCCTCCAGTTCCTATACACACTTCCTTAAGTGCCTTATATCATTTGCTGACAAAATAAGGTTTAGTTCTATTCTCAGAAGAAATCACATAATGCACACTGCTCACTGATGTTGCGTGTTTCTGCTTTTCAAAGCATTTGGTAGCTGAACACATAGGTGTGAACTTAACCACTTCAGCACTGCTGATCTTTGCTGTGATGAGTTCTGTAGAGAGCAAATTGTGCTCCACCTTCACCCAGTTATTGGTATGGTCTAGGGCATGGGAATATGTTCACGCAGAAATGTGAAACAATAAATCTAAATAAATTTATATTTGCTTTACTATAGAGGATGATTTCCCAATGCAATATAAAGTCTGTGATACTAAGATTATAGGGTTTTTTATTTCTACTAAACAAGTTATCCAGTATTGTATTTGAACTTTTCTCCACTTTACAGATCATATTCCCAAGGGCTCCAGGTTCTCCCATTTGTTTTGTATCCTTTCTGATACTTTAAATTATAATGTATACAAAAAATGACATATCATTGACGAGGAAAAAATTTCAGAGATGGAAATAGGCTTCCAATGAAGTGCTTTGGAACCACATACATATTGAATGTTTATGTAGTCATTGATTTTAAGAATCCTTGTCAGCCTGTAAAGATGGAAAAACCAAAAATAACAAGGCCTTTCAATTTTCTTTAGGAGAGTAAATAGAGAAGGGTAAGAGTACCAGTCTCCAAGACCCCTGCTGGCAATCATAATTTGAGATATTTGTTCCATTTTGAGTAATGTTTTTTTTCCATACAGACTGAAAACCTTATGTATTTAGTTAGTTCCTCTGCACTGGAGATGCCTCATTTCTGGTGCTTGCCTCATGTGCAACAAATGGTCTGCAGTTTTAAGCATCAGTTTTCACACTGCTGAAAAGAGGATTGTGTTAATACTCCCTTTGGAGTCATCTCCAAATTTCAGTAGATAACTGAAATTGTTCATCCTGGCGTTCTTCCTGACCACTGCTGCTTCCTCAAGTAACTTCCTCAGCTTCTTTTATTTTGTGGCAAGGCTTTTATTTACTATTCACAGTCCAAGCATCATTCTTAGACCACAAATAGATAAGGAACTCTTCTTAGAAGGCATGTTACTCCAATGGATATTTCTTGAAGCAATAGTATTACCAATGGCAACAGCTGTACTCCCTGTTACTCCTAGGCTTTCTTCTCCTGGGGAGACTTTTGTCCTTTGTACACTTTGCTTTATAGAATTAGCTGTGTGATACCCAGGCCTGTTTTTGTCATTATTACTAATAAGTACCACTCCTGGAAGCACACTCTTTTGTACATCAGTGTGCAGCTTAAAATTATTTAATAACCCATTTCCTTTCAGGTTTTTATGGAGAATTGATGGTGGTGTTATTGGGTATTGACAATTTTGAGCATTTTAGGCAAGCCCTTGCAAACCCTTGCGAAATTACGTGATTAAGTTTCTAGCAAAATTTATATACAAGCTGAGCCTTGTCTTGGCTCCAGTATCCTCCTAAGTAGTTGTTAGAGCTCTGTCTTTCTAAATCAGGTTCATTTGCATGACGTATTTACTATTTTTTTATTCATTTAAATACTTATTGTTGCTCTGGAGTGCTGCCCACATTTTATATTCTTCGTTCTGGTCTAGACTATTTTTGATGCAGGCAAAGTTTCTTTGTCAAAAATCAGACTGAGATTTTCGGGGTTTTCCTTCACTTCCTTTCCCCTCCACCAGTTCTTTCGTTCTAGCCCTAATCAAGGCTGGGTCCTCTTTCTAGCTTATTGATCTTAATTGTATTGATCTATGTTATTCATTCTTAAATAAAGTCACTGGCTTTTTGCAGTTTCATTATTTTTAAATACAACATGCCCAAAGTCTTTACTATTACATGAAATTAAAAAATGCTCCTTGAACTTTTTCTGTGGCTTCAGCTAGCTTCCTGTTATATTTAACTGCTGTGTATCACAGTTAGACATTTGGTAGTAATATGATTAATAATCAAAATACTTTTTGATTCTTGCGGATACAAAATGCATCACCAGTAATACTTTTCCATCCTCCCTACCTCCATGCATTTTATAGTAACTGAGGTCCTTGGCCTTCTGCTCTGGCTCCATTTCACTGCCCTATGGGATTCAGAAGCAGCTCACTGTTTTTCACACTTTATCCTCTGTAGGCTAATCTTTATGTCTGAAACCAGGATGATGATTTCTGCACTCAAACCACCCAATTGTGGATGCAGCCAGTCCCCTTGCTGTTGTGGAAATTTTAACTTTAACTTTGAAGTGGGTAGTGAAGAGCAAGCTACTGCCTTCAGTTTGGGGTATCAGTTGGTGCTACACCTATCTCAGTGCTGTGCACTAAAAGGTTCAGAAATTTCCCAGGATTCTTCCCTGCTCGGTGCAGCATAGAAGGATCTCACCTGGGACATCAGCAACCTGCGCCAGTTCATTCGCAAGGATAAAATGTGTCCAACATATTTCTCTGCAGAGCATGGTCTCTTTGGTCCCTTGTACACTGGTTTTGTATACAAAATAAAAACTAGCAGCTTTTTAAAAACAACCACAGTAAAAAAACATGATTAAATGAAAATAAACACAAATTGCCTGTGTCTTTCCAGACTGGAAGCCGGTAGGTAGGAAAACAACTACATGTTATCTAGAGTGCTGAATCGGCATAAATATATATTTTATGAATATATCAAGAACACTTTTTGATTGTATTTCTATATTTCAAATATTTGTGAAAATAAGAAAGAAGATACTTTTCTTCTCTAGAGTGAGTCATTTCATTAACAAAGGTCCAGGGAATGATATCTCCTTTATAAGCTATGAAACAAGTTTTTCTGTAAGTTCCAAATTATCACTTAAATGTCAAGTTGAAATCAGTGAAGTTTGATTGAGTATACCACAATATCTTTTTTTTATCACATTTATGTTGGGGCTTAGACAGCCACTTACTCACTGTGCTGGAGCATATCCTTAACACCAGACAGAAAAAATTAGGTTCACATGTCCTTATGAGGCAATAGATCTGATCTTATAAAATGTCCATGAGAAGTACCTACACTTTTGTTTCAGAAAATTTCTCAGTAAGAATCTATTTTTTTGTTCAAGCATATTATTTAATGTAAAATATGTCTGCTTGAAAAATATTTTCTTTATTTTTTCTTGCACAAAATATTGGGTTTTTATCAACATTAAAATTAAAAAGTTAGTAGTCTGATTTTAAAATCAGTTTCTACAAATTGGAGCAGAACATAAACTTATTTTCTCTTCAAACCTTAAAAGAAATAACTCTTAATATAAGAGCTTATAACTACATCTCTATGTATTTATACATATGTAGATACTTTTTTGTGTTTAGTGTTCTACATAAAGTCATTCTTTATTCCATAAATTTCAGACAGGGGCTCACAGTCCTTTATTAAATTATTGACAAATATTTGAGAGATATCAAAAAGAAACATTAATATAAAGACTAGTCTTTCATTTCCAGTATGACTTTCATTTACAAGGTCTTCCTTTATTCAAATAGTCTTCGTGAATTCATTGTTTAATTTATAACCAGTCTTGAACTTGTTCTTCTCTTCCTAATGAGAAAATCAAAGTTGATTTTTGTGCTTTTGTTGCACATTTACCAAATGGTGATATTTTCAAAACCTGTACGGCACCTTCTCCTCAGAAGTACACAGAAATCAGTTTTATTTATGCAGAATTCTACCCTGTTTCCTGTGAACAGAAAAACCCCAAACATCTCCATCAATACACAATTTTTCCCTCCTAGCTGTAGGAATTATGTTCCCATGTGCTTCATTAAAGTAGGTTAAAACATATCTCTTAGGTTGGAAGGTCTAAGCTTCTGGCAAAAAGGGATAGAAAACCAGCAACAAAGGATTATTTTTCTGTAGAAGGCACAGAGAATGAATAGTTGTAAAGGTCTGTGATCTGTTTATTTGCTACAGGAGTTACATTTTAACCAATTACCACAGTAGCTCTGCCATGGAATTACTTGAAATGTGTCTGAACTTCACCTCAAGGCCTTTTGGGAATACATGAAGAAATCACCCCTTGTTAGTGTCCTAGTTCAGGTTCTACATTTTTCCATGGGAATTTTGGGTCTATAAAGCACAGGTGAGAATGATAGAGTCATTCAGAATACAGCCGCAGCCTTTGTATTTAACTATCACTGACTTTTAAGAAATCTTCAGTAAAAGGTTTACCAAACCCATAAGTCATATTCAGTATGCTGGAGCTGTAAAAGCAAAATGAAGGGATAAATGTGAAAGTACTCATATAAACAGTATCAAGTCCCTGTTGTAAAAGGACTGAAACAGCTATACACGGGCTTCAGATTCTCATCGACAGATGAATGTAGACCATATGTGGAGTTATAACACAGTTGCTAAGACAGTGACTAAGAAATACCATAAATTCAGATTATTGCATCAATTTTGAAAGGACTTTTTCCTCCTAGATGTGTCCTATCCAAATCCCTCCAAGCCAAGTGATCCAAGGATCTCTTCAGTCACTCATAGCATTTTTTTAATGCACCGATGCCATGGGTTTGTTACACTGGATTAAGTGGAAAGGGAATCTGCCTCTCTCTCCTGTGCCAGCTTTGTTCTGTGCCCCAAGACATTGCAAGAATTCATGTGTCAGTGGGAGGATGGAAGAGATTAAATTCTGTTCACTCAAGTTTACCCACAGAATTATTCAAATGTTCTGAGCACAGGGCTTTTGATGTCCCAGTCATGAATCTTGACTATTTTGTGGCAAGTAGGTAATTTCATTACTATAATAAACTATATTTTATTAATTTCCTCTCATTCAAAGAACAGAGGAGTGGCTTTTTTTCTCTTCCTTCTTTACTAGTGAAGATTTTTAGTAATTACTAAAGGGTTAAATTAAGTTTCATTAAATCACTTGACATGTGTGTTCAAACAGCATAGCAGTCTTGTGTCTTAACATACCACAAAGAAGCTTTTTTCATCATTTGGGGACAGAAAAATAAATATCAGTGTATAAACATCTATAATAGATGAAATTAAACAGCCTGAAAGTACACAACATTAGTGAGCACTGGGAATTTATATATGAACTTTAAGAAAATGGTTGAGAAACTGCCTGAAAGGGAAATAGCAAGGAGCCCTGATGAAAGAAGAGCTAGTGTTCTGGAGAAAGGCAATTAGGGAATTTTTCAAGTATTGGTTCTATAATTGATGATATTTAAATATTTTCATCCATAACCTTGGTAAACAGAGTAGGAGTATGCTGCTGCAATGTGTCAATGCCATGTATTCCATGTTTTATCAGGTCATGGCTGCATTCCAGCTGAAATATACAAAAGGCCATACGGATTTCTTTTTATTGCATGATAATCTGCAACTGCCAAAACAGCTTGGCTTTTGGCCCACTCTGCACCACTGTTCTTCGAAGCATGCAGAAAGAGAGCAGGGCACAAACCTGATGACTGTTTTGGGAAGGCTGAGTGAGTATCTTGGGACGGCTGCAGCCTCTTCCCTATTAGCTTTTTCAAGGGACTCTTGCTGTCCTCATCCTGACATGACCAGGTGTCTGTATGTGAAGAAGCTCAATTGCTTAATTATTGCTAGTTACACACCACTTAAGGAATGGGGAGCATGCATGGACTCAGGACATGTGGGTTTAAAGAGCATGGGATTCCTGATTTATGACCTACAGACCAGCTAGGGAAAGACCTTCATGTCAAGGCAAAGTAAGAAATCCTGTGTTAGTCTAAATTGCCTCTCTTACCAAAAGTTAAGTAAGTTATGCTACCTACTAAGACTTAAGTTGATCTCTGAGGACTGAAGAAAAACATATTGCTATTTTTCTGAGATGATAGTTTTCAAGTTTCCAAGTTTAAAATTATTAACAGTCAGAAACAAGAGGGGGAAAACACCCAGTAATTCCTTTTTTCAGATGTTAAAAATAACCACTTTTTTTTCTCCTGCATTTTTATGTATTTTATTTTCTTTACACCAAAGATTAGAAGTATCTGGAGCAATAGCTCTGTTTTGCAAACTATTTGTATTTATTCCAAACTTCAGTTGTCAGCTGGGTAGGGTTGACTGACATGATAAACAATGTGGTCACACTACACCACTTCTCTTCTGCTTACTTATAAATTTTTATCCATGTATCTGAACTGCACCTATCTTCTTACAACCACCATTTCGGTAGATCCTTGCCTGAAAATTATTCTGCACAATTCTACATAAATGGATGCTATTGATAAGAATAGTCATACAGTGGTTTGGGGAAAGAAATAAATGATTTACATCTTCTGTAAACAACTTCGCACAACAATTGATCATATCAGTCAGGTTTGGACTGTATGTGGTATAACAATCAATGACCAATACATTATTTTTAACAAGAGTACTAGTACCACTATTAAATAATCCTTACGAAGCTTTACTCTCCTGTCTTCCAGAAACATAAGGCTCAGGGATTTCTAGAACTGTGGGTTTGCTCAGGCTCTTGTCTTTAACAACCACCAGATTCCTCTCTGAATTTGTCTGACATCTTTGTGAAGCTATGTCTTTTTTATTTGTTTGTTTGTTTTGGGTTTTTTTTGGTGATGAATCTCATCTTTTCACTCTTTCCTCGTATGGAAGCAATTCTATTCTTCCCGGTTCTGTATCCATTTTTTTTTCTACTTCAACTGTAATATTTGAAAGATGAAATAACTAGAACTACTGACAATATTCAACACAGGGACATAATGTTGATTTGTGCAAATTCTCATTAATATTTTCTGGTATATTTGGTGTGGTTTATTTTTTTTCCTTGGCTCTCCTTTTAAGAATAAACTCCAGTGCTGTGATTTTCTTCTTATCTGCCACTAAGCATTGAATCTGACATTTTCAGAGACATGCACAGGTTTTTTTCAGTAATAGCTACTTTATAGCCCATAATTTTATATACGTGTATAAGTTTCCATATTCTGAAATTAATTTCCCAGACCATTTGTCTTGTCTCTTGTATAGGTATGGCAACGCCTAAGCCTGAAAAGTGTGTTTGGTGCCAAAAGAATATAAACCTATAAAAATTAAAGAAAAAACTTCAGTAGATATTCATATTCAGAATTAGACATGTTTCTGAATAGAAGCATTTCCAGGTCAGTAGAGAAGATATGTTTGGGGGGAGATACTGAAGCATCAGGTCTACTAAAATTGTTGAAACTTTAATTGAAACCTGGACAAAGTGTTACAGCAAATGGCAGAATTATTTCACAGAAGAGACTCTAGTCTCAAAGATATCCTAAGACTATGGAAATACCAATAGGATTTTAATCTTCATGCAGGCCTGAAGCTACTGAAAGACAAGAACGTTCAAATAAGAAGAGTTTGATACCAGAGGAATAACATCAAATCAGAAAAAAATGGGAAAGGTGTTTTCCTTTACAAGACAATCCAGAGAACTTACACCAGAAGAGATTGCTGAAAAGAAAATCTTTCAAACAAATCAATCAGAAGAGATCAGTTCCATCAAACTTTAATCTGCATACAAGCAAGTGCACCTTCATAAAAACCATTAGCTTTGCAGTCTCTCTGTTGGTCAGGTGATTCAAATATTGATATGAATTATGCAAGAAGCCTTCAGGAAAACTAATGAATGTTTCATATGATAAATAAGGTATTACAATTTCTCTTCTTTCCTTTTCCTAAGACTCATTGTTATCTAGATGCCTTAAAAAACCACTAGCAGATATGTTTTGCTGGTTATGGATCAATCATAGCAAGTGCTATTGCTTATTTAAGACTCTAAAAGGATGAACTCAGAAATTACCAATCATGAATCGAACAGAAATAGAACTGCTCTGTAGTAATTTCTGAATATGATTAATTTGACACTAGGTTATGCTCTTTTTAAACATACAGGTCTTGTCTAATGATAAATAGGCTCAGAGGTTGAAAGAAACAGGAAAAAAAAGGAAAAAGAAATCAAAATTACTTCTTCCTATCTCATTCAAAGTAAACAGTTAAGAGAAAATCTTATGAGAAGACAAGGGGAGGGTGCTAAAATTGAAAAGAAAGACTACTGTAATTCTTCTGGTTTTCTAAAGGAGAGGTTATCTGCTGTTGGTAACTTTTATAACAGACTGGACTAATGAACAGACAGCTCCTGGAGGATCTGAAGATGAAAATGCTATGAGGGAATAGGAGTAGAGATGTATAGACAACAGTCTCTGTGCTTTGTCCTTACTGTTGAAATAAGCCAAACCTTGTATTTGTATCCATTTATATACATTTGTACTTGTGGGTATATGTCTACAGGTATGGTTGAGAAGGGAGTTTTACACTCCCACCCTGGAGTTATCCAAGTCTTCTCTTATTTCCAATGTATACAGAACTATAAATGAGTAGACTTCCTGATCACTTCCTCTTAGTCTAAGAATCTGAGGAAGAAAGACAGAAAGGTAAGTTACGAATGTACATACTATAAACATCTCTAAAGAGAGACTAGCCATTCTTTTTCTTTTCTTGCTTTGAGTGATCATCTCTAGACGTATTCACATGAGAGAAGATCCCAGAAACTCCTAGTTAGAGCCCCCGAGAATTGATATTGGGGATTTTTTTTGTGCCAAAAAGACAGGCACTTATTAATGCCGTCTAGTATATCTTCAACTGCTTGATTGTTGATCTGATCTACTACAACAGGCTGGTAGCTAATATAAAACTCTGGAAAAAAAAGAAGAACTACTAAGAAATAGCATTTAAAAATTAGGAAAACCTGAAGAAAGCAAAAAAATATGGCATCAATTGCAGTACTGATAACAGAGTGAATTTCAAACAAATATCTAAGAACAACTAAATGATGTCACAGTGCAAGGTGACCATTTTTATTATTTATTTTTATTTATGCATTCTCTGGAGAAAAAAAGCAGACCAGACATCTAAGCAGCTGATCCCAAGGCTGATATGCAGCAGCTCACTTTTGGGTGTTAATCATGTCCCCAACAAGTCAGGATTAACTGCGCAGTAGCAGCTCAGAGAAAGCTGCTTAAAGAAGTCATCCACATTTGAGTATTAGAGAATAATTTTTCATCACAACTCAAGCAGACTATCAGATATAACAACAAAGGTAAGTGTTAGGCACTGGGCCCTTGTGGGTGGAGTCCCTTTCGCACCAGGTATGAGCCGTATTTTGTCACTTCTACCTATAGAAAAACCCTACTTACCAGTCTACTAGAAGGTAAATAAGAATTATCCATTATATATAACTTAATATACCATCACCAGATTTTGTCATTGTCTCAGACTCAAACATTCAAGAACCTATAACACAAACATTCCAACTAAATTGGATAGTTGTTAAACAAGTGCAAATCTCAGCAATCCATGTCACATCAGCTAAAATTATAGTAAATATAGACAATAGCCAAGGATACTTGGACTGCTGCAGAGGAAAGACTTGTTGTAAATGCATACAAATATAATACATTCATAAAGTTATTTTAATTTACGTTCATTTTCTAATACATATCCTGCTTCTATTCCACCATCACCATCCTGCTGGCCAGCACAAATTGTCATAGAACACAGTTTTCAATAATATATCAATATTGAATAACAAAACCTTCCTGAGAGCCATAAAACTGGCTGTTATTTCCAGCCTTGCTCATGTAATTTTTTTGTATTTCATTGTTTTCAGCAGCTGCAAGACAAAATGAAGTGGGGACATCCAGATGTTATTTACATTTTAAGATTCTATAGATTTTGAAACTTTAATCCCAGGAAAATGTTAATGAAACAAGTATCTCTTTTGCATACTCATCTAGATGTAGGAAAATTTGCAAATTTGGATCTCTGACCCAGCCGTCTGAGCCAGAATGTCTCCCAGGGCTGTGCTACATGTGCACATTTATTTGTTATATTACCCCCTTTCCCTAAAACAATCCTGTGTATTCCCAGCTAAGGAATAGATGTCATTTCTCATATACAACAGGCAATATTCTAACTTGAACTGTCAAAAAATTAAAGCTCCGCTGTCTAACAGCTTACTATTAATAGATATCATTTACAAAGGCAGTAAGGAAAAAAAAAAAACCAACACGGTTTGCAATAGATATCATTATACATTTGCTTCTAAAACGTCAAAAGCTACTTTGTTTTGGAAAGTAGGATATTCCAAGAAAGAGAGAAGTCAATTGAATCTGCAAAATCATCAGCGCTTTCCAAGTTCTGTAGAGTTGCTTTCTGGTGCCAGACAGGCCAACAGAGGTATTAGAACTTTGTGTACTGGGATAGGGATGGTATTTTACTGGTGTGTAGAAGATGAACCTTAAAATTCCCAGTCAAACATCCTTTCTCTAAACACTAGTGGGTCACTAGAAACTGACTTCCTCTTAGTGTGGCCTTTCTGTTATCTTGCTTATTTTAATGTAAATTAATAACTCTATAGGAATGTTTATTAGATTATTATTACTACTTGCATCAAAAATGAGTTCTTCATAAAATCTAAAAATATATTCTGCATATCAGGTATAACATAAGGATATTGTTTCTTGCTAAAAAATATTCCTTTGAAAAACACTATTCAGCTTTATAGTGTGATTTCCTTTGGTATTCATAGAGGAAATAATCAGAATTAGACTTACTGTAAAGTACACAACAAAACAGAATGAATAGTGAGAGTTAGGTTTGTGAGACAGCTAAACTGAATTGGAGGGCTCTACAGTTTACTTACCCCTACAGCCCTTAAAGTTGTGTCCACTTGTGAATCCCTAGAAATTCCATCGGGTATCTGGAGAGGAAATTAAATATCGCATTTCTGTTTCAAGATGAGTTCAGACAGTCTTGTCAGTCTGCAGCTAGAGAATCCTAAAGTCACACAGGATTGTTTGAAACAGGTGAACACTTACAGTTTATACTTACTACTGACTGATGTAAATATCAAACTGAAGGAGCCCTCTGGGAAGTGACCTGAAGCTTCTCACAAAAAACCCTGAACCACAGAGTGTACACTCTTTAGGGTGAGGAAAAGCAAACGTATTATCCCCAGACCACTTCCATAATGACCTAACCCCACAGTGCAACCTCCAGCAGAGCTGTCAGTGTCAGCACACAAGTTTTACACTGCTTGAAAAGACAGCAATGGAGACTGCATCACCTTGAAAGATTGGGATCTGTAAGAGACACCAAATCTAAACTTATGGGAAGTCAAGAAAAATTTAATGCTAAAAGAGCAATGGTGTCAGGCTCTCATTTCTTTGAGGGACAGCATATTGCATTCCAGTTTGTAATGGATTACATCAGACTTAATTTTGAGAGAAAAATATAACCAGACATCCCAACATACCATTTTTCCAACACAGGAAATGACAGAACGCTGTGCAGGACACTGCATGAATGTGCCAAATGCTCCCAAATGCCTTCAAGCCAGAACTGACTCATTATAATGCAAGTAATGCAAGTAGCTATGATCATAATGCACAGAGCCTTTCTGGCTTTATTATGGCAAGCTATAGGTTTTAGCTATATTTTCCCTTCTAGGCAATCAGATAAAGCAATATAAAAATGATTTGGAAGCCAGATTCTTCTGTTTCTGTTGGAAGTGAACAGAAGGTTAGTGGCACTGTTTTTACACTACATATCCTCTCTGTGTATCCAGTGTCTCATGGTGATAGCTGCAAGAGCAGATTATTAAACTCTCAAACAATTTCTAGGATGGTTTATACCTAAACTAAAAATTTTATTACATAGGTGATTTAACTTGTAAAATTTCTTATGAACTTTCTTATGAAAGTTTTGGCAACTGATAATAAAAAGTTGGATAGTAGTCTTCACTTGCTAGTGGAATAATTGGTAACATACAAGCTGTGGATGTGGTCTACAACTGCAAAAATTCCCATTATTTGCTGCTGAAAGGTCAGTAATGGTGTTACATGTACTGAATGCTACTATTGAGAAGACTCAGAGATTTCTGGCAGTGAAATGTTACACTATTTGCTAAATGGTAGAGGACTCTCAAATAAAAAACTCTTAAGACAATGAAGAAGAAATGCAACACTCTCATAAACTTACAATTGTATTTACAGCCTTGGAGTAAACAGAATGGAAATAATTGTGGACGTGGTTTTTTTTCTGATGCAGTGATGATTGAATCAGAAGATTGCTTGTGCAGATAAACAGAAATATTTAAATAGTGAACAATGGAGAAAATTAGCTAGAAAATTAGCAGATCTTTCTCTTGTCTGAAGTGACAAGACACTGGATTTAGAGCTTCAGGAATGCAAATGACATTTTATTTTGACCTGCTGGTTTCATACAAACATCATCACATCCAAAATTATGGTGAAAACTGTATCAAAATTCACACATCCTCTTCTGAACTGTGTTAGCAGAGATGCATAGGCAGACTGATACAAGTTCCTGATACAAAAGCAGAGATGTATAGTCAGACAAGTCTGGCCAAGCTTTGATTAAAGAAAATTTTCATTCATAACTTACGTGTATCTGAAGGCATTAATACAATCACACGTGTTATTCCTATCTCATTTGTTGTTAGTCTTCTATTAGTCTTACCATTCTTCATGTAAGGAATTTGGAGCAAGGTGAGCATCAGGCTTGAAGAAAGAAAGCAAGCCCCTCCAAGCACAAAACAGGTACTAAACCCCTTGTCATGGCAACGCGAATCAGATGTGAGTGGTCCAGTTGCCTGTATTCTAGTACTTAGGAAAAGATAGTATAAGTTTAGACTGAAGGTACAATATTTCTGGATTCCACTTTTAAATGATAGATTAGTTCATATAAATTTAAAGGAAAAAAAAATTGTGCACTATTTAATCTAAAGACCTTATAATTTTCAAGAATGTGAAACAGTGTAGAGGTATTATATAAAAATCAATATTTTAAATTTAAGAACAGTTATCTCACAATATTTTATATTGAGAAAATATTCTGTTTTCCAGAGAGTCTGCCATAGATAAAATTACTTCCTGAAATTCAAAATGTAAATAAAAAATATATTCCCTTGCACCCTATAGTATGCAAACCCATAAACTGAAATAAGATCACTGCATTCACTAAATTGAAAAGGTACATAATTTGTAACTGTGTTTGTATCCTTTGTCATTTTAAAAAAGGTTTACATACATTTGAAAAAGCTTTCAGAAGTGCACAGATCCAGTGATCTTGTACTATAATCAATATTTCCAGAGCACATGAATGTTGTCCTTATTTATACACCTGTGCATCACCTGGGAAAACATCATGTGAAAACAAATGCATTGGAATGCTTACACACAGATTATCTTCTTGCATTGATCTTAAAGCTCTTACAGACACTAAATTGTTAGATCACAACCTCCCAAAATATATATTTTTGAATTTGTCTTTATATCCTCTTACTTTTTTAAAAATTTAAATTCTTTTTTTAGACATCCTTTTGCCTCCAAGACTGTTACGTAAAATCTGTTTGATCTTTTGATGTGAGATGATATTCCAATGATAAAGCTGAGCCCCAATGATTAATCTCCATATGTGCATCTTGGAAAGGGCAGTGCAGTGAGTGTTTCAGTGCACCTAAGAACAGAATTCTCTGAGTCACTCTGAAGACTTCTTTGCTCTCCTTGAATCCAGAAAAACAAAAGAAAAAGCCTCTTGTGCCTGCTGTTTCCATTTCCATACTGGTCTGCATGGTTGCTGCCATTGAGTATCCTCCTACATGAGATTACTGAATGCTTTTCATACTTCTGCTTTTTTGACAAAGTCTCTCACAAACACATCCAAACACATCTTCTCTTTTATGCACTAATCCCTTATATCACAGAGAGACATGATCAAAATCTTAGCTCTAATTTTCAAGATTCCAGTGACTTCCAAATATATATCTAAATAAACTATTAAATGGGAATATGATGGCATTAAGAAACTTTTAATTTCCATCAAGATGAAGCATTCAAACAGCTGATGGAGACTAAGCCATTGTATTGGTTTAGCATAAATGGTAGGAAAAAAAAAACCAATTGTTGATCCGTTTTGGAACTGACAGCTAAGCTGGCCGATCAGGTAAAAAGTGTACACTCCTTGGGACACTGCTTAAATACAGGAATCTTGGGAGATACGCCCT
>WBMY01007449.1:1797-12745 GCA_013397315.1 Donacobius atricapilla
TCTTCTTCTTCTTCTTCTTCTTCTTCTTCTTTTTTCTTCTTCTTCATCTACTCCATTTCTTGCTGTGACGGTGGCACAACGACATTAGTAAAATAAATTCAAGGTAGAAATTGCGTGTTTAGAGTAGGTGCCAGTAATTGGCACAAAACTGTAAATATTGCACGCTTTTAGAGTTAATTGGATTAGAAACCTTTTAAAACGACCTTGGCCCCTCTGTCCATGTTCCTGTGGCTGCTTTCCTTCAGTGCCCTGAGACTGCTGTGAGGCCTTGAGATCAGAAATAGAATAAACACCTTTGGAGCCCGAGCCACAGGTTCCATCTCATCTTTTAAACCCTGGGACGGGACTCTGAGAGACAGAAAACCCCTGATTAGGGGAATGTTGGGGTGAAAATCCCATCAGGGAAAGGGAACAAGGAAACAGGACGGAAAATCCCTGTAAATCCCATAAATTTATGGAAATGTGCTGCAGGGTTCCTTTCCCAGAGCAATCCAGCTGTCTTAGAAAGGAGAGAAGTTGTGGATTTTCCATCCCTGGAAGTGCCCAAGGCCAGGCTGGGATGGGTTTGGAGCACCCTGGGATAGGAGGGAATTTCCCCACCCATGGCAGGAGGGGAAGGGGATGAGCTTTGGCCCCTTCCCACCCAAACCATTCTGGGATTTTCGGATTAAAATGGAAAATCACTCCAAATTTGGGTAAAAGCTTTGGGTAAAAGATTCGTCTTCCAGAGCAACCCAGCTATTTTAAAATAAATCTGAGTATTCAAATAATTCACTTTTTCCTAAAATCCTATTTCGAGACGGTTGAGGAAACTCAGTTTTGGATGGGTTTGGGCATCACCAGAGCTCAGTGCCAGCACTTGGGATAAGGAGAGGAGCAACATGGAACATTCCTGACTTTGGGAATCCCTTGGAGCAGGGAGGTGCTCAGGAAAATGAACGTTCACAGCAGGGCTCTGCACACACAGCTCTGCCTCTCCTATCTAGGAACGTTTAGCGAGGCTACATTATTTTTGTTACGACTGGAATCGAACTAATTTTACAAAAAAAGGCAGTGCTGCTGAGCTTTAAACTAGGCCTTAGGTCCTTCTCTTGCTGATTCAGCCTCTTATTTGCTAAGGCCCTTAAAAAATCCTCCGTTTATTTAAAACTGAACTTGCATTTCTACCTCGTGCCTGCGTGGATTTATATATTTGAGGTTCTCACTCGACCCTCACGTTTCTGGGCGCTCCTGGGCCTGTGTGGATTCGGCCCAGGGGAATTCATACCCCAACTCATGGCCCAGCTTCTCCATGGCTCTCCCAGCTCCGGGCACTGGCACAGCCCCTGGGTGCTGAGTGATTAAAATGCCCAAATTAACGGCTCTTAATTGCACTTGTCAGACTCCATTCCGCTCAGGAATTAACCCGGGGAAAACAGGGAGCGCTGGATTTCCAGGAATCCCTCCCCTCCCTCTTCGCGCTTGGTTTTATTCCCCCTGAGTAATTCCGTATTAACAGCCGAGTTTATACTGCATATTTTATCCCCCACTCCGGCCTTTTCCTCCTGGGGCAGGATAAAGTCATGAGGACCTGTAAAATTCCATTATTCATTCCTGAGGTCGGTTCCCATGCTGGAATATTTTGTCCTTAGTGGCAGAAGGACATTCCCAGTGTGAAAAACAACAGCTTAGGTTGGGTTTGAGCTTTGCTTTGGCGCAGGAAGGGGGAGACAATTGGGATTATTTGTCATTCCTGCGAGCACCAAGTGATTGGGATCTTAAAGACAGGGATTTGTTTAAGTCACGAGGAATGGGAAGGATCCATTCCTGATTTAAAATATATTAAAAAAATAAACTTAAAAACAGTGGATAAATTTCAGAGCAGTCCTGATCACAAGGCCTGCAGGGACAGCACACATGGAATGGCTTCCCACTGCCAGAGAGCAGCGCTGGATGGGAGATTGGGCAGGAATTCCTGCCTGGGCTGGGATTGCCAGAGCAGCTGTGGCTGTCCCTGGATCCCTGGCAGTGCCCAAGGAAAGATTGGAGCAGCCTGGGATCGTGGACTCCACGTCAGGGGGTTGAAACTTTAGAAATTTGGGGTTTAATACCCAAAATGAGACAGGGGGTGATGGAGTGGGGACCCGCTGAGGATAAAAAGGGTTGGGATTGTTCCACTTTGGAGCTTTGACCCCGGGAAAGCAAAAACCTCACATCCCTCAGCTGCGAACGTCCCTGGAAGTCTCAGGGATTTGGGAATTCCTTGAAGGGCTGGGGAAGGAGCCGGGGATGGGGGTTGGAGTAAAAATTAGTGAGGAATTTTTCCAGGATTTGCCTGGAAAAAGCGCTCCGGGAACTCCTGGCTGATCGCTTGGAATAAACTGGAAATAAACCCTTGGAATTCTGGGTGGGTTTGTCTTTATCCGCCACGCACTGGAATTAAACCTGGTTTAATGAGGCCTGGCTTGGTGCAAATTTATGAGCAATGTTAATGAGTTTGCTCCCCGTGTTCCAGCTGTTCCCATCCTTCCCTTGCATCTCCTCTGCTCCGGTGTTCTGGAATGGTGACAAAACCCGAGGGAAAAGCTGGATTTGCGTCCCCAGTCCTTAATCTGGGATTTGAAGGGTTTTCCCTTCCCCTTCAGGACCCCAGAACTTCATTCCCATGGGAAGGAGGCAGCTCAGGGAGCGCTGGGCTGTCATTCCCTCTTCCAGGGGCTCCGCTGATTAAAGCTCTGCTCATTAACTCCCTTTCCCTTCCCCTGCTGCCAGCCCTGGGGACAGCTCGGGAATGCTGAGGAGCCACCCCCTTCCCTCTGGCTGTGGGGACAGTCCCCGGTGTCACCGAGCTGCTCAGGAGGAGGTTCGGATTTCCAGCAGTGACTCCTGGAAACGGGAATCGGGAATTCCTGGGGGTTGTCCACGATAGCTCCGAGCACGGGATCTCAGCGAGGCTTTTCCAGCCCAAACACCCGGATCTGGGTTGGTGTCGGAGCAGGGCAGGGTTTCCTCATCAGCCTCGGGGTTTCGGAGAGGTTCCCTGGGATGAGAACTGTGGAGTCACGGGATGCTCCGGGCGGGAAGGGGCCTTGAAGTCCACCCAGTGCCAGCCCTGCCACGGTTGGACAGCGTTTGGAAGCAGGAAGGTGTCACCAGGAGCTGGAACGGGATGAGCTTGAGGGTCCCTTCTCACCCAAACCGTTCCAGGGTTCTGTGGGCATCCAGCAGGAATTCCACCTCCCAGCAGGAATTCCACCTCCCAGCAGGAATTTCACCTCCCTGCAGGAATTCCACCTCCCACCGGACCAGGCTGCCAAGGGTACTGGGTGAGCTCTGTGTGTCCGTTATTCTTCCCAAACGTGGAATTCACCGTTTCTGGCCACAATCTCCTCCTCCTTAGCCAGGGACAATTGACCCCAAAGTCTTGATTTGAATTTGTCTTCCCACCACACATCAAAGCCTGAAGAAAACTCCGGGCTCTCTCCCAGACTTCCCTCTCTGGTTCTTCTCCCAGTGATATAATCCCATGGCTCTCTCCGGGGTTCTCCAGACCTTTCTCCTGGTGCTCCAGCCCCAGCTCCAGTCCCTGCCCTGGACATGCTCCAGCCCCTCCAGGTCTTGTGATTCCCCAGGATTTGAGATGGGGCGTGCCCAGTGCTGGATTTCCTGGAATTCCCAGGGAGCTGTGGCTGGAACCCTCGGTGGGGACTCAGGAATGCCAGGACCCCAAACGGGGACAGCCCCCCTCGCCTTCCATCCAGGCACAGCCTCTGAATCCCTTCCCAATCCTTCATTCCAGCTGGCACTTGCAGCTGGAAGAAATCCCTACAAATGTCCCATCCTGGACACTCCTCGACGCTGTCACGGAGGGACACGGAATGGATTGACTCCATAGCGTTGTCAGAGGAGAAAGAAGGCTTTATTTACAATCCCAGCAGTTTCTTTTAGAACACGCTGTGTAAAAAGGTCTGTTATTGCTCCATGGCACTGACACTGCTCTCCATTGGCTCAGGAATAGGAAACAACCCCTGGGACAGTTGTTCTGGCAAAGGGAACACTGTTTGCTGAACCTGTGCTGAGAAACGCAGAGAGATGTTTTGGAAAGAGAAACTGTTGGCAGCTTTCCCTTGGGAAAGGAGCCGGCAACGGTCAGCGAGCTGAAATTCAGGCTCAGGAATGCCGAACCCACACGACACCTCTCTGCATTTTGCCGTTCTCCTCCATCCGTGAAAAGGTTGGGATTTTTCCGCAGGCTCTCGCTCCCCCTCGTGCCTGCCTGGGGCTCTTGCAGCCTCTGGGCTGGAATTCATCCCATTCCCTCCTTCTCCCAACAGCCCGGCTTCGATCCCATCCTTCCGTCCCAGCTTTTCAGCAGGGATGGAAATCCTGGTGTTTCTGAGGATTTGGGCAATAATCCCTAATTCTTGTTCTCCTGTCAGGGCTTTAATCCCGTTCAACCTCTGGACGCTGGGAATTTTATATTTACTGAGGTTTTGAATTGTTGTTTGCTCTGAAACTCACCGCTGAGTGATTTATCAATCGTAGTAGGGTTTAAAAGCTTTTCCTAATTGTTGTCCCTTTTCCCAGAGCCGGGACTTGGAGCAGCTTTTCCAGGCAGGTCACTGCTGGTATTTCCTGAATTTTTTAATAATAAACCTTGGTTTGAGTCAGGGATGTTGGAAATCACCATCCACAGGGTTAAAGGTTGGGGAGCATCAGGGAGGTTTTGTTCCGGTGTTTTCAGGGATCATGGCAGGGAAGGAGGAAAATCCCGATTTCCTCATTCTGCCCTAAAGCTTCACCTCATCTAAAACTTCAAAGAAGCTTAATCATCCACATTTTTTAATTTTTTTCTTTTTCCCTAAAATAAAGTTGTAGGGCCCAGATGGGAAGAGATGGGAACGCACCACTTGCGCTGAAATTCCTGATCTGGGAGATTATCCCAGACTTGAAGGGTTTGCAGTGGAAACAACTCCAGGTTCGATCCACTGGGACGTTTTGTTGGATCAAACTTCCAACAAAAATCTCCGGGGATCGAGTCCAGCAGGGCCGCCTGGGGCAGGCTGGCCGGGACCAGGTCCCTCAGGTGTTGGGTTCTCCAAGGACGGAGCCTCCCCGTGCCTGAGCGGTGCCCCCCTCGCAGGAAAACCGGGCAGCCCTTGTGTCCCTGGTGGCTCTTGCCTGCTCAGGGGTCGCCGCGGAGGAGACGCTGGCTTCGTCCTCTCCGCCCCTCAGGTGCCGGCTCTGTCCACGTGCTCTGGTGCCGAGGTGTCCCCGCTCCAGGCTGAGCATTCCCGGCTTCTCCAAGGGGTGCTCCCTCCCTTGGCCGCCGCCGCGGTGCTGCCCCTGGGCTTGCTCCGGGTCCCTCTCCTGTCCTGCAGACAGGGGACAGGGCTGGCTTTTGTGAGAAGCTTCCAGAAGTCGGAGCCGCCACCGGCTGGAGGTGGATCCATCAGGGAGGGTGGAGGCGCCTCTGGGATAAACTGCAGGAGGGAAAACGAAACAGCTCAGGTGTGCAGGGGAGAGAATGAGAGGGATGTGAGGGGAACAGCAGCTCCCCAGTGGTGAAGGAGAGCTGGAGCAGAGATTCCCAGAGATTCCCGAGTTCCCGGCCTGTGCAGAGGCAGCTGAGCGCAGGGAGGTCCATGGGGGAGCAGAGATCCCCCTGGAGGAGCCCACACCGGAGCAGGGCGTGCCCGAGGGAGGCTGTGATCCCAGGGGAATCCCCTCCCTGCTGGAGCAGCGTCCTGGCAGCAGCTGTGGATCCATGGAGAGAGGAGCCCAGGCTGGAGCAGATTCCTGGTGGGATTTGTGACCCCACAGGGACTGGAGCAGTTCCTGAAGGACTGAGCCCATGGAAAAGGGATCCAGGCTGGAGCAATTCCTGAAGGAGTGAGCCCATGGAAAAGGGATCCAGGCTGGAGCAATTCCTGAAGGAGTGAGCCCATGGAAAAGGGATCCAGGCTGGAGCAATTCCTGAAGGAGTGAGCCCATGGAAAAGGGATCCAGGCTGGAGCAATTCCTGAAGGAGTGAGCCCATGGAAAAGGGATCCAGGCTGGAGCAATTCCTGAGGGACTGAGCCCATGGAAAGGAGCTCATGCTGGAGCCATTCCTGAAGAACTGCAGCCCATGGGAAGGATGCTGGAGGAGGTCCAGGGAAGGTTTGGGTTGGATACTGGGAAAATCCCTTCCTGGGAAGGGCTGTCCATCCCTGGCACAGCTGCTCAGGGCAGGGCTGGAGTCCCCATCCCTGCAGGAATTTCAGAGCCCCGTGGATGTGGCACTTGGGGACATGGGCAGTGGTGGCCTTGGCAGTGCTGGGTTGGACTCCGTGGTCTCCAAAGGCTTTTCCAACCTCAACAATTCCATGTTTTCCACGGAGGAAAGAGTGCCCAGTGTGCAAAGACAGCGAGAGCTCTGGGAATCCTTCGGCTCCCTGGGAATGTCGGTGCTGTGCAAATCCCACACTTCTGCTTTTTCCTGGCACAAATTAAACTTGCTGTTCGTGGAGACGGGAATGGGACGGTCTCAAGGCAACAGTGACCAGAAGCTTCTTCCCATCTGGAAGGGGGAAATGCCAGCAGTGGGAAAACACCCCCCCCAAATACAGCGAACTCCCAGAAATTCCCAGCAGAGAACGGGAATTCCAAGGGAGAAGAAGAAGGGGGAATGCTCCCATGCCCACCTTCACCCTGGCACTGATGACACTCCAAGGAGGGCTCGGAAAGCTCATGGAAATGCGGAGTTTGGAGTGAATTTCAGTTAAGGTGAAACCTCAGCTCAAGCCTTCATCCCACAAAGGGGCGGGATCGTGTTTGTGTCCGGTCTGGATGTGGAATCGTGCGGGAGATCCCTTTCTGAATGTTCCTTCCTGTCCTCTCTGCTCAGCAGAGGGAGCTGCAGCCCTTCCAGCAGCTCCGTGCCTGCTCTTCCCTGGGATTGCCAGAAAGCGTTCACCGTGGAGTGTGGAGCTCGTTCCAGATCGGATCCGTCCTTTAAAATCATTCACCATGGGATGTGGAGTTCATCCCGAGCTGGATGGATCCTGTAAAAGCATTCCCCTCGGAATGTGGAGTCCGTTCCGAACCAGATCGAGCTGGAGCTGAGCTTCAGTCGGGATTTGAGGCATCCCTGGCACTCCTTGGGTTGAGGCTGCAGGAATTCTGAAGGCGCCAAGTGGAATCCTCGGTGCTGCGAGCCTCCAGGTCTAAATCGCGGGACATCACTGCCGGATTCGTGGGGACATCGGAATTCCAGGGACATCGGAATTCCAGGGACGTCGGAATTCCGGGGACGCCGGGCTGGGACCGTCAGCAGGTGATGGATGGACACACCCTCCATGCCACAGCCAGGTCGTTCCCGACTCAAACACCGAGCAGAGCTGAGGTCGGTGGGGAATCGGGGCCGTAAAAAGGGGCTGGATCCGAGCCCTTCCCGGGTTTGGGGTTTGGAGCAGGAATGAAGAACCCATCCCTGAGGTCCCCGTGAGCTGTGGGGCTGGGCTGGTGCATTCCCAGTGCATCCCAGAGCATTCCCAGATGTGAGCGTGGAGGGATTCGCCGTCGGAGATGTGGGGCAGCGGCGCCGGCGCCTTCCAGCTGCCCGAGTGGATGGTGAGTTCCTGACCCCGCTGCCTTTAACCAGCTGGATTCCTGCTGGTTTTAACTGGTTTTAGCCAGCTGGATCCGTCGGGATGCGCCGGAATGAGGCTCGTTAAGGTGGGAGATTAATGAGAGCGTCAGTGGCAGGAATTGCCTCGTTAGTAAAGGCCGAGTGTCCAGGGATGATCCCCCCCTGCTCACCCCAAACCTGTTCTATGAACAGCCAGTTTTGATGGGAATTTGGGACTGGCGGGGAGGAGCAGTGGGATTTTTAACCCCCTCCGTGCGGAAACTGAAATTCCCAAGTTCTGCGCAGGTGGATTCGGAAGCTCCAGCAATGCCGGGGAGGTTGTGCTGCTGAATCCCACAGAAAACTCCTGTCTTCTCCCTTTGCTCCCTAAAAAAACAACTCTCTGTGGCCAAGAATCAATTGAAGACGCTCAAAACGAAACAATTTCCTGGGACTGAGCGTAGTTCTCTCTGTTTTTATTTGACTGACCCAGATTGACACAGAAATTACAGAGGATTCCTGAACACGGTGTGTTCCAGGAGATTTGGAATTTCATCGCAGATCTATCTTTCCAGCTTATTTTTTACCATCAATTTACATCCTGCTGTCAGAATAAAACCTCTAAAACTTCCAGACGCCCTCCAGGGCAGCAAACGCTCCTCATTTGAGTGGTCAAAGAGTTCAGAATGGATCCCAAATGTTAAAATCCACTTTTTCCTCCTTCTCCAGTGGAAAGAATTCCCAAAGCCGCTGAAAATAAAACAGCATCGCTCCAGAAACCAGGCAGGGCTTGGAAGGCAGAATTCCATGTCTGGGATTGGCTCCCTGTGTCCCCCAAGGGTTTGTCGGTGTCCTGTGCCCCAAAAATGGACCAATATTTGTTGTTTCTTCCTATATTTCTGCTCACATCTCCAATTTCTGGATTTGAGGTTGTCCTTCCTGGCAGCTCTTCTAAAAATACTCGGATCAATGGGATAAAAAGTTGGAATTCTGGTGCTCCTGCAAAGGAATTTGGTTTACAAATGTTGTGCATGCATTGGATTCAGACATCGTTATCCCCCTTCATATCCAGCTCTATGTTCCCTGCTATCCCTTTCTTATTTTTATGTATTTAAAATTCCAGTTTATTCTGCCTCTTTATTGGCGACACAATTCCTTCAGCCTTCCCCCAAACTTCAACATGTTTTTATTATCAATCAGGAACGAATTTTGCGTTTTAGGGTTATCAGTGGCAGGCTTTGCACCGTTCACAACTTCATTTATTGTCTCAGATGTGGATTTTTCTTTGTTACTGCCTGGACTTTTCCCTGACAACAAAACTTCTCCCTTTTTGTTCTCTTAATTTTCCTGTTACGGATTCGGTGCTTCTGGGATCAGTGTCAGGTGACCAAAAACTTTATTTAAATAGAATTTTTTTATTATTATTGTTATTATTATTCTTACAGCTTTAGTACATTTCCTTTTTATGATTTCGTGGGTGGTTTAAAGCTGCTGTGGCATCAAATCCATCCCCAGAGGGCTGCGGGTCATGTCCTGCGGCGACGTTTTTAATCAGGATTTTAACTCAGCTCATTTGCATTTTATGTGCTTCCTCGGGTCAGCGTGGGAGGGAGCAGCCACATTTTTTCAAGAAATAATTAGCCCGAGCTCTAAATTGCTTGTTATCCTTAAGGTCATTATTTCAAACAGTCTTTTAGGACTTAACGTTCTTGCTGCGTCCCTGTTTTTACGTCCAGCTCTTATTATTAACTAAATATTGGGAAATTGCATTAGTAGTGAAGAAGAATGAGAATGAGAATAAATAAGAATAAGAACAAGAATAAGAACAAGAATAATTGGAAATTAAATCCCCCCTGAACCCCCTCAGCAGGGCTGGGCACTCCAAACCTCCCTGGGCAGCCTTTTCCATGAAGGAATTTTCCCTAAAATCCCCCCTGAAGCCCCTCAGCTGGGCTGGGCACTCCAAACCTCCCTGGGCAGCCTTTTCCATGAAGGAATTTTCCCTAAAATCCCCCCTGAAGCCCCTCAGCTGGGCTGGGCACTCCAAACCTCCCTGGGCAGCCTTTTATCGAATATTAATTCTTAATTTTGGTGTGTGGGGCTCGACCTTCACTGAGGAAAAGAAAGGGGTTTTCTCCTGGGAAAAGCCTTTGGATTTAAGTATCTTGGTGTGAAAACATGCTGGAAAAGGAGTTTGTGCTTTGGTGTTACCATAAAATGAGTTTTTTAGCCCCTTTAAAGGCTTTGAGTTGATTTACACTCAGCTGAAGCCGTGTCTCCCTTAGGATTTTGCCGGAGAAGGTTCACGGATAATGCGGAAAATCAAAAATTCACCTCAAGTTTAAGATTTAAAAATTTCAAAAACACGACTTGGGCTACGGCGTCAAGTGCAAAAAACAACGCTGATCCCAGATTCTTATTCCCCGAATCCCCTGTATTTCCACGTTGGAAATAATTAATATTTGATTTTTCACATTTTTTGGTTATTGTACAACTCCGGAATTCTGGGCAGTTCTCCCTCCTTTTTTTTTTTGCCCCCATCCATTCCTCCAGGAGTTGCTTTCACACAGCTCAGGAATTCTTGCTGTTCTAATGGATTCCTTGAAATCTGCCCAGGAGATGGAAAATGCCATGGAAGGAACATTTTGGGAGGAATTTTCCCTGGCAGCATTTTCCATCCTCGGGACAACTGTTGAGGAGCAGGATGGGATCCAATCCAGAGTAAATCCGGTGTAAATCCGGAGTAAATCCGGTGTAAATCGGTTGTACAGTAATAATCAGGGCTGGGGGAGCTTTTTATTCCACGTTCAGCCAGAAATGGCGCTGAGGACAGTCGGTGGTGCCCTGCTGCTTCCCAAATCTCTTTTCCTTGGAATCCCAGACTGGAATCACGGGATGGGGTGGGTTGGAGGAGACCTCAAAGCCCTGCCGACCTCTCCCAGTGCCTCACCACCCTCGTTTTTCCCATTTTTTTTTTTCTTCCTTGCATCGTCTCTTCGCACCTGAGAGGCCGCGGAATGAGCAGACCCCAAGCAGCACAATCATTTTAATTCTCTTTCAGTGACTGGTGGTGTTATCCGAGGAGTTTTATCCCGGATAATTTATTACCTGAGATAATTCCCATAAAAAGTGTCCAACCTTGGCTAGTGGGAGGTGTGGGGTGGGACTGGATGGGACTCGAGGTCCCTTCCAACCCAAACCGTTCCATGATTCCATAATTCCCAAAGGACTGGGAGGACACGGGGATGAATGTTGGGAGTCTGGACCCTTCCAAGGACAAACTCTGCCCTGGTTGCCGTGGGGGACGCAGCGAGGGCCGGGATAATTAAAATAATAATAATAATAATAATTAAAAAC
>WBMY01007449.1:13117-27388 GCA_013397315.1 Donacobius atricapilla
AAGAAAAACAACACAACAACAACCCCCCCCCCCCCCCCCCCAAAAAAGAACCCCACAAAAAAACTCAGGAGTCTGAAAATCCAACCCTCCTCCCGCCCTGGGCACGGGGCCGGCGGATATAAATCGGGCATTGCCCGCCCCGCAGAGCCGCCCGCCATGCCCAACAAGAAGAAATACAACGTCAACGGGGACTCGGGGATGAAAGCCCAGGTGAGGGCACTCTTTGGGACCGCAATAATGGGTTTTCTACTCAAAAAAATTCGTTTGTTGCTCTCTCCTCTCCCTCCTTTCCGTGCTGTTTCCACCCATGCGTTTAATCCTGGAGCCCCTTGGTTGGAGAAGACCATAATGATGGTTTTTCTACTCAAAAAAATGCAATTATTGCTCTTGTCTCTCTCCTCTCCCTCCTTTCCTTGCTGTTTCCACCCAGTCCCTTATTCCTGGAGCTCCTCAGTTGGAAAAGACCATAATAATGGTTTTTCTACTCAAAAAAATGCATTTGTTGCTCTCACCCCTCTCCTCTTCCTCCTTTCCATGCTGTTTCCACCCAGTCGCTTATTCCTGGAGCCCCTCAGTTGGAGAAGACTACAATAATGGTTTTTCTACTCAAAAAAATGCAATTATTGTTCTTGCCTCTCTCCTCTCCCTCCTTTCCTTGCTGGTTCCAGCCAGTCCCTTATTCCTGGAGCCCCTCGGCTGGAGAAGATCCCGATCTCCGGAGAGAGTCTCTTGGTTTTCTCTCAGGAGTGATGAAGTGTCGAGGCAGACGTCGCTCCGGGGTTGTTCTCCTCTCCGGAGGGGTTGGTGGGGTCGGCGCAGGGAGGTTTTCCAGGAAAACCTTGGATAAGGAGACGTTTTTTGCACGGAGAAGTAGCTCAAGGCTGGCGCTTGGCGATGGGAACCCCAGGCCAGGTGGGGCAGCGGCTCATTTGGAATGTAAAGGTGAAACCTCACCTGCATTCGGGACCCCTTAACCCCCTGTGCCCCTGCGGGTGAGGTTTTCCAACAGGAATTGTTCGTTCCTGCCGGAAGTTGGAAGCAACAGCTCTTGTGTCGCTTGGGCTCCGAAATCCGAGCGACTGCAGCTCTCCAAGGCTCCAGAGCTTCTCCTTGGAGCTGCTGCCTTCAGAGGTGTTTCGGTGGGTGTTGGAGTCCAGGGCAAGTGGAAAACCCCTGGGACTGCCCTGGGGGCTCCCAGACCCTGCCTGGGACCCCAGGAAAGCTTTGCCTTGGACCTCAGTCCATGGGAAAAACTTCCAACGCTCAGAGATGGATTGGAAACAACAAAGATTTGAAATAAATGGGAGTTTAGTCTGTCACAGGGTGAAAATTTGTAGTTGTGGGGTTTTAGTGTGGAAGTAGATCANGCTGACTGAGCTCAGCCTGGAGCCAGATCTCTCCTTTCATCCCCATCAGGAACATTCCCACCTCCCCAGCCCGGCTGGAACGCGGCTGTCGGGGTTTTGGCAGGGATTGCAGCACCCTGGGATAGGGGAAGGTGTCCCGTGGCAGGGGGTGGAACGGGATGATCTTTAAGGTCCCTTCCAACCCAAACCACTCCGGAACTCTGTGAAATTCCCTTTTTTTCCGCTCTGTCTATTCCCTAAAGGATTAAAGCCAAGGGACGTCGGCCAACACTAGCCAAAAGCAGATCCGAACCTTGACCTGGCCCCTTCCCGAATTTCCTTTTCCTGGTGCTTCCTTCCACCTCCCGGCTCTCTCAGCTGCAGCTGAACCCAGCTTGTGGCAGTGTTTAAGGGGTTCAAAGCTTAAAGGGTTTAGTTTAAAATCTGGTTCTAATTCTGCCTGATTCAGTCCAGGGCTGCTTTTGCTTCGTCGTTCACTTGGGTTTGGGTGTGTGAGGGCTCAGAGAGCTCTGAATTACCAAGATCGTTGCGTTGAGTTAAAAGCTGTGTTCCATGCCCTTGAAGAGGTGATGCGGGGAAGGAAAACGTGAATTTAACCCAAATTATTCCCCCTGTGTTGGAATCCCTGCGTGTCTCCAGCGCCGCTTCACGCCAATAACCTCCTTTGAGGGAGCTGCTCAGCCGTGGAGGGATTTGTTCTAAATTAAGGGGAGAAAAAGGACAAAAAAGGGGAAGTTATTTCAGGCCAGCAGCTTCTCGGAGCAGGAACATAAACGCTGGTGTGTGTGCAAAGCCCCCGTCCCGCCGGGATCAGGGCGTTAATCCCGGCACGGCCCTGGCTGTAACCTGAGTTTGGCGTGGATTTTCCCTTCCCGTGGGTGTTCCTGATCCCGTGTCCTTCTGTTGTGTACTCTAGAAACCTGTGTTCTCCGTGCTTCTGTGCTCCCAAAATTCAGCAGCCCGGAGCGACACCTCCAGTTTAATTTTGACTGAAATTAAACAAAAAGGGCAGTTCACCGTACCCAGTCCCCATTAAACAGCAGGAATAGTGCTCCAGGCCATGACTGAGACTGGTGTCTGCTCAAGGCTCTGGGCTCTTGGGGTTGATCTGTTGGGGTTTTTTTACCAAAAAAAATCCCTGATTTCCTTCCACAGATCCAGTTCGCTGACCAAAAGCAGGAGTTCAACAAGCGCCCGACCAAGATCGGCCGCCGGTCGCTGTCCCGCTCCATCTCGCAGTCCTCGACGGACAGCTACAGCTCAGGTGCGTGCAGGGCTCTCCCACACCTGCTCTGGGCTCAGGGGCACGGCGTGGAAATGGGGCTTTGCTTTTTTCCTTCCTCGTCTTGTATAGCTGGATGGAAAACTAAAATATTCCGGTGCTCTTCTGCTCCGTCCTTATGACCCCTGCTGCTGCCTTCCCTTCCATTCCCTCCTGTCCTCCCCGTCCTGGTCCTCCCGGGCTCAGGAAAATGGTTTTCCACATTTTATTCCTGCCTGGGCATCGTCTTCCCTCCTGTTCCTGAACAAAGCCACAGGGATCCCACTGTGGGATTGTGGCACGTGAGGCTGGAGCCTTCGGGGACTTCGAAGGGCTCTTGGAAGGGGTCTCTCTCTCTGGAATCTCGCCGGCTGGATTTCTGGGAGACTGGGCAGCTCAGGGTGTGTTTGGGGACAACCTGGGTGGTTTCAGGGACCTCGGAGCTCCTCTCATTCCCGCCCCCTGCCCTGGCCAAGGACGCTTTCCATGAGTGCAGGTTGCTCCAGGCCTCATCCAGCCCAGTTCAAAGCTCGGATTCCCAGTGTGGAAAACCTCGGGAAGCTCCGGCTCCAGCTCGCTCTGATGGTTCGTGGCTGGTGGCTGCGCGCAGGCCTGGCTGGTGGCCAGAGGCCCTCCCAGCTAGGGGCCCTCCTCGCTGTTTCTCTACTCATTCCTGTCCTTGTTGGACACGCAGACACACAAACACACTTTGGTGAGAAGGCATGAACTGGTTATTACAAAATCTGACTCCATTTTATAGTATTTCTACAAAGGCCAGGGATTGGGGGAGAAGGTTGACACCTCTCCCCATCCCATTGGTCAGGACAACTGTCCATCAGCTGTCCGTAGCTCTAAAACAAAGAATGTAAACTACCTTGAATTAAGGAAAACATTGCTTCTGTTTATAACACCCGTGTGTGAGAGAAAACCTAAGAACTGTCAGCTGTGAGACACGAACAGAAGGCTGAAAAATCAGAGGGACAAAGAACGTCGCGCATTCCCGCGACGCCGGGACGGGGCCGGGCTGTGAGGAGCTCTTGGCGTTCCCCGGCGGGCTTGGAAGGCGGAAAAGCCACCAGAGGTGGTTTTCTGCTCGCTCAGCTCCTGGCAGAGGTGCTCATGCCCAGAAGATGCAGCTGCTGGAGGTTCTGATTCGATCCTGGACGCCGCAGCCCCGCGGCTTCATCCCGGTTTTTGTGGGAAAGCCGACTGTTCCTCGTCTCCTGTCCCGGCTCCCGCCTTGCTGCTTCCTTCGTGCTGCTTCGCAGGCCTGGAGGAGCCCCAGAAGTCTCTTCCAGAGGTTGGGAGGAGCCCCCCAAAGGTTGGGGACAGCCGGGGTGACCCATGCTGCTGGCACTGGCTGCGTTCCCATGGAAAAGGGAGAAATTCAGGAATGCTCATGCCACGTTCTCTCCAGAGGGAAATCAGCCCGGGCTCTGCTTGGAATCCACTACTCCATCCGGTCCCTGAGCACCTGGGAATATTTTGGGATTGTTTTTGCAGACTCTGGGTCTGCTTAGCCTGGCTGACGTCGCCAAGTCACAGCGGGAAGGACTTGGAGCAACTTCGGGGAATTCTCCTCCTCTCCTTTGCAATTAACGTCAGAATTGCAGTTAATTATCTCGTGGAAATGTTCTGTTTCCTGCTAATGAGAGGAGCGAGACCGGGGCGTTCCTGATTCAGGAGGAGGTCGGTTCCCACAGTGGGAGATGGGTGGAGGGATGGAGGGAGAGATGGATGATTGATGGATGATGGATCCCATGGATGGATGATGGATCCATGGATGATGGATGGACAGAGGGATGGATTTTTTAGCCCAGCCTGGATGACCCCAGTGCTCAACATTGTGCGTTACCCACCACTGGCACATTCTGAGGGTGGATTAGGAGAGGAATGTCTGGAATTCAAGGCCTCTGACTGTATCCTGGTGCTGTTTCATATTTTCCGGAAGGTTTTACAGGGAATACACCAGGTTTGTCTTTATTTGGGGCTTGTTACAGGGTCAGGGACACCTCCCACTGTCCCAGGGTGCTCCCAGCCCTCTCCAGCTTTGGACACTTCCAGGGGTGTGGAATCCTCAACCTCTCTGGACAGGGACTCAAACACATAACGCAAAGAATCCAATTTATGTTTCAATTTTCCATGGCTCACAGAATGCCAAGCCCAGGAGGAAGTTTTCATTGATGAATTTGGAGAATATTTTTAGGAAACTGTCCCATCAATTAATGACAGGAATCGTTTCAGTCCTTGTTTTTCATTTCACAGAAAAACAAAGACGAAATTGATTTTTAGAGATTCGGTTTGCTGTTATATTAACTAACAGTATTCATTTAATTACCGCAATTACATGTACACTTCTAAATTTTAGATTGATTTAATCTAAAATTAATTTATTTAATTTGTAAAAAAACCCCTGCCTATGAAAATCTGGCGACTCCAGGCAGGACTTTTTCTGCTCCAAAAAATTCCTTTCAGCCCCGAGAACCAAAACCCCCTGTTTCTAAAGTAACCTCTGCGCAGATTAACTCTCTCCAAGGAACTAATCCTCCTCCAGCTAATTAATCCTTCCTCCTGGAGCCCTCGGTACAGAGTTTGGTTTTTATAAGGTGCCCTTTGTGGTTAATCCGGGCTGCTGCTCCCTCGGGATCTGGCCGGGTGGGACTCACCCTGGGGAGAAATTCCAGCTATGCCCAATTCCCTCCTGATTCCCTGGGATCGGGAGCTCTGGGGGTGCCCAGGCTGAGCTTTTTCCTTAGAATCTTGGAGCCCTTCCCGCCAGCCAGGAGGGAGAGCGTGGAGCTGGTTGGGTCCTGCAGGAAACACAACCCCGCGGCCAATTTAACTCCTTTTTTTGGGGTTTTTTTTTTGGCGTGCAGATGTCGCTGGAGCCGATCGGGATAGGAGATGGTGTGATTTATTGTGGATAAATGGAGGGGCTGCTGGAATCTGTCCTCACTCGGGGCCTGGGTGCTGCTGGAATGCCACAGCTCCTCGGGAGTGCTGAGAACCTCCCGCTGCCCCGTTCCCCCAGGGCAGATCCGGGGTGCGAACCGGGAATCTCCCGTGGGCTCCAGAGGCCCTGGGGGGGACGTGGAGGAGGGAGCATCCATCGTCGTGTCCATCATTCCCAAAATATCGGCCAGCTCCACCACGGAATTCCTCTGGGGTGGAGCAAAGCCTCGGGTGCCAGGGCCTCAGGTTCAGTTTACAAGCACCACAGGAGCTGGAGGGGAAGGACTTGGAGCAGGACAATTCCGTGGGGAATAAAGGAATGGCCAGTTGGGTCCTGGAAGGGTCACCGGGAGAGGAAGGACTTGGAGCAGAAATAAAGGAATGGCCAGTTGGGTCCTGGCAGGGTCACCTGGAGAGGAAAGAGGAGCCAGGATTTGGAGCTTATTGCATCGCCCTGGCTGCTGGTGCTGGTCCTGGAAGATGGAAGAGGTTTGGTTTCCCGCAGCGAGGGCAGATTCCAGAGGAAAACGTGGCACAAGGGATTCCTTCAGCTGATCCGGCGTGGTGGTTGATCCGTCGTGACTCAAATCAGAAATCGGTGTGATTTTATTTAAGTACACAGGATTTTAGGAATCAAACAGGAAAGGGGATTTCGAACTCCATCAAGGGCTCTTCCACCTGCCTGCCGTGGTCTAATTCCGTAATCAGAAGTATGAAAGACACTGATAAGGAAGGAAGACAATTATTGATTATTAATTCCAGCTCCTGGAATTAATTCAGCACATCCACACCCTCTCCTAAGGCAGAGCCTTAATCCGATCCCGTGGGGCTCAGGACGGGATCCGGTGATCCCTGGCTTTCCAGACAATTCCCAAAATCCCCAGAGGAGGGAGAGCCGGCAGCTCCCTGGGCAGCCCACGCCAGGCTCGTGGTCTCCTCCCCATGGAGAATTCCTTCCAACCATCCCACGTGAGGCTCCCAGGCACCAGCTCATCCTCACTGGGAAGGAACACCCCTGGCACGGAGGGACACGGAATGCTCAGCAGGCATCCTGTCTTGGAGCTGTGGAGGGCTGACTTTTGGGGAGAGAGGTGGGAGAACTTTGGGAAGAGGTGGGAGAACTTTGGGGAAAAGAGATGGAAGAATTTCGGGGACAAGAGTCAGAAGAACTTTTGGGAAGAGAGATGGGAGACCGTTTGGGAAGAGAGGTGTGAGAATGTTTGGGAAGAGAGGTGGGAGAACTTTGGGGAACAGAGATGAGAGAATTTCTGGGAAGAGAGTCAGGAGAACTTCTGGGAAGAGAGATGGGAGAGCTTCTGGGGAAGAGAGACGGGAGAACTTTGGGAGGAGAGGTGGGGGAAGGCCATGGAGATGAGCCTGTGTGGGGACTGGGCAGTGCCCGATCCATCACCTCTGCTGCGGTGTTGAAGCAAAGACAGATGAGAATTAAAAACCCATCCCAGCTAAATCCAGCTGGGAACACTGTCACAGTGAGGAGAAGGAGAGATCCCAGCTGGGGATAGAAAAACATCCCTGGGGCACCCTCCGTGGGCCACCCACCCCCCTTCCCGTGGGCGCTGGGGATCTCAGGAATGCTTTATCCCATCCCTGACCCCCTCTGCCCCCTGCAGCCGCCTCCTACACGGACAGCTCCGACGATGAGACCTCCCCCCGGGACAAGCAGCAGAAGAACTCCAAGGGCAGCAGCGATTTCTGCGTGAAGAACATCAAGCAGGCCGAGTTCGGGCGCCGCGAGATCGAGATCGCCGAGCAGGGTAAGAGGGGCTCCTTCCCCCGGCTCCTCTGGGGCTCCTCCTTCTCCCAAATCCCCTCCTGGAGAGCCTCGGGCTGCTGCCGCACTCCTGACCCCGTTCCTGTCAGGATGGGAAAGCTCCTGGGGGATTTTGAGGGATGGGAAAGCTCCTGGGGGATTTTGAGGGATGGGAAAAGGAGTTACAGGGAGCTGTGCAGTTCCAACCATTAAAGGGCTCTTCTGCGGTTGAACTTATTTTGTTAAATCAGTAGAAAAGGTGAAGTCCATCCCATAAACTTCACAATTTTGGTTTAGCTTGGTTATCTCCAAAAAAAATAAAAACAGCACAGGCCAGGCAGGGTTTAGGTGTTGGATATTGGAGAGGTGGAGCAGCAAATCCCAAATCCTCACAGCCTCACCTGGAGGCAGAAATTGGAACGTAACAGGGAAAACTCCAGAGGGGTTTGGGGTGATTTTGACATATTTGGGGTTTGCTCTGCAGGCTTCGGCCGATTTGAAGCTGTGTGAATTTATGGGAACGCCAGGCAGGGGGTGGCTGTTCCTCCTGTGCCCTTCCCATCCCAGCCTGGACCCTTTTTCCTGTTTTCCTCGCAGAAATGCCGGCGCTGATGGCTCTGAGGAAGAGAGCTCAGGGAGAGAAGCCTCTGGCCGGGGCTAAGATCGTGGGGTGCACTCACATCACGGCACAGACGGCGGTGAGAGCCCGGCCCTCAATCCCAAACGGGGAATTCCCACTGCTCATCCCCTAAAAATGGCCCCAAACAGGGAATTCCCACTGCTCAGCCCCTAAAAATGACCCCGAACAGGGAATTCCCACTGCTCTGCCCCTAAAACTGGCCCCAAACGGGGAATTCTCACAGCTCATCCCCTAAAACTGGCCCCAGACAGAGAGAGGAGGGATTCCCTCAACGAGACCCCAAAAAGAGAGAGGGATTCCCTAAACCAGAGAGAGAAGGGATTCCCTAAAACAGACCCCAAACAGAGGAGGGATTCTCTAAACCAGATCCCGAAACACCTGATTTTGCTCTCTGGGCTGATTTTCCCGGTGTTTTTGCAGATAAAGCTCCTGACTTTGCTCTCTGAGCTGATTTTCCCAATGTTTTTGCAAATAAAACCCCCAAATTTCTGTTGCTGAGCTGATTTTCTTGGTGTTTTGCAAACAAAACCCCCAATTTCTCTCTCTGTGCTGATTTCCCCGGTGTTTTCTCAGATAAACCCCCCAATTTCTCTCTCTGTGCTGATTTCCCTGGGTTTTTTCACAAACAAAACCCCCGATTTCTCTGTCTGAGCTGATTTTCCGCGGTGTTTTCAGAGATAAAAAGCCCCAATTTCTCTCTCTGACCTGTTTTTTCCCATGTTTTTGGGCTGCAGGTGCTGATGGAGACGCTGGGAGCGCTGGGCGCTCAGTGCCGCTGGGCCGCCTGCAACATCTACTCCACCCTCAACGAGGTGGCCGCAGCCCTGGCCGAGAGCGGTGCGTTTGTGGGGAGCTTATCCTGCATTTTATGGGGAATTCCTCGTGGGTTTTGTAGGGAATTTCACCTGGAATTTATAGGGAATTCCTCATGGGTTTTGTAGGGAATTTATCCTGTATTTTATAGGGAATTTATCTTGTATTTTATAGGGAATTCCTCATGGGTTTTGTAGGGTATTTATCCTGCATTTGATAGGGAATTCCTCGTGGGTTTTAGAGGGAAATTCTCCTGCATTTTGTAGGGAATTTCACCTGGAATTTATAGGGAATTCCTCATGGCTTTTATGGGGAATTTCTCCTGGATTTTATAGAGAAATTCTCCTGTATTTGATAGGGAATTCCTCATGGGTTTTACAGGGAATTTCTCCTGGATTTTATAGGGAATTCCTCATGGGTTTTATAGGGAATTTTGCCTGGAATTTATAGGGAATTCCTCATGGGTTTTGTAGGGAATTTATCCTGCATTTTATGGGGAATTCCTCTTGGGTTTTGTAGGGAATTTATCCTGCATTTTATAGGGAATTCCTCATGGGTTTTATAGAGAATTTCACTGGGAATTTATAGGGAATTCCTCATGAGTTTTACAGGGAATTTCTCATGGGTTTTGTAAGGAATTCCTAATGGGTTTTATAGGGAATCCTCATGCATTTTGTTGGGAATTTATCCTGCATTTTATAGGGAAATTATCCTGCATTTTATAGGGAAATCCTCTTGTATTTTATAGGGAATTTATCTTGTGTTTTATAGAGAATTCCTCATGGGTTTTATAGGGAATTCCTCATGCATTTTGTAAGGAACTTATCCTGCATTTTGAAGGGAAATTCTCCTGCATTTTATGGGAAATTTATCTTGTATTTTATAGGGAATTCCTCATGGGTTTTATAGGGAATTCCTCTTGGGCTTTGCAGGGAATTTATCCTGCATTTTGTAGGGAATTCCTCATGAGTTTTATAGGGAATTCCTCATGGATTTTATATGGAATTCTTCATGCATTTTATAACGAATTTCTCCTGGATTTTATAGAGAATTTCTCGTGGATTTTGTAGGGAAATTCTCCTGAATTTGATAGGGAATTCCTCATGCATTTTATAGGGAATTCCCCATGAGTTATGTAGGGAATTTATCTTGCATTTTATAGAGAATTTCTCATGGGTTTTATAGGGAATTTATCCTCCATTTTGTAGAGACATTCTCTCGCATTTGATAGGGAATTCCTCATGGATTTTTTAGGGAATTCATCATGTGTTTTGTAGGGAATTCCTCATGGGTTTTGTAGGGAATTTATCCTGCATTTTGTAGGGAATTCCTCATGGGTTTTATAGGGAATTCCTCATGGATTTTATAAGGAATTCCTCACGCATTTTGTAACGAATTTCTCCTGGATTTTATAGAGGATTTCTCATGGATTTTGTAGGGAAATTCTCCTGCATTTAATAGGGAATTCCTCATGGATTTAATAGGGAATTCCTCATGGATTTTATAGGGAATTTCTCCTTGATTTCATAGGGAATTCCTCATGGATTTTATAGGGAATTTTTGCTACCTCATCATTTATCACCTCTTGGAGTTTTTCCTCTTTATTCTCTTCAGTTTAGAATAAACCTACAGTACAAAATCAACCCTTTCCAAAGCTCTGTAACTCTTGGAATGAATTTTTCTCCTGGACTTACCCAGGTAAAATCCCTGCCCTTATCCAGGTAAAATCCCTGGGCTTATCCAGGTAAAATCTTTGGTAAAAACGTCCTTTAACGGGCTGAAGCTGGAAGTTGTTTTGCTCAGAGAAACGAAGATGAACTGGGTTTAAATTCTATAATTTGGGGCATAATTTGGGTGAAAGAGAGAATCTGGGGGAGAATGTAATTCCCAAAGCAGAAACTGAGTACTTGGGGGTTACCTGGGAAATCCTGGGAATGTCCAGGGCCTTTACCTGGGAAAATCCAGGGGTTTTCCCTAAAACCAGGAATTTTATCTGGGTGAGGCCACAGGTTTTAACCTGGACACATTTCCAGATTTCACCTGGGTAATGCCAAGGGTTTTACCTGGATACAGTCAGGGATTTAACTTGGCAAAGTCAGGGGATTTACCTGGATAAATCCAGGGATTTCATCTGGGTAAGTCCAAGGGTTTTACCTGGCTAATGCCAAGGATTTTATCTGGTTAAGGCCAGGGATTTTACCTGGATAAGGCCGAAGATTTTACCTGGGTAATGTCAAGGATTTTACCTGGATACAGTCAGGGATTTAACTTGGCAAAGTCAGGGGATTTACCTGGATAAATCCAGGGATTTCATCTGGGTAAGTCCAAGGGTTTTACCTGGGTAAAGCCAAGGATTTTACTCCTGGATAAAACCAAGGATTTTACCTGAGTAAATCCAGGGATTTTACCTGGGTAAGACCAAAGATTTTACCTGAGTGAGGCCTAGTATTTTACCTGGCTAAGTCCAGGGATTTTACCTGCATAAAACTAGGGATTTTACCTTGGCAAAGTCAGGGGATTTACAGGGTAATGCCGAGGATTTTACCTGGGTAAGGCCAAGGATTTTACCCGGATAAATCTAGGGATTTTACCTGGATAAGTCCAGGGGTTTTAACTGAGTGAAGCAAAGGATTTTACCTGGGTAAGGCCAAGGATTTTACCCGGATAAATCCAGGGATTTCACCTGGATAAGTCCAGGGGTTTTAACTGAGTGAGGCCAAGGATTTTACCTGGATAAGTCCAGAGATTTCACCTGGATAAATCCAGGGGTTTTACTTGGGTGAAGCCAAGGATTTTACCTGATTAAGGCCAAGGATTTTACCTGGATAAATCCAGGGATTTTACCTGGATAAGTCCAGGAGTTTTACCTGGATAAGTCCAGGAGTTTTACCTGGATAAGTCCAGGAGTTTTATCTGGATAAGTCCAGGGGTTTTACCTGGTTAAAATCAGGGAATACACCTGGCTGAAGCCACAGTATTGACCACAAGCTCTGGGACACCCAGAAGCCAAACCCACCGCGTCTCCCGTGGGTCATGCTGGCCGAAGCCGAGTAATAATCGAATATATCCACGTCAATTAACACGTTAATTAATAAATCCGTGTCCAAGAGCTGCTTTCCCAAGGGATTTTCCTGCCTTAACACCCTCTCCCTGCCTGCCCAGGGTTCCCTGTGTTTGCCTGGAAGGGCGAATCCGAGGATGATTTCTGGTGGTGCATCGACCGCTGCGTCAACGTCGAGGGCTGGCAGCCCAACATGGTGAGCTGGGAAACACCGGGGCAATTCCCACCTGGAGAGGAGGAGGAGGAGGGAAGGGCAGCCGAAATCTCCTGGGTCTCACCAAGCCAGGTTTTGTTTCGCTGCTCCCAAAATCAGCTGCTTTAATGCAGTTTTTTGGGCGTTCAGGTTGAGTGCAGAGCGTCTTGCCACAGCTCAAACTGCTAAAAAATGGCTCCAAGTCGGTATTTTTTTGGGAAGAGTTTTTCACCCTTAAATTCTCACCTTTGGCTGAGGTGATTTTTGGGAACAAAGCCCAGATTTTTCTGTGATTTCCACACTTCAAACCGCACAAACCTCAGGTACCTCATCTCCCTTTTTATCCTGCCCTTGTTTCCAGGGAAAACAGGGAACCTGGAACTGGGTGAGCAGAATAATTTTCAGCTGTCAGATGTGCCGTTTTCATCACATCTCCCCAGAGATTTGGAGCCCTGGAGCTCCTGATCGAAATGAGATGAGAAATAATCAAAATGGAAACGTGGATCTGAGCTGGGTTTTTACTAGTATTGGCTCATTTTGAGGTGGGATTTTTCTCCCTTCCAGTCACTGTCACCTTTAAAAAGAACCAGGAACGTCAAAAAAAATCCACCCCCGAGGTATCAGACTGAGTCTAGACATGAGAGCAGCTCTTGGAGGAATAATTTCCCGTCCAGAATGTCACTTTTGGAACAAGCCGGCATCCCAGAAAATGCGGATTTTGCTTTCCCAGGATCTCCTCATTCTGGGACTGTTTTCAGCCCTGCTCCTGGAGCATGGAAGTGATTGAGGGAGCCACCAGCACCTTGGATCTGTTCCCAGAGATTTTGCTGGATCGTGGAGATCCGTGGGTTTGGAGATAATTTAGAAATAGGGTGCTGGGTGGGGAACGGGGTGTGAGAAGGATCTGAAAGTCAGGGAATTATGGAATGGGTTGGGTTGGGAGGGATCTTCACTCCCATCCCAGGCTGCTCCAACCCCATCCAGCCTGGCCTTGGACATTCCAGGGATCCAGGGGCAGCCATAGCTGCTCTGGGAATTCTGGGCCACCCTCATTTTCCCCATAATTGCTCTGGGAATTCTGTGCCACCCTCATTTTTTCCCACAATTTCTCCCTGTTCCTTGGAAATGGGGCCAGTTCATGGCCATTCCCATTCCGGGAATCCTTCATGGGAGGGCTCTGGGAATTCTGACCTTCAGGGGAAGGCTCCTTCTGGACAGGAATGGTTCAGAAAAGGGTTTTTTTTTTTCCTGAAAAATACGGAATCTGCAAGGTTTCCTTCATGGAAGAGCCTCTCCAGGGATTTTCTGCTGGAGAAAACACTGGATGCAAGGGCTGAGGCCATGGGGAGAAGCTCCAGGTACCTGCCAAGGCTGCTTTTCCCTAGGAAAAATTATTCCCATCTCAAATGAAGTGGAAAATCACAAATTCCTCCCTGGAGCTCCTGGTTCCACTTGACCCCTTGATTCTCTCTTGGAAAGAGGATGGAGTGCTGCATCAAACAGGGATTGATGGAATGAGGATGTCCTGGGAGCCAGGGAATTCCAAATTCTGAATTCCGAGTTCTGAATTCCCAATTCTGAATTCCCAATTCCTCCCTGGCTGGCCCAGGAGAGCTCCCAGTTCCACTGGGCCCCTCCCAGCCCGTGAATGGGACAGAGAGGTGGGAATGGATTCCCTGGAAGCTCCTGCTGAGCTCGGGCAGGACACCCTGCGCTTCCCAGGAGGGAAGCTTCCCCGGAGGAGCAGCTGCTCCAGAATTCCGGCCGTTCTGAGATTCCCAAAGAGGTGGGCACAGAACACTCCGTGTCCGTGGGTGGCGGCGTCGTGGCTCCACAGAGCTGGGGAATGTCACCTCTGTGCCGGGCTGGGAATGTTCCTTTTCCCTGGGGAGGCTCCGGAGGGTCCCCGCCGAGCTCTGACTGCAGGGCTGGGATTTTGGGACCCCCAGAATTCCCAAAAAACCTGCACGCCACGTCCTGAAACTCCTGTGGGGTGGGGATAATCTGGGAGGTGCTTTAGGGCAGGGCCCTTTCCTGGCCTCAGGACAGAGCTGTGAGTGCAGGGAATCCCTGAACGCTCCCCAGCATCCCTCGGGAAGGGAGCGCTGCCGGGCAGGCTCTGGTGTGGGAGGAGGAGGAGGAGGGAAGGGGAAGGAGAAGGAGAAGGAGAAGGAGAAGGAGAAGGAGAAGGAGAAGGAGAAGGAGAAGGAGAA